>SJYT01051076.1:60175-142033 GCA_006410635.1 Cephalophus harveyi | reverse complement strand
GTGTCCGACTCTGTGCGACCCCACAGATCTGTCTCTTATACACATCTCGGGGCTAGGCGATTCCCTCTTGGGGCTGAGTGTGTGTGTGTGTGTGTGTGTGTGTGTGTGTGTGTGTGTGTGTGTGTGTGTGTGTGTGGCGAGACCCGAAGAGGAGGGGCAGTGGGAAAGCGGCTCTTCCCAGTCTGAAGAGGCAAAGCGCCACCGCCCCCTGGTGGGCACTTCATTCATTCGCTCACTCATTCTTTCGCTCACTCTCTCGCCCAGTGTTGCTTCATTCATTCATTCGCCCACTCATTCATTCGTTCACTCACTTGCCCAGCCACAGAGTTGTTCTTTGCGAAGCATTGCTTGAGTTAGTCAAGTGTTAAGTGCTCAGATCAGGGCCTGACAAGTGGGTCACATTTTTAAAACGCCACGTCCTGGGCTGGGCCCCTCTTGGTTCCCCTCTCACCAGCCAAAGGCTCTCTAGTGCTGCAGGCAGACTTCTACACAATCATAACGCAGCCTGGCAAACGCTAGCGGAAGGGCGGCGACGGGGCCTTGGGCTCAGAGCAAGTCCTTCTGCAGAGGAGGGAAGCTGAGAGGGCTGGCTGGAGATAAGGGCTGAGAGACAAGAGGTTATTAGCCAGCTGAGGCGGTGGAGTGCCTGGCCGGAGGAGGGCTTTGCAGGTAGAAGTGTTGGCAGGTACAAAGGGTTGCTGTAACAGCAAGTAAGGTGTACCCAGGAAGACTGGCTCACTGGGGTGAGGCCTGGAACTTACTCTGCAGGGTGCTGGCCAACCCGGCGAGGGTCAGATGAAAGCATAGGTTGTAGGTGGAGTGGGATGGGAGCACCTGTCCTGTCATTTCTAGTGTATCCTTCTTTCCTTTAGATTTGGAGAGAATTTGGCTGTTCTCTCCATCCCCCACCATCTAATTGTGCCTGGAGGGCTCAGGCGCAATTGCGCCATGTGGGCTCAGGCCTGGAGAAGGCGATGGCACCCCACTCCAGTACTCTTGCCTAGGAAATCCCATGGACGGAGGAGCCTGGTAGGCTGCAGTCCATGGGGTCGCGAAGAGTTGGACAGGACTGAGCAACTTCACTTTCACTTTTCACTTTCATGCACTGGAGAAGGAAATGGCAACCCACTCTAGTATGCTTGCCTGGAGAATCCCAGGGATGGGAGCCTGGTGGGCCGCCATCTATGGGGTCTCACAGAGTTGGACACGACTGACGTGACTTAGCAGGGCTCAGGCCTTATCATTCTTCCCCTTTACCACTGTCCTGATGTTTCCTTGTTTCCTCAGCCCTTCAATCTACCTGTACTCCATTTCCCAAAATGACCTTTCTAAAAGCAAAGCTATGTGGCACTACTTTTTAAACTTACAAACTCACAGGATCTATAACTCAGTGGCTGCATATGACAGAAACCCTATATTGATAGGGTTCAAACAAAGTAGAGGCATTTCTCTCTCATGTAAATAAAGTCTGGTGGCTAGCAGTCATAGTTTGGAGAACCAGAGTCCTTCTATCTTTTTGGCTTTATATGGCTTCTACTTCATGGCCCAGAATGGTTGCTCACACACAAGCCATCACATTCCCATCCTAGTGATGGGAGAGATTTCCCATCATTAGAAAGAGGTCAAGTCCCTTTAAAGACCCTTTCTGGAAGTCACATGTGATCTTTCTGCTTATGTTTCATAGGCCAAAACTTGATTGCATGGCCACAGTAAGCTACAAGACAGCCTGAGAAATACAGTGTGTGTTCCGGGCATCCTGTGTCCAGATGAAAACAGTAGGTTCTGTCTCAAAGGAAGAAGTGCAGCCTGGACAGTAGAGGCTCATTAGTCTTATTAGAACCGTTAGTCTCTGTCACTTCGAGGAGTGTGTCCTACAGGTGCACTCACTCATGTGACACGTGACATATCTACAAAGGGTATTCACAGCAGCATCGTCTGTAATAGCAAAGGACTGGAAACAGCCTTACTAGGGGACTGGTTAAACACATTTGGTGACATCCAGGTACTGGAGCACTACGCAGCCATAAATACAAACGAGGACATTCATGGTGCACTGATGTGAAACAGCTATCACCTTGGAAAACAGTTTGGCAGTTTCTTATAAAGTTAAACATACATCTACCCTATGACCCAGCAACTTTGCCCTTAGTTTTTGCCTCAAAGAAATATATGTTCCCACAAGGACTGGTCCACAAACATCCATAACAGTTTCATTTGTAATAGACAATAAGTGGAGGCAGTTTAGTGTCCGCCAGCCAGGGGATGGATAAGCAAACTGGCGACTCCACATTGTGGGATGCTACACTGTGGCAGCCGTGAGTAAGCTAGTGATACATGCCACAACCTGGAAGAATCTCAGAACACAGCTGAGCAAAACCAAGCTGGACACAAGAAAATTACTTGCCGCAATGATGTTATTGATATGAAATTCTAGAACAATTGAAATAAATCAATTGATGGTGATAGAAATTAGATCAGTGACTTCCTCCAGGCCATGGGGAGGGAATGACCGGGAAGGGACATGAAAGAACTTCCTGGGGTGCTGGAAATGTTCTGTTTCATGATTGCGTATTGTTTACACAGATACATTTCACTGTATTAAATGATGCCTTTTCACCTTTAAAAGGCACGGTGCAGAACAGTATGTAAATTATGTGTCCTTTATGTTTAAAAAGGAAAGAAATTAGCCTGTATCTGCATAGACTGTCTCTGGGAGAGGCTGGTAACAGTGGCTGCTTGCAGGTTGGGAACCGGGTGGGGAAGGAGACTTCTTTGTCATATCCTGGTATACCTGTTGACTCTTAATATCTTCGCCATATCCTATTATACCTGTTGACTCTTAATTCTTACATAGCTGAATTTATTACCTAAATAAAAATTAAAAATGGAGAGATCAGTTACATGCAAATTTGACATCAATATGTGCTCAGTGCTCAGTCATGTCTGACTCTTTGTGATCCCATTGACTGTAGCCCGCCAGGCTCCTCTGTCCATGGGATTCTCCAGGCAAGAACACTGGGATGGGTTGCCATTCCCTTCTCCAGAGGATCTTCCCAACCCAGGGATCAAACTCATCTATCCTGCGGCTCCCACATTGCAGGCGGACACTTTACCGCCAAGTCACTGGGGAAGCCCTGACATCAACACGCCCCTGCTTTAAATCCTTTAGTGGTTCCCCGGCACCAGGGACCGGGGAGCCTGGGGGGCTGCCACCTATGGGGTCGCACAGAGTCGGACATGACTGAAGCGACTTAGCAGCAGCAGCAGCAGCACCATTAAGGCAAAGTTCAGACTCTGAGCTGCTTCTGCCTTCTCTGGCCTCATCCAGGCAGCATCCCGCCAGGTACTTGTCACCTGCCTGCCGACAGCTCAACGCCAGTGCTCTCTCAGTCCTGAGTGCCTGTGCTCTTGCCTCAGGCACACTTTCCTGCAAGGGTTGGCTGCTTGGCGAAGTTCTCACCAGTCCCCAGTCTGAGTGGGTTGCTCTGGCCTCCATGGTCCTCCCTTCCTCATCTGTCCAGACCACCACGTGTACTGGTGCTCACTGCGAGCTGGACCACAGCGTTCCCAGAGATGGATAGGAACTTGCTTCCATGTCTGTTCCCTTCTAGACAGCAGGCCTCTCCTGCCAGAGACTGAATTAGAGCTGCTGGCCTGGGGGCAGAGGCCTTGATAAATGTGATGTTTTGAAACCAACTGATAGCTGCGTAGAGGATCCATCCCATGACAAGGCCAACACAGCCCTGCTCTCTTAGGACATGTAGAGAAGACACACTTTTTGGCATTGTGTGATCTGAAATCCTGACCCCTGGCACTTATGAAGATCACCTCCTTTGGAAATAGGGTCTTTGCAGATGTAATCAAGTATGAGGTCATACTGGATTAGGGGTGAACCCTAATCCAGTGACTCATGTCCTTATAAGAAGAAGGAAATTTGGACACAGACACAGAAGGGAGAAGGCCATATGAAGATGGAGATTGAGATAGAGTGATGTGTTTACAAGCCAAGGGACACCAAGGATTGCAGGCAGCCCCCCACAGCTGGAAAAGCCAAGAAGCATCCTTTTCCTTCCCTGGAGCCTTTAGAAAGAGCATGGCCTTGCTGACACCATGATATTGGATTTCAAGTGTTCAGAACTGTGAGAAAATAAATTTCTGTTGCCTTAAGCCATCTAGTTTGTGGTAATTTCTTACTTCAGCCCCAGGAAACTAATATTCACGCTAAACCAATCAACACCTGAGACAATCCAAGGTATTAACAGTGCTTTGGAAAAGTAAAGCAGCTCGTAAACAGGGCATGTACAGAGAGCTGACTGGGAACAGCAGCCCCATATCAGCCAGGATGCTCAAGGAAGGCCTCTTGGAGGAGGTGACATTTCTCGATGAGGTGTCCACCATGTGATGATCAGGTGCTGGGGGCAGGGGACAGGCTTGGGGCTTTTGTAGGCTACTGGCTGCAGCCCTGACCATGGAGGACACCTTGCCAAGGTCTTTGGGGAAGTCCCCAGAAATGAGCCAGGAAGAGACTGTCTTCTCTTTGCCTCTGTAGGTCTTAGAATCTGCTGCGTGGTTGGTGTGGGTTGCCCCAGGTTAGGCCGGCTGGCAGTCGATGGAGGAGGCCAGCCTCACAGCTGACACTCTGCGTGGTAATTGTGATTAACTGTCGGGTCCTCTCTCCTGCTCGGGCCTTAGGCTGCGGGTGTGACAGCTGCGGAGTGAAGCAATGAGGCCAGGAAGGGGTTAATGGGCTGCCCCTCCATCTGAGCCCTTCAGACAATGAGAGGAGCTGGGGGGGCTTTTGGTGGGGGGGGTGTGGTATCAGCTGGGGTGAGTGAATGGAGGGGACAGAGGCCTTGTCCCCAGAGAAAGGGTGTGAGTGCTCTGTGGGGAGAGGGGTCAGAACCCTCCCCCTGCTATTATTTCCATCCAGCCGTAGCATCTTCTCCCCGCCTCCACCCAGCTCTTGCATCCCAGACAACTGCCCTCTTGGCTCCAGAGTGGGCAGCATCTTCAGCCTTGTGAAATTCTGAAAGAAGGAGTCTGAAAGCCAAAGAACTGGAGAATCGTGAAATGTCATTGCTGGCGGGAAACTCATCCATTCCCATCATTTTCAAACTTTTTTTGCTTAATTATTAGCAGTGGAACACAGAACCTCCCCCAACCCTACCTCATTTTTCTCCCCAAATAATAAATAGTGCATTGATTACCTTGAGAACAGTCTCAGCGCCAAGCCTGCCTCCTTCATCCCCAGTTTCGCCGGCGGCATGACACATATGTAAGTTAGGCGACTGTCACCACAATTGATATATACAACATTTCCATCACCTCCACTTTCCCTCATGCCCGTTTGTAGTTCATTACTTTCCCCTCAATCCCTGGTACAGTAGATTGAATAAGGGTGCCCCTAAAAGGTGCTGAGTTCTAACCCTGAATTTCATATATGTTACCTTACTTGGAAAAAAATAATCTTTGTAGATGTGATAAAATTAGGGATCTTGAATTGAAGATTACCTTACATTATTCAGGCAGCCCCTAAATGCCATCACATCCCTTGTAAGAGAGAGGCAAACATGCAGAGGAAGAGCTGATGTGGCCACAGAGGCAGAGACTGGAGTGATGTGGCCTCAAGCCAAGGAGAGAGCCACAGAAGCTGGAAGAGGCAAGGAACAGCTTGTCCTTGGGAAACTTCTGAGGGAGTGCAGCTTTGCCAACACTTTCATATCAGATTTCTGGCCCTGGAATTATGGGAGAACCAGTTTCTGCTGTTTTAAGCTACCCAGTGTGTGGTACTTTGTTACAGTAGTCCTAGGAAATGAATACACCCAACAACCATGACCTGTTGTCTGTAGAGTTTTGTCTTTGCAAGAATGTTGGATAAATGGAGTCCTACAGTATGTACCCCTTTGAGTCTGGTTTCTTTCACTCAACATAATGCATTTGAGATTCATCCATGTGGTTCCATTTATCAGAAGTCTCTTCCTTTTTATTGCCAAGTAGTATTTCATTGTATGAATACACCACCACTTATTTCTCATTCACCAGTTGAAAGGCATTTGGGCCTGTTCCAACTACTGGTGATTATAATAAAGAAGGCTGCTATGAACATGTGCATGCAGGCCTTTGTGTGGACATGAGCCTGTTCCTCTAGGGTAGATATCTAGGAGTGGATCATATTGCAACTATATTTATAGTTCTATAAGAAATTGACAAGCTGTTTTCCAACGTGACTGTACCATTTTGCATTCCCACCAGCACTTAGTATTGTCAGTTTTGTTTTTTTTTTAATTGGCTTTTCAATAAGTATGTAGTGATCACAGGGTCATGAGGTTGTTGTGGGCATTAAATGCTGGGAATAATGCCTACAACATGAGCACATGGTCTCCACCTCAGAAGCGTTAGCTCCTCCTTTTGGTATTACTATGGGGAGGCCAGGACATAACCGAGGCTGGAGAACTCAAGCGCCTGGTGGGCTGGGCCAGGGCTTTGGGGAGCAGGCAAGCACATATCCTTCTGGAAGGTCTGGATCCCCAGGAAACAGACTATGAGATGGAGATTTGTGAGCAGGTGGTTTCCTAGGGAACGCTCTTTAGGTATTGAGGGAGTGAGATGGAATGGTTAGGCAATTGCAACAGAGGAGGCCTTGGGCAGTTCCATCAGGAGCTCTGGAGTGGGGACAGCCCTTCAGAAATGTCACGATCTATGACAGGCAGGTCAGGCCTCTGCATTGACCAGTCTTTGGAGTGACTTTTGGAGAGACGAGCTGTCAGCAGCCAACACTGTAGGCATGGGGGGCGGTGGGGGGGGCGGGACTGGCACTTCAGTCCAGGTGATGTGGCTAGTGGGCAAGGCAGGCCCATTGGTCACAGCTTTCAATTTTTCCCAAGTAGCAGTAAATCTGCATTTTGATGTTGTCTCCCAATTTTTAAAAATGCTGGAAACTCATTCAGAGTTTTAGAACACACTGTGAGGAGCTGACATGCCAGGCACAAAGGCTGAAAGGGGCCTGGGACTGCCCGTTGCTGTCCCCTGAACTAAAATCTACTCGTGACAGAGTAGACAGCTGACCTCTCATTAGCACCCGGTTCCCCATGGAGGGAGCTCCACGGGGCAGGTAACTTTGAGTTATGCTCCACACAGCATCCACAGGGTGAAGCTTGGCAGAAACTGAAGCTGAGTGAAAATAGGCAGAGTCCAAATGATTTGCTGCTGCTTGCAGGGTATGTCGGAGAAGGCAATGGCAGCCCACTCCAGTACTTTTGCCTGGCAAATCCCATGGATGGAGGAGCCTGGTAGGCTGCAGTCCATGGGGTTGCTAGGAGTCGGACACGACTGAGCGACTTCCCTTTCACTTTCATGCATTGGAGAAGGAAATGGCAACCCACTCCAGTGTTCTTGCCTGGAGAATCCCAGGGACAGGGGAGCCTCATGGGCTGCTGTCTATGGGGTCACACAGAGTCAGACACGACTGAAGCGACTTAGCAGCAGCAGCAGCAGCAGGGTATGTATTTGCCAAGAAAGGAGACAACAACAAAAAAACAAACAACCCAATGAAAAAAATGGCCAAAACATTTGAGCAGACATTTTTCCAAAGAAAATATACAAATGGTCAGTAAGCCAATAAAAAGGTTCTCAACACTAGTCATCACTGCATGCCTGCTCAGTCGCTTCAGTTGTGTCCGACTCTTTGCGAGCCTATGGACAGGAGCCCAGCAGCCTCCTCTGCAGAATACTGGAGGGGGTTGCCAGGCCCCCTCCAGGGGATCTTCCTGACCCAGGGATCCAACCTGCATCTCTTTTAAGTCTCCCGCACTGGCAGACAGGTTCTTCACCACTAGCACCACCTGGGAAGCCCAGTGATCATTGCTGCTGCTGCTGCTAAGTTGCTTCAGTCGTGTCCGACTCTGTGCGACCCCACAGATGGCAGCCCATTGGGCTCCGCCATCCCTGGGATTCTCCAGGCAAGAACACTGGAGTGGGTTGCCATTTCCTTCTCCAATGCATGAATGAAAAGTGAAAGTGAAGTCGCTCAGTCGTGTCTGACTCAGCGATCCCATGGACTGCAGCCTACCAAGCTCCTCTGTCCATGGGAGTTTCCAGGCAAGAGTACTGGAGTGGGATGCCATTGCCTTCTCCGCTCAGTGATCATTAAGGGAATGCAAATCAAAATCACAATTAATGAGATAGCATGTCACACCCATTAGGATGGTTACTGTTTAAAAAAAAAACAGAGAAAACAGTGTTGGTGAGGATATGGAGAAAATATAAGACTTGTTCACTGCTGGTTGGAATACAAAATGGTGCCGCTGTTGTGGAAAAGAGCATAGCAGTTTCTCAAAAATATTAAACATAAAATTGCCATGAAAGTGAAAGGGTTAGTCGCTCAGTTGTCCAAGTCTCGCGATCCCACAGACTGTAGCCCGCCAGGCTCCTCTGTCCATGGGATTTTCCAGGGAAGAATACTGACTGGGTGGCCATTTCCTTCTCGAGGGTGTCTTCCTGATTACCATATGATCCAGCAATTACACTTCCCGGTACATAGCTAAAGGACTGGAAGCAGAGACTTGAGCAGATATTTGTACACCCGTGTTCATAGCAGCGTTATTCGAAACGGCCAAAAGGTGGCAGCATTTCCGGTGTCCACTGACGGATAAGCAAAATGTGGCGTATATAATGAGTGTTACTCAGCCTTAAAAAGGAAGGAATTTCTGACATATGCTGGAATGTAGGTGAACATTGACGATGCTATGCTGAGGGAAATGTGTTGCATAAAAGGACAAACATAATTTCATTTATGTGAGCTCCCTGCTGCTGCTGCTAAGTCGCTTCAGTCGTGTCCTACTCTGTGCGACCCCATAGACGGCAGCCCACCAGGCTCCCCCATCCCTGGGATTCTCCAGGCAAGAATACTGGAGTGGGTTGCCATTTCCTTCTCCAGTGCATGAAAGTGAAAAGTGAAAGTGAAGTCGCTCAGTCGTGTCCGACTCTTAGCAACCCCATGGACTGCAGCCTACCAGGCTCCTCTATCCATGGGATTTTCCAGGCAAAAGAGGGTTGCCATTGCCTTCTCCAGTGAGCTACCTAGAGTAATCAAAATCATAGAGATGAAAAGTAGTATCGTGGTTGCTAGGAACTCGGGAGAAGGGGAAATGGGGCATTGTAGTGGATCAGATACAGAGTTTCAGTTCTGAAAGATGATTACGTTTTGCAGATAACTGGTAGTGTTGGTTGCACACCGATGGAAATGTGCTTAGTGCCACTGAACTGTCTACTTAAAATGGTAACTTCTACGTTATATATATTTTACCAAAAAATTTAAAAATAAGACAAAAAAAAGAAAAGAAAGGAGAACAGTTCTCTTCTAAGGTGGGAGCCAGCTCCACGATGGCGCCCAGGGACCCACGCCTGCTGCTGTTCACGCCTCGGTGGCTGCCTTGTGCAGCCAACAGGTGGTGCAAGAGTGAGAGGGTGACTCTGGGTGAGGCCATAAAAGGCCCGGCGTCTTTCACTTTGCTCACGTGGTCACTGGCTGGGGCCAGCGGCCGTCCTGTCATGAGGACGCTCAAGCTGCCCGTGGAGGGGAGCTAGGGCTCTTCGGTTACAACCTGCATCATGCGAGTCATCTGCCTTGGGTACGAATTCTCCAGCCCCACGAAGCCTTCAGACGACTGCGGCCTCATAAAGATTCTGAGCCAGAGCCACCCAGCTAAGCCACTCCTGAATTCCTGACCCACAGAAACGGTTTGAGATAATAAATGTTTATTGTCATCCGAAGCCACTGAGTTTTGAGTTCGTTTGTTGTGCAGCATTTGATAACGAATACCTTCTCACCAAATGTATGTCACGTATTTTATTACATATTATAACAATTTCTCTCACACCCACACATCAAATTCATCAAATTCTGTGGGCTCATCCTTGAAAATATACCCAGAATTCAAGTCCTTCCTTCCACTTCCACAGCCACCACCTGGGCCATGGCCACGGCCTCTGTGCTGGTCTCCCAGCTTCACTCCTTCCTGGACTGCCTGCGCGGCCAGAGATCCTGCCCTCGTGCCTAAGTGGGGCTGTGGCAGGAGAGGGGACCTCATGGTGTCTGGGGGCTGCAGGGAGATTCAGGTAGGGGGCTGCCCTGGGGAAATGGCAGCATTTAGTGAGGCCTTCCCAGGGGTACTCAGGGGCCAGCTTGCCTGCCAATGGACCAGACCCAGCGGCCGCACCTGGGACCCTTTTGTCCCTGGTCTCCTCCTGATGCGGACAACTGGCCAGAGTGCCCCAACCGGTAAGGAGCAAGAGACTTTATTGACCTCTCTCCTCTTCCCTCTCTCTTTCCTCTCCTTAACCCGTCCTATCCTTCCCTGTTTTTCTAGTCCCCCGGTCCTGGACACAGGAATCTGGTTGAAGGGCCCTCAGCCTGAGCTGAGGATTGGAGACTGATCACCTCCTCTTGGCAGAGAACTCGAATTCTGGTTCTGGTCTGGTCTGATTTCTGGTAGGGCTGAATTCCAGTCCTCCCTTCTCTGGAGGCCCAGGGAAAAGTCCCATAACACCTGGGGATCTGTAGGTGGCAGGAGACATCTATAAGGCCACCCCTTTCACCCCCTCTCTCCCACCTCCTCCCCCTTCTTCTTTTGGCCTGGCTTCCTTTCCTCCTTTGAAATCTTTGATGTTAGTACTTGGATTCTTGTATTTAAGGGCTTCCCTGGTGGTGCAGAGGTTAAAGCGTCTGCCTGCAATGTGGGAGACCTGGCTTCGAGCCCTGGGTCGGGAAGATCCCCTGGAGAAGGAAATGGCAACCCACTCCAGTATTCTTGCCTGGAGAATCCCATGGACGGAGGAGCTTGTTGGGCTAGAGTCCATGGGTCGCAAAGAGTCGGACACGACTGAGCGACTTCACTTTCACTTTCCCAGGGGATGTCTTCTCTCCTCCCCACAGGGGAGTGGCTCCTGACATGGCCAGAGAGGGTGGTGTCGGGGTCAGGTGAGGGGTGTGTTGTGGGTCTGTTCCCTGCATAGCACCGCGGGACCTTGCACTTGGTACCGCCCTGGCTGAGAATGTGAGCACGGGAGAGGGTGTGTCCAGTGCAGTGGTTTAGAGCAGAGATGCTGGAGTTAAAAATCTCAGCTATGCTCTGGCTATGTGGCCTTGGGCAAGTGGCCCAAACTCTCAATGCCTTCATCTTCTCCTCTGTAACTTGAAACTAAAAATGCTAATACCTACTTCATAGGGCTGTTATGATTTATTGAGTTAATGTGTGCAGAAGGCCTTGGAACAGTGTTAGCTGTTCCAGCAGAATATTTTCTGCTCTGCTAGGGTTGGCTGTTCATATTACTATGAGCATAGCCCAAATCCCTGCTCTGCCATGGACTTGCTCTCTGACCTAGCACAGCTCACTTTGCCTCTCTGGGCTCAGTTTCCTCACCTGTAGAATGGGATCGCATTGGCACTATTCAGAGCGCAGTTGTGAGGATTCAGGGAGATCTCATACCAGAAGGCCTCCTTCTCATGTAAGGTTGGTTGTTGGTTAGGCAGTTACGCGAGCTGCTGGGTGTGTCTGCCCGTGTGGGCGTGGCAGGCACTCGTGCGGGCACCTTCCCTCTGGATGAGCCCCCGGCCCTGCCCTCTGGTCAGCAGGACCCTAGCTGATCAACCCCAGACAGACCTTTTCTTACCCTTTCTCCTGCTTCTTGGGTTGCAGCGCCGCCTGCTGGCTCAAAGCTACATTGCATCCAGAGTTCCCTGTCTACGTGGCGGGAAGGGAATAAATTCTGGAGCTCTTACTGTGTGCACCTATACATCTGTCGACGTAGGTGTCAACCTCTATAGTGTCACCTTCAGGCAGCAACCTCAGGGAGGTCACACAGAGCTAGCTGTGAGGCTGGGTGGGATTCGAATCCATATCCCCTTTTTCCTCACTCCAAACACCCTTCTAGAGTATGTTCAAGTTCTACATGTGGACTTGCCCTCCCCTCCACTCAGGAAGGAGCCGGAGCGGAGGTCGGGGGTCCGTGGGAGAATGTCGTGGCTGTCCCCCAGGGCTCGGATCGAAGAAGAAAGAGCACTGAACTGTGAGTCCTCAAGGTGGAGTCTCTCTCTGGCTTCCCCAACTGTCGGCTCAACAACCTTCGCAAAGTCCCTAGCATTTATTCTAGCCCTTATCATTTTGAAACGATGATTACTGCGGGGGAGAGCATTTAACGTGGGTGAGGAGAAAATTGAAAGTAAACATATTTTTAAAAAAACACTGAAAAATCCTTTCAATCGCTCATAAAATAAGGCATTGGCAGTTTTCTGAATAGAGTCCTTTGCAATAATAAATACACTGAACATAAAGAGTGGCAGAGTGTGGTAGCCATTGCATTGGTTTGCACACTATAATTTTAGATTCGCTCTCGCTCAGATGTGTGGGATTCTGTCCACGCCCCCAGCATCTTGCTTACAGCTGGGCTCATGTCCAGGCAGAACCACCCACACTGTGTACAGTGTAGGCATCCTCCCTTCCCTCTCTTTCTTTCTGGACACACAGTTGCCTTTCTGAAGTTACATAATAAAAACAGCTAACATTTATTGAGCAGGCACTGTCCTGAGACCTTTATCTGCATTTATTCACATCATCCTCCTAATAACGCTGTGAAGTAGCATTATGAGAGATGAGTAAACTGAGGAGCTGAGAAGTTAAGTGACTAACTCGAGATCACAGAGCTAGTAAACGGTAGAGCCTGGACTTAAGACCAGGAAGTCTAGGACCAGAGCCCACACACTTGATGGTCATGCTACCCATTTGAAGAGAGGCCACAGGTTGAGAGTAATACAGCAAAAAAATAGGAGGAGGATGAAACTGTGATGATTGTGGAGCAACACTCTGCCTGGAACCCAGATTTAATGTGATAGAGAAATACACTTCTCTGTTTCTTAAGCTTCTATAATGTGGGGGACATTTTGTTACACAATGGAATTCTCATATTTGTATATGTGTGCATGTCCGACTCTTTGTGACCCCATGGACTGTAGTCTGCCAGGCTCCTCTGTCCATGAAATTCTCCAGGCTAGAATACTGGAGTGGGCTGGCAGTTCCTGCTCCAGAGATTTGTATATGTATGTTTCTTCATATGTAAGCATATTATATATATATAATTTCAGTTCAATTGCTCAGTTGTGTCCGACTCTTTGCAGCCCCATGGACTGCAGCAAGCCAGGCTTCCCTGTCCAACACCAACTCCCGGAGCTTGCTCAAACTCATGTCCATCGAGTTGGTGATGCCATCCAACCATTTCATCCTCTGTCATCCCCTTCTCCTCCTGCCTTCAGTCTTTCCCAGCATCAGGGTCTTTTCCATTGAGTAAGTTCCTTGCATCAGGTGGCCAAAGTATTGAAACTTTAGCTTTAGCATCATTCCTTCCAAAGAAATCCCAGGGTTGATCTCCTTCAGAATGGACTGGTTGGATCTCCTTGCAGTCCAAGGGACTCTCAAGAGTCTTCTCCAACACCACAATTCAAAAGCATCAATTCTTCTACACTCAGCTTTCTTTATAGTCCAACTCTCACATCCATACATGACTACTGGAAAAACCATATATATATATACATACACACACACACACACACAGAGTCAGTCACACAGAAAGAGGACTTGAAAAGATAGATACCAAAATGTTAGCCTAATTAATTCTGGAGGAAGTGATTTCTGATGATTCCTTTTTTCTTCTTGACAATTTGCTGTACTCTGAATTTTTTTCTTTGAGCATGTGTTATTTCAAAACTCTACAAAAAGAACAGTCTAAAGAAAGGAAGCATCCTATAAATAGATCCTATTGTTTAAATCACCTTCATTTGTTCATAGGAGCCTTCCTAGGTCACACACTCATACGAACTTAGATTTTACAGAAGATTTGACTTTGCTTCCTGTGGGCTATGGAACTTTTCTTCAGATGTTCTTTTTACTGAACAAAATGCCTTGGGGATGGTTCCATGTCCCTTCATAGAGGGTGGCCTCGTTTCTTGTAACCAGCGCAAAGCACTGCCTGATTGGGTGTGCCGGATTACAGAACAGCTTTGTTGGTGGACCTCTGCAGTTTCCAATTTTAAGCTACTGAAAATAACATGGTGATGAAAGTCTTGAGACCTGGCCCTCTGCATTTGCATGGGGCTTTGAAGTCTAACTAACTTCTAATCTGGTACCCCTGCTTATTTGCTGTGTGACCTCAGGCAACTTACTGTGCATCTCTGAGTCTCTATTTCCTCACCTATAAAATAGGGGAAATATTGAAGCTTGCCCCATAATATTATTGTGAGAATTATAACATCTAAAATTTATCACATGCTTACTACATGCCAGGCACATTTGTAAGTGCTTCTCAAGTGTTAACTAAGTTAATGCTCACTGTAGGGTGACATGAGGTAATGCTTAGATAGAGGCCCTAAAGTTTTCTAGAAGCTTCCAGCTTTCAAACAACCACCATGAAATCCTCTGGCTAAATCTTCAAGTGGAACCATTCCACAGACTTCTTAGAGTTGGTGGTAAGGAGCTATTTGTGTGATCTCAATCTTTTAAAATTTATCGAGATTCATTTTGTAGCCTGACATATCGTCTATCCTAGAGAATTTCCCATGTGCATTTGAGAAAAATGTATTCTCCTGTTTTGGGGTGGAATATTCTACAAATGTCTTTTAGATCTAGTGGCTTATAGTGTTGTCCAAGTCTTCTATTTCCTTGTTGATCTTCTGCCTAGTTGTTCTATCCATTATTGAAAGTGGGGTATTAAAGGGCCCACTTATTGTTATTGAATCGTCTATTTCTCCTTTTAATACTGTCCATTTTTGCTTCATATATTTTTGGGCTCTGTTGTTATATATTCATATATTTTGGGTGCATATATGTTTATAGTTTTTATATCATCCTGATGGAGTAACCCTCTGATATCGCTGTTTGCATGATATATATATTCATCCTTTAACTCTCAACCTATCTGTATCTTTGAATCTAGAATGCGTCTCCTGTTAGAGCATGGTATTTTTGTCCAATCAGAACTACAGTTACATCTGCCATTTTGCTTTATGTTTTCTGAATGTCTCACGTCTTCCCCCAGGTTTTACCTCTATAAACATCATGAAGTGAATCAGGAAAGACCATGCCATTGCACAACCAGAATTATAATACATGACACACAACTTGATGTACTTGATACACAACTCTGGCAAGTTCCAGTGCCTCAGCTACTCATTCTTAAAGGGATAGCCCTAGTCTCTGCACGTTCTGCCTACAAAAGCACCAATTCCTCGTCTCTTCATTTCAGTTCCGGAGGAGTCTGTGCGTGTGTGTGTCCTGTGGAGTGATAGAGTTGGGGCCAAAGGGGTGGACTGGAGTTTTCTGTTTCTATTTCAAACCAGATGATAATGACAATGAACCGAGAAGGAGCTGTATCTCTCTGTGGCCCAGTTTCCTTGTCTGAAGCCAAGGTTTTCCTGTCTGGTTCGCATGCTTTGAGACTCCAGTCTCTGACGCAGAAAGATCATGTCATACAGAGCCTAGGCATTCTGGGTCCAAGTATCGGTTCCCCCACTCACTGGCTATGTGACTTCACATAAGATACTTACCCTTTCTGTGCCTCAGTTTTTTCATTTGCCAAATAGAACTGATAATAATAGGAAGCATGTCCTAGTGCTTCTGTGAGAATTAAATCAGTAAAGGCTCAGGAAGAGCCCAGGGCCTGGGAAGACCTGTGGCAGATGACCGCACGAATGGCCCCGTGCCCTGGCATCTGGCCCACCGGGAAGGGCGGCAGTGGGAAGCTTTTAGGTCACTGTGGTGGACACTGTGGGGGGCTGGGCACTTCCTTTTCGGGGATTCCAGTGATGACCAATCCCATTTTAGATGACTCCACAGGTCTCTCCTCAGAGCAGTCCTGATTTTATGTTTCCTCCAGGATAAATCTGAAGTGTGATACCTCAGTATTTAAGCCAACAGCTCATTAGAAAGAACCCTGGATTCAGAGCCAGGGTCTGCGCCCTGACTTTGCAGCCCGTTTTCTGGGGAACTCTGGCTCATTCATTCCGCCGTCTGGACCTCTGTTTCCACGTCTGCCGTGTGATGTCGGATTCTGGGGGCTGTTTTATAAAGGCTGTCATAACACACATCTTGCACCTTATAAACTTAAAGAGTCTGTGAGGATGCAGGAGGGCACACCACTGGACCTGTTTTCTGTTGCTGCTTGGTTTACTATCTCACAACTCTTAAGTTAGAAGTTGGACACAGGTCTCAGAGCGCTAAATCGCGGTGTCCACAGGGCTGTGTCCTTACACAGGAGAAGAATCCGTTTCCGTACTCATTCAGGTTGTCAGCAGAATCAAGTTCCTTGTGGTCACAGCTTCCTGCTTCCTTGATGGCTGTCAGCCAGGGCTGTACTTGGCTCCTCGGTGCCTCTCTTCTTGGTCTTTGCATATAGGTTTTTCCTGAATCTCAGAGCCAAGACACTTGGCATCTCTCTGACTTCTGCCAGGTCTTTTTTTCCCCTTTCTCTTCCTTCCTTCTTTCCCTGCTTCCTCCTCCTCCTTTTTCTCCCTCTTTCCTTTTTTTCTTTCTTTTATTTTCCTTTCTCTTCCCTTCCCTCCATCCTTCCTTTCCCCCTTCCCCTTCCTCCCTTTCTCTCTCCAGATGTAATGAGATACAATTGACACATAACACTGTGTAAGTGTAAGGTGTGTGACTGTGATGACTTGATACACGTATATATTGCAACCTCCATAAGGTTAGTTAACACATTTGTCACCTCCAATAGTTACCATTTTGTGTGTGGTGATAATACTTCAGATCCACTCTTTAATTGACGTTCAAGCATATAATACAGTTTTTTTTTTTTTTTTGCCTTTTGTGTGTCTTTTTCGGAAAAACATATTTTCACTTCCTGTGTCCATTCTTAATAGGGTTGTTTGGGGTTTTTTTTGCTATTGAAGTGTACGATGCTGTATATTTCTTATTTCTTTCACTGACTCTCTTCTTTTTTAATGTTTATTTTTATTTATTTATTTGGTTGCACCCGGTCTTCACTGTGGCTCGTAGGATCTTTGACCTTCGATGTGACATGTGGGATTTTTTTTTTTTTCTTCTTCTTCTTTTTTAGTTATGACATGTGAACTCAGTTACAAACTGTGAAATCTAGTTCCCTGACCAGGGATGGAACTGGGGCCCCCTGAATTGAGAGCGCAGAGTCCTAGCCACTGAACCACTATGTGAGTCCCCATTGAATCTCTCCCGATTCTCTTTTTTTTAAAGACTTATGTGAGAAGGCAATGGCACCCCACTCCAGTACTCTTGCCTGGAAAATCCCATGGACGGAGGAGCCTGGAAGGCTACAGTCCATGGGGTCGCTGAGGGTCGGACACGACTGAGCGACTTCACTTTCACTTTTCACTTTCTTGCACTGGAGAAGGAAATGGCAACCCACTCCAGTGTTCTTGCCTGGAGAATCCCAGGGACGGGGGAGCCTGGTGGGCTGCTGTCTGTGGGGTCGCACAGAGCCGGACACGACTGAAGTGACTTGGCAGCAGTGATTAGATTGGGCCCATTCAAGTAATCCAAAGTAACTACCCTATTTAAGATCTATAACCTTAATTCTGTCAGGAGGTGTCCTCAGGGATACCCACCCGCTGCCAACCCTAGGCAGAGTCCAGAGTCCTGATCTCATTCTTCCGGGAAATGCCCTTGGTTGGACCATAAAGCCATCATGTGACTTGGGTCAGACTTACAGGGCAGGCCTGAGGTTACGGGGCATTCAGGGTCTATAGCAGATATTCTCGGAGAGGGCAATGGCACCCCACTCCAGTACTCTTGCCTGGAAAATTCCATGGACGGAGAAGCCTGGTGGGCTGCAGTCCATGGGGTCGCTGAGAGTTGGACACAACTCAGTGACTTCACTTTCACTTTTCACTTTCATGCATTGGAGAAGGAAATGGCAACCCACTCCAGTGTTCTTGCCTGGAGAATCCCAGGGACGGGGGAGCCTGGTGGGCTGCCGTCTATGGGGTCGCACAGAGTCGAACACGACTGAAGCGACTTAGCAGCAGCAGCAGCAGCAGATATTCTCACAAAGTGGAAGCTTTTAATGAAAATGGTTAAGCGCTCACTGTTTGAAGGCATGAAGCTGATTAATCCTCACCAGCACCCTGGAAGAGCGGGGCTTTTATTGTCCCCATTGTGCAGAGGAAGAGAGCAAGGAGATCTGACTTGTGCAAGGTAACTTAAAGGCTGTCAAGGTCGCAGGACTCCCAAGGCGGCGGGTGGAAGCGAAACCAGGGGAGGGCTGTCAGATGGAGGTGCCTTTCCCAGATACCAAGTCACTGCCCTCCCACCTCGTCCTTGACAGAATGTACTAGCAGGGCTAGCACCGCAGGCTACCCGCTCTTCTGCATCTGCTTCCTGTGTGTGTAATTAATCTTGGAGCGTCTTCCCACGTCAGTACGGAGAGATGGTCTTTGTGCTTATCATCCACTCCAGTATCTTCTGTGGGTGGAATGACTAGAAACAATCCAAACGCCCTTGGAAGGGCAAATACAAATAAAAACATTTCTTCCTGGTGCCAAAAAGAGAAAGAGACATCCCTGCTCCTTTCTCTTAGAGCATTTACTTTAGAAAACTTGTAAATTTTTTCTCGGATCCTTTTCCCTTGTATATGAGTCTTTTTAAAAAGCTGAATAAGCCTCTTGTCAGTTTTTCTATCCAGGAATGTTTTTCTCAAGGATGGAGGAACCCTCTGTTTGCAATGTATATATCAGGAAGCCACGCCCCCTTCACCCACACTCTGGGCCAGGTGAGGAGCTTAACTTCAAGGTTTGGCTCCAAGTTGCAATGCCACCTTCATAGAAAGATATGGATTCTTCTTTCCTATGGATGAGGACAATTAGCTAACAGACAGCCACCCCACATGCCAGCTGAGTTCAGGATGACCAACCGTACCATCTAGTTCTCTTTCTTGAGGACAAGTTGTTATTTGAGAACCTGGGTGTAATGTTAACAGGTTGTGTCTGCTGGGCTTTATAAAAGGGCGGAGTTTCTTTCCACCTCTGTGGTCTCTTTAGCAGACGGTCCGTGATGTGTACCACAGTCACACTGAACATATATTCAATAATCAATTTTCTATGTTTTCTACTTTTGTGGGGGGTTTTTGGATTTCGTGGGAGATTTTTAAAATTTTGTCTCCAACACCTTCAAATGCCTCTCTATAGGGAGCTGGTTGAAACAAATCTGGCAGCTCCACACAGTGGAATACTATGCAGTCATGACAAAGAATGAGAAGACTACATTTTCACTGTTGTGCGAAAGTGCAGAGTACACAGTGAGTTACTACTCTTTATGTAAAAAGACTCTATATTTGAATTTGTTTACATTTGCATAATCTCTGGAAGAATAAACAAGGAAGTAATAAAAGTGCTCGTGTACGTGTTAAGAGGAACTGGACAGAGCGGGACGTGGAGAGGGATGGAATTTCTTTTTTGCTAAATATCATTTTATATTTTATGATTTTTGAAATATGTGACTTTATATTATCTGTTCAAAATAAAAAGGAGGGGTGATGGTAAGCAAACAGAACAAACCTGTGAAGAAAAGAAGTCCCAGGATCAGACCTTCTCCAAGCCCTTGATTCTGTTTATTTCTGAGCTCAGCCTTCACTTTAGAACCAACTGAAAGCTGATTATATTGAAACATTTTTTTGGCATTCATGTTGGACTTTCTCTGGAAGGATGACCTTAGTGTAAAAACAAGGGATATCTTTTTTTTTTTTTTAAGAAAAGATAAAACCCCAAAACTATCAGGTTACACACTCCTCCCCATTCTACTCCTCCCTCCAGTTCAGAGGACTGCCTCCCAGTTCAGAGTCAGCCAGTGAATGGGGTGGGGGAACTCATGTTCAGAGTCTTGCTGTGGCCCCTCCACCCCAAACCTCTCCTTCTGCCTCTTAGGAGGTCATTTACTCTCCAGGGAGTGAGACTTCCTGGGTCAGCAGGGGTAGCAAGAAGGGGTAGGTGACGTACAATGTTCCTCCATACTGGGACACCAAGATGCCTGAGAGAGTCCACCATTAGCCATCTGTCTTCTAGAAGCTTCTCTATGAGAACAGGGGTGGAAAGGATATGGAGAAGGGGACATCTGTTAACCCTTCTAGCCACTTCTAGGCTATGTTGATTGTCACTTCTGTTATTACTCTTGGTCATCAGATCAGGACATGCTGGGTGCTTCTCCCTTTTATCCCTGTGCCAGACCTATGACATAGATGCTAATAATTCCCATTTTGTGGAAGAGGAAACAGAGGCATATAGCAATCAAGTGACTTCCCCACGGTCACATGGCTTATAACAGGCGGCTCACCCTCCCAGCTGTTCCCCTTCTAACACTATCCAGCTGGGTGCTGCAGAACCATTGTCAACATGAAAAATATTCACAATCTAAAAGTTAAAGAGTTATGTTTTATTCAGCGGGAATTTTTAGGACTTCAAGCCTGGAAGGCAGCATCTCAAGTAACCCCGAGAGAACTGCTCTGAGGAGGTTAGGGGAGGAGCTAGGATATAGGAGTTTTGCCACAAAGGGCAGGTAGTGGAAGCATCAATAGATTACTGTTAATGAAAGAAAACCAGAAACTGCAAGTTAAGCAATTCAGCACTTTTCTATGTATTTAGCATGAGTCTGGGCTCACTGAAATCATCCCTCTGATATGCACTGCCGGGGTCCAGCCCCGGTGGATCCAGGGAATTCGAAGGGTGGTCGGTGTTGGCGAGGAGAGACTTATTTATTTATTAATATAAGATTAGATTAGGAAGAAATAGTGTAGTAGGAAAATTAAGTGGAGAAAAGAGGCTGAATAACTTGGTTTACGGGGAAGGCCAATAAAGCTCCAGACAAGGAACTTGCACCATCTACATTGGGCCACCAGCGTCCGTTTGAATATCGGAGAGTGCCCCACCTTGGGCTCTCTCTCTTATGGATCTTAGAAGCCAGGACAAGTAAGTAGACTTGGTGAGCCGCCCCGCTCCAGGTGGGAATTCAGCCTGAAGTTAGAGTAAAGAGGAGACACGGGGGAAACCAGTCCAGCGACTGGTCCCGGCCTCTATTGTCTAGAATGTCCTTTATACCTTTTTGATTGTACATAGAGATCAATGGGTAATACAAAATTATGCAGCGTCAGCAGCCCTGACTCTTATCAAAACCAGGCTTTTCTCTCTGCATACCTAATTGTATACACAAGTCTTAGGTGATTTACATCATCTTATAGCCAAAAAGGGCCAATTAACATTTTACAGCCTTTTTCCGATAAGGGTTTGTCAACCAGAAGACTTGCGTTGATCTTCCCAAAGTCTGGTGCCACTCTCAGCACTAAATAAAGTTACATTCTTACATAGCAAGGACACAAGAGGAGTGCAGTGATATATAACAAAGAAAAGTAATTAACTCAAAAGTCTAGTGTTGCTAACATCAAAACTACTATATATCCTTTTCCATATCCCGTTTACATTGATTAACATCCTCCCAGGTGCCTAAAAGATAAAGAATATGGAGGCCTGGCAGCAGTCATTGAGTCAACAGTGAAAACCCGTCACCAATATGATTTTTAACTCTTTAGAAAAGGCTCTGTTTCTTTAAGATGCTTTTAAGCTTTGTGCCTCTCGCGGTTGGGGGCTGTAAGCAATTCGAAAGCTGTAAGAAGTCTGGGGAACCTGTTAGGCAAGCTAGAGAGCTATCAGAGGGGGTTTAACTGAAACATCCCTTTCAAATGCAGAAGACTATAGCCCTGATTTGACTTTTTCCAGAGAATATTAGAAGAGTGGAAAAGCAGAATACAAAGGCAGGCAGATTCTTATTTTTTGGGGGGGTGGATGCTCAGGAAACTCCAGGGGGAACCCCTGAAACCTGATCACGTCCTTGCGTATTGTCAGGCTTCCTTCCGCATGACCTTGTCGCGGGCGGGATTCCTCACGCTGGCCCCCGACAATTTAGAAAAGGCTCTGTCTCTTTAAGATGCTTTCAAGCTTTGTGCCTCTCGCGGTTGGGGGGCTGTAAGCAATTCACAAGCTGTAAGAGGTCTGGGGAACCTGTTAGGCAAGCTAGAGAGCTATCAGAGGGGTTTAACTGAAACATCCCTTTCAAATGCAGAAGACTAAAGCCCTGATTTGACTTTTTCCAGAGAATATTAGAAGAGTGGAAAAGCAGAGTACAGAGGCCGGCAGATTCTTATTTTGGGGGGTAGGGGGGGAGGGGGGGGTGGATACTCAGGAAATTCCAGGAGGAACCCCTGAAACCTGATCACATCCTTGCGTTTTGTCAGGCTTCCTTCCACATGACCTTGTCATGGGCGGGATTCCTCACGCTGGCCCCCGACAATAAAGTATCAGTAAAGACAACTTTATTATTCAATTGCTCTTCTCACCAAAGTATCACACTTAAAAATTTTTTGAAATGCATGCATGGTTCATGAGTCTGGCTACACAGCTATTTAATTTTACTTATTTGTGCCTTTATTTTCACTTACACAATTTTTTTAAATAACATTTTCCTAATTATGATAAATAATAATAAAGTGCTGTACTCAGTATGTCAGCAAATCTGGAAAACTCAGCAGTGGCCACAAGAGTAGAAAGGTCAGTTTTCATTCCAATCCCAAAGAAAGGCAGTGCTGAATAATGCTCAAATAACCATACAATTGTGCTCATTTCACATGAAAGCAAGGTAATGCTCAAAATCCTTCAAGCTAGACTTCAGCAGTACATGAACTGAGAACTTCCAGATGTTGAAGCTGGATTTCGAAAAGGCAGAGGAACCAGAGATCAAATTGCCAACATGCATTGGATCATAGAAAAAGGAAGATAATTTGAGAAGAACATCTACTTCTGCTTCTTTGACTACTCTAAAGCCTTTGACTGTGTGGATCACAACAAACTGTGGAAATTCTTAAAGAGATGGGAATACCAGACCACCTTACCTGTCTCCTGAGAAACCTGTAGGCAGGTCAAGAAGCAACAGTTAGGGTGAAAAAACTGGCTTAAAACTCAACATTCAAAAAAACAGCTTTTGGCATCCAGTCCCATCACTACATGATACATAGATGGGGAAAAGTAGAAATAGTGACAGATTTTTATCTCCTTGGGCTCCAAAATCACTGCAGATAGTGACTGTAGCCACAACATTAAAAGACACTTGGTCCTTGGAAGGAAAGCTATAACAAACCTAGATAGCATATTAAAAAGCAGAACATCACTTTGCCAACAAAGGTCTGTATAGCTGAAGCTATGGTTTCTTCAGTGGTCATGTATGGATGTGAGAGTCGGACCATAGAAGGCTGAGTGCCAAAGAATTAATGGTTTTGAATTGTGATTGCTGGAGAAGACTCTTGAGAGTCCCTTGTACTGCAAGGAGATCAAACCAGTGAACCCTAAAGGAAATCAACCCTGAATATTCATTGAAAGGACAGATGCTAAAGCTGAAACTCCAATACTTTGGCCACCTGATCCAAAGAGCTGACTCACTGGAAAAGACCTTGATGCTGAGAAAGATTGAGGGGAAGAGGAGAAGGGGACGACAGAGGATGAGATGGTTGGATGGCATCACTGACTCACTAGACATGAGTTCAAGCAAACTCGGGGAGATGGTGAAGGACAGGGAAGCCTGANTTCTACCTTGAGAAGGTAATGTGGTGGTAGTGGTGGTGGATTAGTTGCTAAGTCATGTCCTACCCTTGCGATCACATGGACTGTAGCCTGCCAGGCTCCTCTGTCCATGGGATTCTCCAGGCAAGAATACTGGAGTGGGTTATCATTTCCTTCTACAGGGGATCTGCCCAATCCAGGAATCAAACCTGGGTCTCCTGCATCCCAGGCAGATGATTTACCAACTGAGCTATGAGGGAAGCCCATAAGGTAATGTACCTGATCAAAAATGCAGTGTTTTTATCCAGTTGACTGTTGACCTATAAGCAGAAGCTGCCACTCACCAAACCATAGTCAAAGTCAAATAGCATTAAAGAAGCAAGGAGGCTTCTGTGTGCCCATGGCAATTTGTCTCAGTGAGAGAATCTAGAACCACAAAGCCTGAGTAGCAGAAACAAGACCTTGAAAGCTCTCTTAGGCCTTTAGAGTGTCACGAGCCACATTAGGCATTGCTGACAAAATGGAGGCACGGCCCTAAACCCCCTCCCTTTATTCCGTAGGCACGGACCCAGAATGAAGGAGTCAGGCTTTGTGATTCTGACTTGTTTTTTCCTTTCCTCAGCTGAGTTGACTGAAGAGAATATTAAGGTGCTTATTGTTTTTGAGAGGAGCATGAGAAGGCATAAAGCCTTCTGCAGCTGTGCTCAAAGAATAATTCATAAAGTTAATCACTGACATCTTTCAAGGACTTTTATAAAAGAGTGTTCCAGGGTGAGAACAGAGGTCGCAGCTTGAGCCCATGGGAGGGATTGCTATCTGAAGCCTATTTGTGAGGAGTGTTTATGGCAAAGGAGTTTGCTGAATTTAGGGCTTAGGAATAATTAAAATAGTTAGAAGCTAAAGATTTAAAGGATGCTGTAATGTTAGCCTATTCTACTATAGCTTATAGAGATTAGGGACTTTAGAGATATTTATAGCTAGAAGCCCTTTCTTAGAAATAGAGAGCTTGGGATACTAGGGGCAAACAGAACTTAGAAAGATAAGAATTAAACTAAGGAATGTGGTATGCAGCCCAGACATTAGCATGAGTTACAGTGTATTCACAAAGACACATGAGAAAAAGTAGATAAGAGAATCACTGAGGAAGGAACTCCTTTTGAGGGGCAACAATGATTTTTGGAGAAAAATAAATCTGGGTCAATGGAAACTAAAAATATCAAACCTCTGACCTAATGCTTTTGTAAAAGTATAAAAGAGAATCATAAGCTTGAAATAAACAGGCAGTCCAGAGAAAGACTGAGAGGCTGCCTCAGTTTCTTGCCGACACCGCTCACCCCTTCAGGTTGAATCCCTGGCTGCTGGAGCTGGACTCCGGCATTAGAGGCCTTTCTCAAGGTCATCATCTGGCCAACCTACAGCCCAGTTTCCGACACAAGTTTGATCAGATCAGAAGAATCAGATGCAGACAACAGGGCTGATTCCAAGTGTTTATCCTGAGGCTTCGATCTGGAACCTCTGTTTGGGCCTTTTCCTGTGCCTGTGGCTAGGATTCCTGGCTTCTATGACTGCTTGGGTTCTCTCCCTGGTCAACAAAAAGCTGGACTTTATTTGAAGGCACTGAGGTGAATCAGGGATGCAGCTGAGGCTCAGACAGAGATCAGAACCAGGAACTGGACTATTGAAAGGAACCCAGGAAGTCTCCCTCTGTTTCCTTTTCTGTTTCCCTCTGTTTACTCTCTCCCCTCACACTATGGATTTTTCCATCTTTCTAAGTAGTAGGAGAAGGTGATGGCACCCCACTCCAGTACTCCTGCCTGGAAAATCCCATGGACAGAGGAGCCCGGTAGGCTGCAGTCCATGGGGTCGCGAAGAGTCAGACACGACTGAGCGACTTCACTTTCACTTTTCACTTTCATGCATTGGAAAAGGAAATGGCAACCCACTCCAGTCTTCTTGCCTGGAGAATCCCAGGGACGGGGGAGCCTGGTGGGCTGCCATCTATGGGGTCGCACAGAGTTGGACACGACTGAAGCGACTTAGCCGCAGCAGCAGCAAGTAGATAAGGTAGGAAGTCCTGGGAGAAGGAAAACCAGGCGTGGCTTTCTTGACATGCTGTGTGCTGTGTGCTTAGTCACTCAGTCATATCTGACTCTTTGCGACACTATGGACTGCAGCCAGCCAAGCTCCTCTGTCCATGGGATTTCCCAGACAAGAATGCTGGAGTGGGTTGCCCTTTCCTCAGGGGCTCTTCCCGAGATTGAACCCGAGTCTCCTGCCTCTCCTGCACTGGAAGGCAGATTCTTTATCACTCTGTCACCTGGAAAGATACCTGGATATGCAGGTATCCTTAACTTAAAGTGAAAGTGAAGTCACTCAGTCATGTCCGACTCTTTGCGACCCCGTGAACTATAGCCCACCAGGCTCCTCCATCCATGGGATTCTCCAAGCAAGAATATGGAGTGGGTTGCCATTTCCTTCTCCAGAGGATCTTCCCAACCCAGGGATCGAACCCAGGTCTCCCGCATTGGGGGCAGATGCTTTAACCTCTGAGCCACAAGGGAAGCCCAAAAACTTCCCCAATTTGCTGTTAGAGAGACATTGCTTTGGGAAGTAGTAAGTTGTTCCTTCTCCCTATCTTTGTCTTGTGTCTTTTGTTTCAACACCCACCAAGAAGCAAACCCAGTTTTAGGGTAACACCTTCAGTTTACAAAGAAGGAAATGACCACTTGAGAGCTCCCAAATTTTTCTCTTCCAAAGAGTAGCAAGACTCACTCTACCCATATTCATTAGAATTGATGCTTTTGGTGCTGGAGAAGACTCGTGAGAGTCCCTTGGAGCGCAAAATCAAACCAGTGAATCCTAAAGGATATCAACCCTGAATATTCATTAGAAGGACTGATGTTGAAGTAGAAGCTCCAGTAATTTGGCCACCTGATATGAGGAGCAGACTCATTGGAAAAGACCCTGGTGCTGGGAAGGATTGAAGGCAGGAGGAGAAGGGGAATGAGATGGTTGGATGGCATTATCAACTCAATGGACATGAGTTTGAGCAAACTCTGGGAGATAATGAAGGACAGAGAAGGATGGTGTGCTGCAGTCCATGGGATCACAAAGAGTTGGACACAACTGAGCAACTGAACAACAACAACCCATATTCGTTATCCCGTTTGTCTAGCTGAATCTTATTTCCCTTCCCCAGATTCCTACTGTCCACTAGAACCAGTCTTACTAATATTTCAAAACCCATCTCCAAGTCTAGCTTTTTCATAAAAGCTTCTCTCCTTTCCAGGACATAGAAATCTCTTATTTACACATTTTGGCATTTACTTAAGTTACATTGTATCTTTAACAATTCTCTGTATGTTTCCTGCAGATAAGTCTTGAGTTACAACTTACCTATTAAATAGCATATTGATGATATATATTTATTTTTAATCTTCCATAGTACCTAGCACAGGAGTTAGCAACAGGTAGCCCATAGTATTTCTTGAACTTTTACACTTTTCTCCTTTTTACTTTTCTGTTATTGTGTTTTTGTTTAAAAAGCGCAAACCACTAGGCATGGCAATGTCCTTGTGTTATTGTTCTCTAATTAGCAGCCACTCTTCACAATCTGCTGTGTGCATCTAAAAAGGATTTTGAAATTAGACATTTATGACTGGGCACTAATCAGGGTCTGATGAATCAGTACTATCGACAGAATACTGCACTGACAGACACATCACAATTGTCAAGAGTTGTAATTTGCTTCCAATTTTGTAAATAGTCAGTGTGTAACTCCAGGCAAGGCTTGATTATCACCTCTTAAAATGGGAGTAATATAAACCACCTCCTCTTTGCTCCCCATGGGTTTCATAGAAGTTAATTAGGTCTTTAATAGGAATATATTAACTGTCTTATAACTAATTAGCAGTAAACAGAATGAAAATATCAGATACTGTCAAGGTATTAAGAATGTTTATTGTTGTATTTAGCAATCATCTGCCTTCTAAAGATAATGATTACAGCAACAGCTGTAGTACAGAAAATAATGACTATGTACTGGGTCAGTGTCTCCTCCAACTATCATTTGTAAACAAGTCCTGAATGGCCAGAACTAATTGGAGGGTTGAGAATAAAATTCTCTCTCTCACACTAAGGGAGAGATTTACATAGTGCAACCACTTGGATTTCGTAGATTCTACCCAAACTCTTCAAAGGCTTCAAATCTAGGACATGCTAGAGAGAACAGCCGCAATTGAGGACTGGCTCTTTTTCTGGAACCTCCACAGCACCTCCTTTGTTCTGTAAAATGTTAAAGGAGCATATAAAAATTCTTCTGTGATTACCTTTATAGTACAGCAAATTGAGGACATTCTCTCTGCCAAACTGACACCTGGAAGACGTATCTGGAGTAACTTAACAAAAGATTTGTTAAATATTGTGCACTGTGATCTAGACTAGGCTTTCTCAACCTTGGCTCTGTGGACACTTTGGACAAGAAAAAATACTTTACTGTGGGAGGCTGTCCAGTATATCGTAGAACATTTAGCAGTATCCCGGGCCTCAACCAACTAGAAGCCAGTAGCACTGCCCCTCCCAATTGTGACAGCCAGAAATGTCTCCAGACTTACCAAATGTCCCCTGGGAAGGGGTGGAGGTTGGAATCATCCTCAGTTGGGAACCACTGATTTAGACAGTAACAAAAATGAAGTAACAGAAAAGAAAAATCTTGGGCTCTCAAGTTATCAAGCATCCTTCTTTGATGTAACTCAGCAATTTTATATACTACGTTTATACCTTAAGTATCCATATTGAATTAAATCAGCCAATGATTGTTCAGCTCTTGATGGACAAGTCTGAGGGCCATTTCTGTGTGTCCATAAATAGAAACGGATGGAATATGTTCTATTTCTCCAAAACAGGCACATATGTTATTCTCATCCTAATATCTGCCCCATCATCAAGATTCTCAAGCAATGAATGAAACATACTTATATCTTAAAATTATTTATCATTTATCTGAAATTCAAATTTAACTGAATGTCCTGGGGTGTATATATATATATTAATGGCTAAATCTGGCAACCTTATAGATCGAAAATTTATGCTTCTCCCTTGAGTTCTGGCTCCAGAAACTTTATAACTTGACTTCGTGAAGAATAATAAAGACCAGTTATTGAAAGAAATTTTTAAAAAGAAGAAGAAGAAATGCTGGTAGAAGGGGGGACATAACTAAACTTAACTATTGTAAATTTCCTTTGAAGAATATTTGTTCTCTTACTGAAAATTGTGGCAACATCTTAGAATCCACTCAAAGCCTAATGGGATTCATTGTATAATTTATTTCAAAATGCTTCTGATGCTCATAGGCCACTTAGCATTTACCTGGCAAATGATGATGTTCTAGTGTTCTTGTCCAGTCATCATGTGGGAAGTCATGGAGTAGACTGAGACGTAAGCCCCTCGTAATCTCCTAGGCAGGAAGAAGAGGAGAAGCTCAGAGCAGCTTTATTTTCCTCAGCTCACCTTCCTAATCACCTGGGAACTGATTAGAAATGCATAACCTTGGACCCTATCCCCAAACTACTGATGGAAATTCTAGGGAGGAGTCCCAGCAACCAGATATTTAACAAGCCTTGCAGGTGATTCTGATGCACATGCAAGTTTGAGAACCCTGGATCTCAACTGTGAATGCGGAAGAGAAACACCTGTTACTGGAATTTGCGCCCAACAGATTCTGATTTAAGTGGTCTGATGTGCAATTCAGGCATCAAGATTTTTTAAAGCTCTCAGTGTGCACCACTGCTTTACAGTATTTATTTTCAAATGCCAAAGGGAAGAGAAGCTTCTGACATTGCAAATATAATGCTTTCTACTTCTGGTCCAGGTCAACTTTACATAAAGGCAAAATGGACAGGCGTTACATGTTTAATATGTGGTCTCATCCTCAAAGCTCTAAATCCACTCTTTAAGGACCTCCTAGAGTCAATTTGATATAATAGAAAGAGAGAAAAATAATTTCCTGATCCCCAAGTCCTGCCTAAATATTCATTAACCTCTTGGAGGCCACATTCTCTTGTGTATACACGAAGGATGATATTAACTCTCCACAGGGCTTTGAGTGTGATTGAAAGAGACCATGTAGATAAAAAAGGCAGAGGATCAATAATCACATCTGAACCAAAGGAGGCTTCGTGGAAGGGGGAAATTTAAAAGGACAAAACTCTGTAAATTCACAAATTTCAATGTGTCTTTCTATAATAATTATTTACATTATTTTCTCATTTTATATTCCCTCACTTTTTTGTGTGTCTCCTCCCCTCCCCCCCGCTCCACCTAATCATTTTTCCTGTTTTCAGTGCAGATACTTTGGTGACCCACCTGTATTTTTGGTTGAGCTATCTCAATGACACTAAGAATGGTAGTTCTAAAGACTGAAAATGGTAGCTACATACCACTATTATGCTCTGTTATTCCTTGGGGCCAAAACAAAGTTAACACAACAATTGTGTGTGTGTGTGTGTATGTATTTAACACGCTTGCCTGTTGGGCAAGCTAATCATTTTAAGCCCCTTATTCGTCTCAAGATGGATGTAACAGGCTTCCCTATGAGCTAGAAATCCTCAGTGCTTTGGAGCTGCCCTGCCTGATTCAGAGCATGGTGCATATTCTACCATTAAATGGAATAGTTCTTTACAAGACTTCTTTTTAAATTATGTATTTAGTTTTCATTGTGCTGGGTCTTTGTCGCTGCAATGAACTTTCTCTAGTTGCGGTGAGCGGGGGCTGCTTTCCAGTTGCGGTGCGCAGGCTTCTCTTTGGGGTGGCTTCTCTTGTTGCAGAGCATGGGCTCTAGGCACAAGGGCTTCAGTAGTTGCAGCACATGGGCTCAGTAGTTGCAGCTTGCAGGCCCTAGGGCGAGTGGGCTTCAGTAGGTGTGGCACGCAGGCTTAGTTGCTCTGTGGCATGTGAAATCTTCCCGGACCAGGGATCGAACCTCTATCCCCTGCACTGGCAGGCAGATTCCTGTCCACTGTACTGCCAGGGAAGTCCTTTACAAGGCTTCTTAATATAGAAGTTTGAGATGTATGGACATACTTCTGTTACCTGTTGCAACATGGGATGGTGGCCCCCTCCTACGGAACTGCTGAGCCTAACCATTCAAACACTCACCAAGTAGCCTTGGAAAGCTGGGCATGGTATGCATCTAGAAAAAGAACAAAGGGGAAGTTTCCAAGAAAACCTGATTGGCAAAAATGAAGTAACTCAGATGAGCCCTTGGTATGTACTCTAGCTAGCATCTGCTGGATCAGCCCTCAGTTCAGTTCAGTTCAGTTCAGTTCAGTTGCTCAGTCGTGTCCAACTCTCTGCGACCCCATGAATCGCAGCACGCCAGGCCTCCCTGTCCATCACCAACTCCCAGAGTTCACTCAGACTCACGTCCATCGAGTCAGTGATGCCATCCAGCCATCTCATCCTCTGTCGTCCCCTTCTCCCTCTGCCCCCAATCCCTCCCAGCATCAGGGTCTTTTCCAGTGAGTCAACTCTTCATATGAGGTGGCCAAAGTACTGGAGTTTCAGCTTTAGCATCATTCCTTCCAAAGAACACCCAGGGCTGATCTCCTTCAGAATGGACTGGTTGGATCTCCTTGCAGTCCAAATCTTATTTCCCATGAAGTGATGGGACAAATCTGAAGCAGAAATTCCTTCTGGGACATGTGTCATGAACCAGAAACCAGACCTGGAGCAGAGCCAGAGGCAATGGGCTTTGGAATCAGAAGCCGAGTTTGTGCTCTAGCCCTGCCACTTACTAGCTGTGTGACATTGTGCAGGAGACTAAACCTCCTGGAGACACCTTTTCCTCACCTGTACAATGTGGGTTCTTGTGCTTGTGCTTAGTTGCTCAATTGTGTACAACTCTTTATGACCCCATGGATGGTAGTCTGCCAGGCTCCTGTGTCCATGGGATTCTCCATGCTAGAATACTGGAGTGGATTGCCATGCTCTGCTCCAGGGAATCCTCCCAACCCAGGATCGAACCAAGATCTCCCACATTGCAGGCGGATTCTTTACCATCTGAGCCACCAGGGAATAATAACTTATTTCTGGGTTTTGAGGATTACTTGAGAATCCACACAAAGCAACATCTAGAACACTGTGCAAGCGTGTATTAAGTGTTTTTGTTTTAAGATAATATTTTGAGATGATTATGTTCTTTAACTGTAGGTCCCCTTTTCCTTCTTTTCCGTCCCCTTCCACCCAACCCCTACTTGAACAGATCTACCTTCACAGCCTTTGTTGAGCTGACTTTTGTTTACAGAAGTTTGAGTCCTGGTAGACTGAGACAAGGCATCTTAGCCAGGAACAGGGAAGGAAGTTGATGTGGTTTCTTTTCACCCCAAACTAGAGATTTTGTTTGGATGGAAGGAGAAGAGAAAAGAGAGAGAAGGGGGCTTCATCAGCTTTCCAGCACAGCTGTCAGGAAGAAAGTTAGACCAGAGAGGGAAGGGCCACTGAGATACCTGGACAGCTGGGAATGTAAGCAACCCAGTAAAGATTCCAAAGTCTAAACCATGGGTCCAAAGAGTGGAGCTTCCAGACACCAAGGACCTTGTCCCCTTCCACCAGCATGGAAAGGGAACTCAAGAGCCTGTACATCCACAGCCCCCACGACTCTCTCCCACCCTGTCTAGTCGCTAAGTTGTGTCCAACTCTTGCAAGCCCATGGACTATCGCCTGCCAGGCTCCTCTGCCCATAGGATTTCTCAGGCAAGAATACTGGAGTGGGTTGCCATTTCCTTCTCCAGGGGATCTTCCTGACCCAGGGATCAAATGCACATCTCTTGCATTCTCCGGTGCATTCTTGACCTCTGAGCCACCAGGGAAGTCCCTCTACCACTCTAAACCTTGATGATTCCAGGGAGCATTTGAAAAACATTGACCCTTCAAAAAATAAAAAGGTAGGTTTTCCATCAAATAGGGAGAATGGGCAGTGGTGGTGGTGGTGGTGATGGTGGTATAGAAATGGAGATTAAATGGAGTTACCAAAACTAAAGTTATATTTCCCACACAATAGTGTTTGCAGATTTGCACACCAAGATTTGTATAAAATTCCAGAATTTGCGATGTCTCAAGGCAATAGTTTAAAACTTTAATTATTGTGGTCTCACTAGAAATGTTGACATAGATGCTGTGGTGGCGGGGGGCGGGGCCTGTCTCTTATACACATCTAATGATTACAGCAACAGCTGTAGTACAGAAAATAATGACTATGTACTGGGTCAGTGTCTCCTCCAACTATCATTTGTAAACAAGTCCTGAATGGCCAGAACTAATTGGAGGGTTGAGAATAAAATTCTCTCTCTCACACTAAGGGAGAGATTTACATAGTGCAACCACTTGGATTTCGTAGATTCTACCCAAACTCTTCAAAGGCTTCAAATCTAGGACATGCTAGAGAGAACAGCCGCAATTGAGGACTGGCTCTTTTTCTGGAACCTCCACAGCACCTCCTTTGTTCCTTAAAATGTTAAAGGAGCATATAAAAATTCTTCTGTGATTACCTTTATAGTACAGCAAATTCCTTGCACTTGCTCATGAGAGTTAAGTAGACCAGGCTGGCTTGATGAGGAGCACACAAGAAAGACGTTCTGTAAATGTGTTTACTAGGTTGTGAGGCTGGAAGCCTCCTTTCCCCCAGCTTTTCTCCTTCCCTAAAAGCTTTTTTCATTTGTCAGTGCCTTTATTTTTTTTAGCTGCATTTAAAATGGATTTTATTATTTCTGCATGAGTAAGACTATGTGTCATTTCAGCCTCCTTGTCAGCTTCTGTTTCACTTTCATTAAATTTGTTGATTGAGTGTGAAGGAGGAGGCACCGTCATCATTTTCGGATTTTGTTCTTCTGGGCTAGATCTCTCTAGGAGCAATGCTGTGATCTCGACTGCAGTTTTGTAATGATGCTCTGGAAAGATAGGGTGAGACGAGGGAAGGCACTTTATCCCTTCTTTCTCTCTTTCTGTGGCTTCAGAGAGGCAGTAAAGGAGGGGAGGAGGATACTTATGTTTCCCCTCCCTTCATTCATTCTTTCATTTCTCATCACATGTGTTTACCAGCACTTTCTAGCTGGCAGACACTGCTTTGGGAGCTGGAGGTACAATGGACAACAGAAACAGGGCTGGTTCCTGCCCTCGTGGAGCCTGTGGTCTGGTGGTAAGATAGACCTTTTTTTTTAATTTTTAAAAGTTATTTATTTATTTGGCTGTGCTGGGTCTTAGTTGCAGCATGTTGATCTCTTAGTTGTGGCATGTGAGCAGTTGAGGCTCCCTGACTAGGGTTAGAACCCGGGCCCCCTGCATTGGGAGTGAAGAGTCTTAGACACTGGACTGCCAAGAAAGTCCCAAATTTATCCTCTTAATAGTTTTTTAATTTTTTTTAATACTTATTTATTTTGGCTGTGCTGGGTCTTAGTTTGCAGCATGTGGGATCTAGTTCCCTGACCAGGGATCGAACCCGGGCCCCCTGCATTGGGAGCTCAGAGTCTTAGCCACTGGGTCACCAGGCAAGTCCTGAGACATACTTCAATCAAACAAACATGAAGTAGTGTCTAGTTACCCCTAGAGATCCAGATCTAATTGAGCTGGAGGAGGGTCCAGGCATCAGTATTTTTTGTAAGCTCTGTAGGTAATTCTAACAGGCTTCCAGGGCTGGGAATCACTGGACTAGACCACACAGTTCTAATCAAGCACCATGAAGCATTTTTATTTACCTTACAACAATGGTGAAGTTCCTGAAAAGAGGTGGTATAGTAATATTTGGGTATTATTATTTTTAATAAGCTTTATTTTGAAATAATTATAGATATGCATAAAGTTGTAAGAAATAATACAGAGAGACCCTATTTCCCCTTTACCCAGTTTTCCCCAATGGTCACATGTTGCAAAACTATTGATATAATACAATATCACCTCCAAGATACTGTCACTGATACAGTCAAGTACAGAATATTTTTAACACCATAATGATCCTTCCTGTTGCCCTTTGATAGCCATGCAAATTCCCTCATATCCTCCCAACTCCTGGTGATCATTAATGTAACCTCTATATTTTTGTCATGTTTATAATCTTGTCATTTTCAACAATGTTATAGAATGGAATCACACAGTATTTAACATTTTGGGATTGCCCTTTTCCTCTCAGCATAATTACCTGGAGATTCATAAAGGTTACTGCATATATCAATAGTTTGTTCCCTTTTTCACTGAGTAGCAGTAGTCCATGGTACGAATGTACCACAGCTAAACCATTCATACATTAGAGGACATGTAGGTTGTTTTCCAGTATTTGAAGATTATAAATGGAGCTGCTAAACATTCATCTGAATGTAAGTCTTTATTTCCCTGGGATGAAATCTCAACACTGTAATTGTTGTGTTCTATGATATTAACATGTAGAATCTGTCATGCATAAAGAAACTATCAAGTTGTTCCAGAGTGGCTGTACCGTTTTACATTCCCAACAGTAAAGAATGAATGATCCAGTTTTTCCTCATTCTCATCAGCAAGTAATGTCACTACTTTTTTTTTTTTAATTTAAACTATTCTGATAGGTATGGACTTCCCAGGTGGCACTAGTGATAAAGAACCTGCCTGTCAATACAGGAGATATAAGAGACACAGGTTTGATCCCTGGGTCAGGACAATCCCCTGGAGGAAGGCATGGCAACCCACTCCACTATGCTTGCCAGGAGAATCCCGTGGACAGAGGAGCCTGGTGGGCTACAGTCCTTGGGGTCAAAAAGTGACTTAGCAGCAGCAGCATTCTGATAGGTATGTAGTAATATCTTGCTGTGGTTTTAATTTTCATTTTGGTGATGAACAGGGAGGCCTGGTGTGCTGCGATTCATGGGGTCGCCAAGAGTCGGACACGACTGAGCGACTGAACTGAACTGAATGACTAATGTGGAGAAGGCAATGGCACCCCACTCCAGTACTCTTGCCTGGAAAATCCCATGGATGGAGGAGCCTGGTGGGCTGCAGTCCATGGGGTCGCGAAGAGTCGGACACGACTGAGCGACTTCACTTTCACTTTTCACTTTCATGCATTGGAGAAGGAAATGGCAACCCACTCCAGTGTTCTTGCCTGGAGAATCCCAGGGACGGGGGAGCCTGGGGGGCTGCCGTCTATGGGGTCGCACAGAGCCGGGCACGACTGAAGCGACTTAGCAGCAGCAGCAGAGCCTAGGTAGAAGGATATATTTCCTTTCGGTTAATAATACAAGTCAAGAGAAAATATGGATAGCCTCTACAATGGCAACAGTTATTCTAGACAGAAGCTTTGCTATTTACAGATAGCTCTATGTCCCTAATACATTATTTCTGATAAAGCAAAATGTGATAGGCAAAATTTCTCCATACCAATGATTTTATTTTATGAGAGGCCTGTGCCTGTGTGAATGTTCAGCTGCTTCAGTTGTGTCTTTGCGACCCTATAGATGGACCTAGATATTATCATACTAAGTGAAGTCAGATAGATAAATACCATATGATATCACTTATATGTGGAATCTAAAATATGACACAAATAAACATATATATATGAGACAGAAACAGAGAACAGACTGGTGGTTGCAAAGGGGAGGGAGTAGGGGAGGGAAGGACTGGGAGTTTTGGGTTAGCAGATGCAAACTATTATATATAGGATGGATAAACAGCAAGGTTCTACTGTATAACACAGGGAACTATATTCAATATTCATAATGGAGAAGAATATTTTAGAAAAATGTACAGTTATACATAGTGTATATATATACACTATATATATATATATAATGTGATAGGCAAAATTGTATACATAGTATATGTATACTATTTTACATAGTATACATATATATATATGTATAACTGAATCACTTTGCTGTATAGCAGAAATGAACACAACATTGTAAATCAACTATACTTTAATAAATTTTCTTTAAAAAGGAATTTAAACCTTTAGTTAACCAAAGGAAGCCTATGAATGAAATTGTGCCACAAATCAAAAGGGTACTAACTGAAAGAGAAGTCCTGATGCCGATGGGGGGACAGTGAAGATATTAGGGACCCCTGCCCCACTGCAGGGAGAAGGCAATGGCACCCCACTCCAGCACGCTTGCCTGGAAAATCCCATGGATGGAGGAGCCTGGTGGGCTGCAGTCCATGGGGTTGCTGAGAGTTGGACACAACTGAGCGACTTCACTTTCACTCTTCACTTTCATGCATTGGAGAAGGCAATGGCAACCCACTCCAGTGTTCTTGCCTGGAGAATCCTGGGGACGGGGGAGCCTGGTGGGCTGCCGTCTATGGGGTCACACAGAGTCGGACATGACTGAAGCGACTTAGCAGCAGCAGCAGCCCCATTGCAGAAAGTATATTCAAGACCAGAGGCACAGAAGAGCAGACAAGGTGTGGCTCACTTGAGAGACAATAAAACCTCTTCCAGCAGGGGAGCCACCAAACAAGAACTTCATAGTGTTAACAAGGGGTAGATTTTAATAGAGAAATAGCACTTTCCCTCAAGTAAGCAGCCTGAAGTAACCCGCAATAAGTAGTAGACACCCTTCAGCTATGAAAAAAATTCTGATATTGGCAACTGGGTGACAGACATTCATGTTTAGGTAAGAAAACTGCTAAAATGTATTCATGATGCCACTTTCCTTTACTTGGTGCAGTTTGCCCAGGTACTAGGATTTACCTCTGAGATGCTATTGTTAAATCAAGAAGCCTATTCTATATGTGTTATAATATCTATATGTGTTATAATATAATAAGTCTATTATACATGTAATATAAATGATAAGTTGTTATTCAATAAAGTGTTTGTCACCCAGTCCTGTCAGACTCTTTGTGACCCCATGGACTGTAGTCTGCCAGGCTCCTCTGTCCATGGAATTCTCCAGGCAAGAATACTGGAGTGGGTTGCCATTTCCTTCTCCAGGGGATCTTCCCAAGCCAGAGATCGAACACGGTTCTCCTGCACTGCAGGCAGACTCTCTACCCACTAAACCACCAGGGAAGCCCTACTTCTCACATCTCCCCAAGTGGTTCTAATGTACAGTCAACAATGCACATTTCCGTTTGTAGTTTTCATGTGCATTATTGACTGTACATTAAAACCGCTTGGGGAGATGTGAGAAGTATTCATGCCAGGGGGCCCACTTTCAAAAATTCTCATTCAGTGAGTCCAAGAAAGGTCCAAATTTGAATATTTATTTTCTAGAGAGAGATCACCATACATTGGCTTCCCAAAACGGAATTACTAGGCATAAAAGGAAATGATCAGCTGTTGTCCGGGTTGCCGTCAAACCTGTGGAGCTGTAAACCTTTAAAGTCCCCAACCTTGCTACTTTTTCCCATCATTTGGAAACTCATAAAAATCTTGAGGTCTAGCTGCACCCACGCCAATAAAATCAAAACTCTGGAAAAGGAATTTAGGTATCAGCTTTAAAATATTTATAGACAAGGTCCAGAGTCAAGATTTAAATGAGTGGCTTTATTATTAGAGATGCTCCACGAGAATTAGAACAGGCAGTCCTTAGGTGTTGGTCCTTATGGAAACTGATTGATCAAAACATTTCTTTAAACTTCTGATCTTCATTGCTTCAGTTCTATTAGCTATCACTCTTCACCTAGGGTTTTTAAAAGGCACTGGTTGCCTAAATGTACTGGTCATTTTAATACCCATCATCCGAGACAGCATTCTCAATGTATGGAGGCTCTTTTACAAATTCATCAGGATTCTGTTGTGGCTAAGTTGTGAAGCACAATTATCTCAGCATGGACCTAAATTAGACCTCTAGCAGGGAATTTCAAGTCTATAATTTACTGCGTGTTTGTGCAGTTAAAGGACAGAACTGTTTTATGAAATAGGCAGTAATGAATACAAGAAGTCTCATTTTAAACAAACAGATATTGCTAAACACATGACCATAATTAATGAATTTGCTAACAGTACACTATTTTCAGGAACAATAAGCTGAGCATAGTACTAAATCTGGGACACAGTTTCCAAATTTAAAAATAAATATTTCTTTGTAAGCAAATGATTTTTTTTTAATAGTAGAAAGCCATTTTCCATGGGCATTGTTCAGAGTTACTTTGGTTTTTTTTTCAGAGCAGTCAACACATTTTATAATATCCCTGAAAATCATTTTAAACTCAATTTATTCCAATGCATGGACAGACCATAAATATAGCTTTGTCTGAGCACAGCAGTGAAAGAAAAACAGTGTCACATTTATGAAGATATCTGATAACTTGACTTTCAAATTTAAAGAAAGAAAAACAGATAGAAATGCACTCAGTTTTAATGTTTACCTTTAACATGGATGGCCCTAAGCAAAACGTGGAAGTAAATCTAGATTGGTTTGTAGTTTCCCTATGCTTCTGGGAGCCTAATCAGTTGCTTTGAGCCTTTTTTTTTTTTTTTCCTGCTTCTCCTCTTCTTATCAGAGCTGATAGCCTCCCCTCTCAAATCCTACTTTTAAAAAGAAATCAAATCTGTATTGTTTATTTGTTCCTTAATTTGTTCCTTTAATAGAAATGTTCTTTCTAATAAAAGCCCTCCCAAGGATATTAGCATTATAAGATTTTCTTCATTATTCTTATAACAATAATAATGGTAGTGGTTGTTGTTAAAAAGGAACAGTCATACCCTGAAGGAAATGAGTTAGAATAATATTGAATCAGGAAATTTTTTTGTGCTCCCAGCCAGAGTTGCTTGGAAAAAGAAAAAAAAAAAAAAAAAACACATTATATATACTTACATCTTAAAGAGAAAAAGGAATTACTATAAAAATGCCTTGTTGTGCCAAAAGGAGGAAAAGCGAATTTAGAATGTGCTTGTGTGTGTGTGTATACACACACACACACACATATATATATATATGTATATATATGTATATATATATATATATATATATATATGGATTTAAAGATGCTTCTCAGACTACCATCTAGAATGCATGACTCAGAGAAAAGAGATCTGGGAGCTCAGAGAAGCAACAACTATTATGAATTCATAGAGGTGGTGATGATTCCATGGAGATGGTAGGATACAAATTAGACATTTATGGGATGGAAAATTTCATTTAACAGTTCAGTCCATCTGTACATTTGATTTCATGCAGACTGAACATCTAGATGATTGACTTATTAAACCTATGACAAAATGAATTTTAGGTTTTTGTTGTTTTTGCTTTAAGAGATGGCATGTTGGAAAAAATTGAGGAACTATTTCCTCAGAGGCAGAGATCTTTTGACATGAGGAGATATTAAAGAAGTGAATGTTAAGATGCTTCAAAGAAAGAAAAACAGAGATGGAAATGCACTTGATTTTAATTTTTTACCTTTAACATGGATGGCCCTAAGCAAACTGGGAAGTATATCTAGATTGGTTTGTACTCTTCTGGGACCCTAATCAGTTGCTTAGATAAGACTATGCTTTAAGCTTAGTAGTTTAATAAATTTCAATTCTTACTGCCTTCTCCTTTAGTTTGCACATAAATTACCTCCTTGTATAACTTCACACCCTTCTCCAGACTTCTCCAAGGTTATTTAATGACCTACCTTTTTCTCTTCTACCTTCACTGACAATATCACCTCTACTTCTGAGTCACTCTCTCAACTCTGCAGTCTGACCAACTGCTACCACCATCCTGACAACATTACTCTTTATAAAAGAATGTTCAGGGTTATCTCTCTAGAAATGTTAATTTAAACCAAGGCTCATTTCTATCTCCCCATTTCAGCCCACCCCCTGAGGAGACGTCTCAGCCTCACTGTCTAATTCTAGCTGAGGAAGGACTGTAGATTAAAATGAATTAGCAAGAATGAAGATCAGTTCAGTTCAGTCGCTCAGTCGTGTCCGACTCTTTGCGACCCCATGAATTGCAGCACGCCAGGCCTCCCTGTTCATCACCATCTCTCGGAGATCACTCAGACTCACATCCATCGAGTCAGTGATGCCATCCAGCCATCTCATCCTCGGTCGTCCCCTTCTCCTCCCGCCCCCAATGAAGATACTTCTAGCAAAATTTTAAAATATTATTCCTCTACATGTTGTATCTAGGAATAATCAAAATTTTAATTGCATTTGTGATAAGCATATGTGGGACAATCATGAGGGAAGGGTTGACTGAAGGACTGTCTTGTTATGAGTAGCCAATGAAGACGCAAATATAAAGTTCTCCTTCTCTCCCACCCAGGCTCAGAACATCACTGCTGTTTCTACTCCCAGACATTCCCAGTGTTACTGCAGTGTTACTGCATATAGCTTTGTACAGCAGTGAAAGTTCACACCGAGAATTATTCCTGGGACCCTCACTGTCATCATTGCACAATTTGATCCCACTCCACTGTTAGGAGTTTGTCTCTCTCTTTCTCTTTTCCATCCGAAACTCTGGCTAAAGAAAACACTCATGGCCCAAATATGCGCCATATTTTCCCATCTTTAGGTCTCTGCTTAGTATTGACTCCACCTATAATGTCTAGCCCCATCATTTCTACCCATCCTTCAAGCCCAGCTCAACTCTTTAATAGGTAAGTGAATAGCTGAACAGAGGCTCGAGGACAATCTTGATCACAGTCACACAGCCTAGCTTCTCTGTATGGCCTGAAGTCCGCCGGCAGTGCTGTCCTTTGAACATATCACCACTACACATTTCTAATCAGCATTCGTGCCAATTCCCATAGCTTCATTTACCAAATGTCAAAGGGAAATATGTACCCGAAGTTCCCATACCCAAACCATAAATTGCTTTTGCAAATATAGCAGTAATCAAAAAGTGCTCACACTTCCCTTCTGAGCTACAAAATCAATGTCCTGCCTGCCCTCCTCCCCTTAGCTCTATGTTTTTAACTTTCTCCTCTCTCTCTTGCTCATTTACTGATTTTAGTACCTTTCCTGCTACTATTTTGTGTGACATAATCCTGTAGGGAATCAAGTTGATGCTTCCAATTAGATTCATTACAAGTTCCCTTAAGAAGCGATTAGAAAGACAGAATCCCAAGTGGCAGATTCCCTCAGCAATCCCAGCATCATTTTCGGGGTGCTTGCCAACATCAGACCAGGTTTTAAATACCACACTTACAACTCTATCACCAAGGGATCCTGGGAAGCTTGTAAAATTGGGAGTGTAATTGTGCTTTACTGGAAGCCCTCAGGTGGTGATAACAAAGAAAGGAGAAATGTGAAAGCCTCATGGATAGGTAGTTCGCAGTGGTGGTTAATCAGTGCATGTCCCTGTAGCCAGTGATGCTGGGCTTAAACTTCAGTGACACGACTCACTAGCTATAAGAGTTGGGATTACTTAACTTCTCTGAGTCTCGATTTTCTTATCTGTAAAATGGGTATAATGATAGCACTTTGGAGAATTAAATGAAGTCTGCACAATAGTTGGTATATAGTATCCAAATAAATAAAAGCTACTCATCACCATGAAAAGTGATAATCGAGGGAATCATGAATTGCCTCTGATTCCAAAACCATGACCTTGCAGTTGCAAAGCTATTTGTAATCACTTCAGACAATAAGGAAGATGGAAAAAAGGGAAGGAAATGGGAAAGAGGTTTGCCTATTTTCGTGACTCCAGGCTCTCACTGTTGCCCAACTCTTTATACAAGTATAATTGAGATAATATTCTGAAAATATTTCTCTTGACTTTCCTTTATAAATCTGGTTCCCTGCAGCCAGTCCACTAGTAGAGCCTGAGGAAATCCTTAATCGGAATAGAGGAAAGTATGATGTGAGTGAATTCCTCCTTTTGGCCTGATGGGTTGTGGGGAAAGATAAAAATAAAGAAAAAACCATAACAGGAAAAAGGACAAGCATTATGCCTCCTGTATATTGTCACCCTGCTTATTTAAATTATATGCAGAGTACATCATGTGAAATGTTGGGCTGGATGAATCTCAAGCTGGAATCAAGATGGCCGGGGTAACAAGAACCTCAGATAAGCAGATTGATTTCATTCTAATGCCAGAAAATGAAGAGGAACTAAAAAGCCTCCTGATGAGGGTGAAAGAGGAGAGTGAAAAAGGTGACTCAAAACTTAACGTTCAAAAACTAAGATCATGGCATCCAGTCCCATCACTTCATGGGGAAAAAGTGGAAGCAGTGACAGATTTTATTTTCATGGGCTCCAAAATCACTGCAGATGGTGAATGCAGCCATGAAATTAAAAGACACTTTCTCCTTGGAAGGAAAGCTATGTATGCCAAACCTAGACAGCATATTGAAAACCAGAAACATCGCTTTGCCAACAAAGGTCCATACAGTCAAAGATACGGTTTTTCCAGTAGTCATGTATGGATGTGAGAGTTGGACCATAAAGAAGGCTGCTGCTGCTGCTGCTGCTCAGTCACTTCAGTCGTGTCCAACTCTGTGCGACCCCATAGATGGCAGCCCACCAGGTTCCCCCATCCCTGGGATTCTCCAGGCAAGAATGCTGGAGTGGGTTGCCATTTCCTTCTCCAATGCATGAGAGTGGAAAGTGAAAGTGAAGCCGCTCAGTCATGCCCAACTCTTAGCAACCCCATGGACTGCAGCCTACCAGGCTCCTCCGTCCATGGGATTTTCTAGGCAAGAGTACTGGAGTGGATTGCCATTGCCTTTTCCTTAAAGAAGGATGAGCACTGAAGAATTGGTGCTTTCAAATTGTGGTGCTGGAGAAGATTCTTGAGAGTCCCTTGGACAGCAAAGAGATCAAACCGGTCAATCCTAAAGGAAATCAACCCTGAATATTCATTGGAAGGACTTAAGCTGAACCTGAAGCTCCAATACTTTGGCTACTTGATGTGAAAAGCAAAATCACCACAAAAAACCCCAAAGCTGGGAAAGATTGAGGGCAAGAGGAGAAGGGGGTGACAGAGGATGAGATGGTTGGATGGCATCACCGATTTGATGGACATGAGTTTGAACAAAGTCTGGGAGATAGTGAAGGACAGGGAAGCCTGGCATGCTATAGCCCATGGGGTCGCAAAGAGTCAGACACAACTTAGCAACTAAACAACAGCATTATGCACCCTCAAGGTCACAATCTGGAATAGGATGGAAGGAGAGACAAAACATAAACTGGTAGAGAGCCAGACTCAGAAGCAGAGAAAATTGTACCACAATTTGTTTAGAACTCTAAGAGGAAACTGCCATATAGAATGTCCTCACCATACAGAGCTACCACAGAACAATGGAGATGGCAAGGTGTTACAGTTCAGCAGAGAGAGGACTTGTGTGCCCTTTTCCACACCTGCTTTGGCTCTTAAGTGTCAGAGTTCCAAGAATTCCCACAATACCCTGTGGGAGACATGGTAAGTAACAGAATTGGCAGCCTTGAGAATAGCTATGGTAAGGCCTCAGGGATAGGTGTGACATAACCCTAAAACTGAGGCTAGAGGGGAGATGCTTCTCAGTCAGGGGTCAGAAAGAAGTCTTGACTGATACTTGATGAAACTGTTCACCTTAGATTGGGACTTGAGCCCATGTGCCAGGACTCAAGCCTGGTCAAAACCCAGCTTGGGATGCTAACCCACATGGCCAGGACTCGAACTCGGCCAAACCCCACAGTCTTCCAACTGAGATCACATGCCTGGTTCAGGACCTATTGAAGCTCAGGCTCTTGATGTCTCACGGCAGAAAGAATTCAGTGAGAGACAAAGTGATAGGTAAGAAGTGGATTTATTTAGAGAGAAACACACACCGCAGATAAGAGTGTAGACTGTCAAAAAGGATAAGTGTGGCTATAAAGTGTGGTGTGGTTTGTTTTTATGGGCTGGCTAATTTCATAGGCTAATGAATGGGAGGATTATTCCGACCATTTTGGGGAAGGGCGGAGATTTCCAGGGACTGGGTCACCCCCCACTTTCTGGTCTTTGATGGTCAGCCTTGGAGCTGTCATGGTGCCTCTGGGTATGTCATTTAGCTTGCTGATGTGTTACAGTGAGGGCAAAAGTGAAGAGGAACTAAAAAGCCTCTTGATGAAAGTGAAAGTGGAGAGTGAAAAAGTTGGCTTAAAGCTCAGCATTCAGAAAATGAAGATCATGGCATCCAGTCCCAGCACTTCATGGGAAATAGATGGGGAAACAGTGGAAACAGTGTCAGACTTTATTTTGGGGGGCTCCAAAACCACTGCAGATGGTGACTGCAGCCATGAAATTAAAAGACCCTTACTCCTTGGAAGAAAAGTTATGAGCAACCTAGATAGCATATTCAAAAGCAGAGACATTATTTTGCCGACTAAGGTCCATCTAGTCAAGGCTATGGTTTTTTCCAGTAGTCATGTATGGATGTGAGAGTTGGACTGTGAAGAAGGCTGAGCGCCGAAGAATTGATGCTTTTGAACTGTGGTGTTGGAGAAGGCTCTTGAGAGTCCCTTGGACTGCAAGGAGATCCAACCAGTCCATTCTGAAGGAGATCAGCCCTGGGATTTCTTTGGAAGGAATGATGCTAAAGCTGAAACTCCAGTACTTTGGCCACCTCATGCGAAGAGTTGACTCATTGGAAAAGACTCTGTTGCTGGGAGGGATTGGGGGCAGGAGGAGAAGGGGACGACCGAAGATGAGATGGCTTCATGGCATCACTGACACGATGAACGTGAATCTGAGTGAACTCCAGGAGTTGGTGATGGACAGGGAGGCCTGGCATGCTACAATTTATGAGGTCGCAAAGAGTCAGACAGGACTGAGCGACTGAACTGAACTGAACTGATACTGAGGATCAAAGTCTAGTCAAAGTTGACTTGTCTGCCATCTTGGAGCCATTTGGTTCTAATCAGTATATGTTGTGTCCTCAGGCTATGCTGTTATTTTAAATGTGCCCTGGTCCCTTCCCTCCTGTTTCCTTAGGGTCTGTGCTCCTGACAGATATAGGGTGGAGTGGGTCTAACTGAACCAAAGAACAACATTGAACTTAGGGAAGCATCATTCTAAGACTCCAGAAACCTAACTAGATCAGCTACCCTGCAGCAGAGGCACAGTTCAGAAAAGGACCTGTACTTAGATGAAAGCCCATCTCTCTTGTCATAATGGGGTGCAGATGTCCAGATACCATGCTGACAGGGAAGTGGGAAATGAATAGGGAGGAAACTGAAAAAATGGCTCATCTCGCCTCTTTGGAAAATAATTTTGCCCCAAGAAAAATCTGGCCTTTACTCTGGGAGGTAATACCTAAATCATTGGAATGTCCTGCCTGATAAGAGTGTCTGTTTACCCTGGGAGCCTTAGGGGCACACAAGATAATCTACGCTAACAACGAGATTTACGGCTGGGGCTTTGGGCCACCCCATCAGCACAACCTCTGGAGGGGCTGGAAACTAAGATGCAGGTGGTCAATCATATCTATGTGACTGAATCCCAGTAAAAACAGTGGTTGCTGCGGCTCAAGGGAGCTTCCCTGGCTGACAACACTCTATGCGGATTGTTATATGTCATTGCTGGGAGAAGTTAGCCCTGTCAGAGACTCCTCTGGGAGATGGCAATTGGAAGGTTTGTGTCTGGAACTCTCCTGGACTCAGACCCCAGGCATTGCTTTCCTTGGTCAATTTCAATCTGTAAAGGTTTGCTGTAATAAGCCATCATCATGAGTATAACAATGTTGAGTGAGTTCTACAAGTATTCTAATGAATTATTGAAATTGAAGGCGGTCTTGAGGACTCTCGATGTTCACACACTTCAAGGAAACTGAGTCAGCTGGCACAGTCAGTGAGGAAAATCACATCCATTAGAGAAATAAAGAAGCCTTATTGGTCTTGTTGACTTTGAGTGACACTTTGTAAATACATGAACCTACTACAAAAGCAAGTAAAGTCTCTTTACTACTCCAAATGAAACATGGATGAAGAAATCAGGACTGGTATGTCCTTCTTCCCACAGAGTAAGGAAGATGACATGAGAGGCGCCTTCAAATGTTTTAAAGCTGTCATGTGAGAAAAGAAGTAGAATTAGTTTGTCTGGCGAAAGGGGTTATGTAAAGCCCAGCAGAGGGAAGTTACGGATGGCCAGGTTTCGGTTTATTCTAAGACAAACTTAGTGGCAACAAGAGGCCTCCAGAAACAGATGGGGCTGGCTCAAAGACAGGTGAGTGCTCCACCATCAGATATCTAGAAGTAGAGGCTGGATGACCCCTTGAACTGATTCTGTTTAAGAGGTGAGAGTTGTTGACTCAAATGTTCTTTAAGATGCAATCCAAGTTAAGAGGCTATGATTGGGATGTAAGAGAATGTGGCAAAAAGGTGAGTCTATATATGGGTATGTTATTCTTTCAACTTTTCTGTATGTTTGAAATTTTTTTCAGTTGGAAAGCAAACAAAGAAGGAAACTAAAAAAGAAAAAAAAAGAAGGAAACTACTTGGTGGCTAAAAATCTTCAATCATTCTAGAAAGAAACAGAAAATTTTGTTTGTTTCAACATGTTAAGTTTAGACTCAAGGATAATGGGTATTCCATCTGACAAAAATATATATGATAGTACCTGCATTTTGCCATTACTGACATATCTTGATATTAAGTCCATTTGTAGTTAGCGATTGCTATGGACGAATTACATTTTCCCCACATTTATGTGTTGAAACTTCAATCCCTAAGGTGAATTTATCTGAAGTTAGAAATATCTAACTTCAAATAACACATTTATGTGTTGAAACTAATCCCAAAGGTGAATTTATCTGAAGTTAGAAATATCTAACTTCAAATATCTATTAGATATTTATCTACCTATCTAATAATATCTATCTCCTTATTATCAGGAGATAATAAAGGTTAAGTGAGATCATAAGAGTGGTGCCCTAATCCTATAGGATAGGTGGCCTTATAAGAAGAGGAAGAGAAAAAAGCTTTGTTCTTCTCTCCTCCATGTAAGGACACAGTGAGAAGGCAGCTATCTACATCAGGAATAAAGCTCTCACCACAAACCTGTTCGACCTTGATCTGGAACTATCCAGCATACAGAACTGTAAGAGAATAAACATCTATTGTTAAAGCCACCTAGTCTATGGCATTTCATTATGGCAACCCTGGTAGACTAAGGCAGTGGTCCTTTACTGATTCACTAACTTATTTCATCCCTATATAACATTATTCATATTACTGCAGCTTTTATATATAATAAGGTATATTAACATACCTTAGTATATCTACAGAGGCAGAGAAAGCATTAACAGTGGCACTTTTGGAGATCGATTTTGGAGTGCTACCTTGCAAGCATACAGTGCAGAGCAAGTGATGGTGGCAGCAGTGACTGCAGGACTGACTGAAGAACCTCTCGTTGTAGCAGGAAATAGCAAGGGAAAATCGGGAGCCTTGTAGATAAAAACCCCCTATATGCAGTAAGAATGACCCAGGTAGGCAACTATTGTTGAACACAAGCTTTTCTATATATATTAACAGCTGAAGACACAAGATTGAAATTTTACTATGGCAAAATTCTTATCAGTTCAGAACTGTAAACAGTATAAATTGCATCTTAGGAAACGAAATGATTTTTCTGCTCTTTGCTGGAGCAGCACCATCTGCCGGACTTGCTCAAAATGCAAATTCTCCAATCCTGAAGAAACTAAGCAAAGTCACCAGACTTGTCTAGCTTCTCTTTTCTAGACCCTAACATCCCTTTTCTGTTTCCTATCTTTGGCTGACACTTCCTTCCTGTGCTCATAAATATAGAGGTCCTATTTACATTTCACATTTTCATTGGGTTTCCTAGAGATCTGTTACCCATACGTAAGGTATGCTATGGAGAATGAATGCAGGGAATCTATTAGAGAATTTTAAATAAGAAAGTTAGTCTTTGGGGGAATTCCCTGGCAGTCCAGTGATTGGGACTCAGCACTTTCACTGCTGTGGTCTGGGTTCAATCCCCGGTCAGGGAACTAAGACCCTGAAAGCTGAATGGTGTGGTCAAAAGAAATTACTCTTTAATTTTGCTGGGCAATCCTTGAAAAGTGGAGCAAATAAAATATATACTGCTCCTTAAGCTCAATTCTTTTCCCAAAAGCAGCAGTGTAAGTATGTAAATGCTGACTAACTTGCCTAATTTCCTGTCTCTACATTTAACACACTGACCAGATTCTAGGCTCCAAATATCCTTTCTTCTCTTACTGCACCTTTATACCATTCCAGCTCCCCAGACTCTGAGATGAATCCTGACCCCAGCCAGAGGATGTAACAAGCTTATTCAATACTAAAACTATTGCTATTTCAACCTTCATCTTTACCCTGGTTCTAGTAGATAGACCTCTGCCTTGTGGCTCAGATTACTTCCCATAGCTCAGTCTTCAGTCCCCATACTGAACTCTGCCTATTTTCCCTTATGCTTGTGTCACTTTCTTGATATTTGCTCAGATCTCCCATTTCCAGGGCTGTCAGGGTGGAAATCGTTGGGAAAAGAAATCAGGAAGTATATAGAGCAGTATACTGCAGAGCTGAGCTCTCTGAGGAGCCCACTCTGAGAGGGAGATTAGCATGTGGCAAGGGAAGAGAGGCGAGCCAGTGGGACAGAGACAGAAGTCCAGTTATTAATTCAGTCTCAAATAAAGCCTGAACTGATCCTATGGGGAGTTCTGAAAATGAGATTATGCCTTCACAGGTCACTTGGCAGGGCAAGAGGGCCAAATCTTCATACCTCTAGTCCATTAGCCACTGGATGTGGGCCGCCAGCAGGAAGCATGACCTCAGGCAAGGGGCGTGTTTCAGCTGAGACTCAAGGGGGTTAATCCAGAGGGCATTTTTCCAGCAGCACTCCTAGCAGCTAGGAGAATAAGTCCTAAAGAGATTTCAGTCAGTCAGTCACCTCAGTCAAGTCCAACTCTTTGCAACCCCATGGACTGCAGCACGCCAGGCTTCCATGTCCATCACCAACTCCCAGAGCTTACTCAAACTCATATCCATCGAGTCGGTGATGCCATCCAACCATCTCATCCTCTGTCGTCTCCTTCTTCCACCTTCAATCTTTCCCAGCATCAGGGTCTTTTCAAATGAGTCAATTCTTTGCATCAGGTGCCCAAGGTATTGGAGTTTCAGCTTCACCATCAGTCCTTCCATTGAATACTCAAGATTGATCTCCTTTAGGATGGACTAGTTGGACCTCCTTGCAGTCCAAGGGACTCTCAAGCATCTTTTCCAACACCATAGTTCAAAAGCATCAGTTCTTCAGCACTCAGCTTTCTTTATAGTCCAACTCTCACATCCATACATGAATAGTGGAAAAACCATAGCTTTGACTAGACGGACCTTTGTTGGCAAAGTAAGGAAAGAGACTTAGTCTTTCCTAAAGCAGAATGTCTTTCCTGAAGAGAGATCTGAACCAGTATCCCAGTGCCCTCTAGCCCTACACCCCCATGAAGTGCCATACAGATAACTTTTTTTTCTAAATCCCACTTCCAGTTGGGAAGTCACTCTGAATCCTGATCCCAAACACAAGAAGGATTAATCCCTTCATGACAAGCAACCAAGGAAGAAGGTAGATGCTGCTAAGTCACTTCAGTCATGTCTGACTCTGTGCGACCCCACAGATGGCAGCTCACCAGGCTCCCCCATCCCTGGGATTCTCCAGGCAAGAACACTGAAGTGGGTTGCCATTTCCTTCTCCAATGCGTGAAAGTGAAAAGTGAAAATGAAGTCGCTCAGTTGTGTCCAACTCCTAGTGACCCCATGGACTGCAGCCCACCAGGCTCCTCTGTCCATGGGATTTTCCAGGCAAGAGTACTGGAGTGGGTTGCCATTGTCTTCTCCGGAAGAAGGTAGATAGATAGCACTTAACAGCAGGGAAAGTATTTGACGAGAATAAAGTGAAAAGAAAGTGAAGCCTACTCTCAGGTAATGAGAAATCCATAGCAGTCATTTCACAGAGCATGCATCATGAAAGAGAAAACACCATGAGGAGAATAAGCTTTGAATGGGTAAGGATGGAGAACTTCCTACAGTTGGGAAACTATTGCCTCAACCTAGAACATGGGCATAGTCAAAAAACAAGAATAGGACTTCCCTGGAGGTACAGTGGGTGGGAACCTGCCTGACAATGCAGGGGACACAGGTTCAATCCCTGGTCCAGGAAGATTCTACACTCAAGGAAACTAAGTCTGATCACTACTACTAAGAGCCAGAGATCTGCAACTACTGAGCACATGTGCTGCAACTGCTGAAGCCTGTACACCTGTGCTCCTCAACAAGCGAGGCCACTGCAATGAGAAGCCTGTGAAACACAACGAAGAGCAGCCCTGCTTGCTGCAACCAGAGGAAGCCTGCACACAGCAGTGAAGACCCAAAACAACCAAACAGAACAAGAATAAGAATGACAGAAGAGAATGCCAGGCTATGAAATAGGTGAACGGAAATCCATCCTTCTAGCTTCACCAGGCTAAGGGTTTTCCCATTTCCTTAAAAATGAGGCAGAGAAAGATAATTTTATAACTTTCCTTCTTCCACAAATAATTTGCTACGGCAGATCCACAGTGAACAGGAGAGAAAACTTATATCAGAATCTCCTACTTGTTTTGTATAATTCCTGGTAAATTGAATATAATTCTCTCACTGCATCATAGCCAAAGATAGAGTAATTATTGATAAATCCTTTAGTCATTGTTAGGGACTGGATGCTTGTGTCTTCCCAAAACTCACATGTTGAAGTTCTAACCTGCAATGTGGTGATATTAGGAGGAGGGGCTTTTGGAGGTGATTAGGTTATGAGGGTGGGGCTCTCAAAAATGGGATTAATGCCCTCAAAAGAGACTGTACAGAGCTCTCTTATCAGTTTCTGCCATGGAGAACACAGAGAAAAGACAGCTGTCTATGCATCAGGAAGCTTGTCCCTACCAGACATTGAATCTGCTGGTGCCTTGATCTTGGACTTCTCAAATTCCAGAACTGTGAGAAAAAAATGTTTCTTGTTTAAGCCACTCAGTTTATGGTATTTTTGTTACAGCAGTCTAAACAGACTAAAGCAGCCATCTTGTAAAAATCCTGGGTTAAAGTTTCTTTCCAGTATTATAGATAGTTCTGGTCTGGATCACTCATTAACTTGATAATTATCTCCAATGTCTAGAGAAGATCTCTAGTAAGCTGTCTTGTTACACACAGCATCTTAAAGGGACTCATTCTTCCTTGTGTAGGCTAAATACTACACAAGGAAAAGAGGATGGGCCCAGAAATAAGGTTACAGGAAAGAATCAACAAAAAATTAATAGAGAAATTAATTTAAAACAATAAAAAATTAATACAGATATCAGAAAGCCCAGCATTAGCCATCACACATGACTACAAGCAAGTGCACATTACACATAAGGGTGAGAAAACAATCCAGATGCTTGCCATTTGGGGGCTTAGCCAACAAAAAAGGAAAAGTTAAAAACTAATAAATATTTTAACTCTTAAAAAAATACGTGCCAGGTACTCTGTGCGAAGTGCTGGAGAGAGATCAGAGGATAAAAACAGACCAAAATCTCTATTCTCATGGAGTTTTCAGTCTAATGAAAGGGGGAAAAAAAGCAATAAATAATTTTTTTTAAAGGAATACGAAGTATGTTGATGGAGGTGAGACTAACAGAAAAATCAAGCAGGAAAGAGCGAATGCTGGGGTAGAAGCAGAGTCAGTGTCAAACAGGGAAGATCGCACCGAAGCAAAGACCCACAGGAAGTAGAGTAGTGAGCCATTCAAAGGAGAAGTGTTCAGGCAGAGAGAATAACAGGGTGAAGCCAGGGAGGAGGACCATACCTGTGCGTTGAGAAAAGCAAGAGGACCGGAGCAGCTCCAGTAGGACATTGTATGAAAAGCAAGTGTAGATGAGGTCCAAGAGGCTACTGGGTGGGGAATATAGACCAGGAGTCACGAAGGTGATTCTAGTGTGCAGCTGGCCTGGAAGTGTAGTCCATGGACAAACAAGCATTGGTATCACCTATGATTTTGTTGGGCTTCCCTAGTGGCTCAGATGGTAAAGAATCTGCCCGCACTGTGGGAGACTGGGGTTCAATTCCTGGGTCAGGAAGATCCCCTGGAGAAGGGAATGGCAACCCACTCCAATATTTTTGCTGGAGAATTCCATAGACAGAGGAGCTTGACAGGCTACAGTCCATAGGGTCACAAGAGTTGGACCTGGCTTAGTGACTAAATCACCACCACGAGCTTGATGGAAATGTAGACTCTTGAGTCCTGCCCATGATAAGAACGTAAATTTTTATAGATGATTTTTGTAGAAAATGTTTGAAAGGCACTGGTATAGCAACTTTTGGAAAAAGCAGGACTTTGGCTACCTTTGAGAGAAAAGAGAGAAAAAACACTGCAGGGTTTGTGATCCTGGATATACTGACACGCACAAAAGCAAAATTACATAAAACAACTTAGATTATCATGTGTGAGGCAACCTATTTTTTCTTATTGCCTTCCCGCACCACCCCCCCCTCCCCCGCCCCCGAGTGGTGATTTAGATCTCATAAACAATCAGTTTGGAAAAAACTATGGTAGAAGATGCTTTAGGAAATGACACCTTCGACTGAGTGAAGTGTAAAGAATTTTGAACTAAGCAAGTGTAATGCCTGGGTAAAATGATAAATCCCACTCTGTGGACTGAAAAGCATATGGCCCAGATGCAGTTTCCCATATCCTTGGTTAATGCAAATATTCACATGAAGCTCACTTTGGACATAGACTAATTCCATATCCTTCAGTTCAGTCGCTCAGTCATGTCCGATTCTTTGCGACACCGTGAATCGCAGCAGGCCAGGCCTCCTGTCCATCACCAACTCCCGGAGTTCACTCAGATTCACGTCCATCGAGTCCATGATGCCATCCAGCCATCTCATCCTCGGTCGTCCCCTTCTCCTCCTGCCCCCAATCCCTCCCAGAATCAAAGTCTTTTCCAATGAGTCAACTCTTTGCATGAGGTGGCCAAAGTACTGGAGTTTCAGCTTTAGCATCATTCCTTCCAAAGAAATCCCAGGGTTGATCTCCTTCAGAATGGATTGGTTGGATCTCCTTGCAGTCCAACAGACTCTCAAGAGTCTTCTCCAACACCACAGTTCAAAAGCATCAATTCTTCAGCACTCAGCCTTCTTCACAGTCCAACTCTCACATCCATACATGACTACTGGAAAAACCATAGCCTTGACTAGACGGACCTTAGTCAGCAAAGTAATGTCTCTGCTTTTGAATATGCTATCTAGGTTGGTCATAACTTTTCTTCCAAGGAGTAAGCGTCTTTTAATTTCATGGCTACAGTCACCANCCATGTCCAGTTCTAACTGTTGCTTCCTGACCTGCATACAGATTTCTCAAGAGGCAGGTTAGGTGGTCTGGTATTCCCATCTCTTTCAGAATTTTCCACAGTAGTCAAAGGCTTTGGCATAGTCAATAAAGCAGAAATAGATGTTTTTCTGGCACTTTCTTGCTTTTTCCATGATCCAGCGGATGTTGGCAATTTGATCTCTGGTTCCTCTGCCTTTTCTAAAACCAGCTTGAACATCAAGAAGTTCACGGTTCACATATTGCTGAAGTCTGGCTTGGAGAATTTTGAGCATTACTTTACTAGCGTGTGAGATGAGTGCAATTGTGCGGTAGTTTGAGCATTCGTTGGCATTGCCTTTTGGGACTGGAATGAAAACTGACCTCTTCCAGTCCTGTGGCCACTGCTGAGTTTTCCACATTTGCTGGCATATTGAGTGCCGCACTTTGACATCATTATCTTTCAGGATTTGAAATAGCTCAACTGGCATGCCATCACCTCCACTAGCTTTGTTCCCAATGATGCTTTCTAAGGCCCACTTGACTTCACATTCCAGGATGTCTGGCTCTAGATGAGTGACCACACCATTGTGATTATCCAGGTCATGAAGATCTTTTTTGTACAGTTCTTGTGTGTATTCTTGCCACCTCTTCTTAACATCTTTTGTTTCTGTTAGGTGCATACCATTTCTGTCCTTTATTGAGCCCATCTTTGCGTGAAATATTCTCTTGGTATCTCTAATTTTCTTGAAGAGGTCTCTAGTCTTTCCCATTCTGTTCTTTTCCTCTATTTCTTTGCATTGATCGCTGAAGAAGGTAAGACACAATAATTTAGGTTGCTAAAATCTAAAATTAAGTATAGTTCAAATATAGCAAAACAATGGTTAACACATGATAGTCTTTACTATGTGCAGGCATTGTTGTAAAGAACATATATAATATATATATAAAGAATATATGTATGTGTACTTATAAATACACATATACAAAATCTTTAACCTTAAAACAACTCTGAAGCAGATACTGTAGCTATCCCCATTTCACAGATGAATAAATCAATACACAATAATTGTAGTATCTAGTCAATGTGAATTTTCAAAAATGTTATGATCAATTTGTTTTTGGCAGTACAAAGGAAAAAAGCTTGGTGCAATCCCAGATCTCTGACTAAAGTTCTGGCAGAGGCAGGAATTAAAGGGCTGCAGTGTGTCTGGTCTTCTGGTTCCCCTGAGAGTACTGAGGAAAGTTACCTCAAGGGTAAACACAGTTTGACTGGCCCCAGGGAGTGAATGGTGGTTGTTCTCTTCTCAGGGGCAAGTAGAATCAAGGGAAGTTAGACAATCCATCTTTGCCCTACTTTTAGCTTCCTTTTTAACCCATTACACGCCTTTTGGGTTCTGCACAATAGCTTTCTTCTACCTCTGACCAAAGCTGGTTCCTGTTCACTTTGGCCAGAGGTTGGTTACACAACTCCTTTCTGCTTTCACATCAATTACAAGATTCAATCTTTTGTTTTCCTAATAATCTTTTTTTCTATACTTGATTGTGAGTTCTTTAAGAAACATATTACTTACTGGGTCTTGTGTGCCTAGGACAGAGGCTAGATTGAAATGTTTCAAAAGAGTTGGAAATTCATCTGCTGGGGCAGGCTAAAGCTAGCCCACAAAAGACACGCCCTTTGGATCTAACTGTCAGACAACTCAATGGTTTAAAACTGGTAGGGGGAGACCTGGGCTGAACTGATCTGGCAGAGTAATTTTTTTAGGAATTTGCTCCCATTTATAAAATGCTGTATCATCAAATCAAATAATCAAATAAAATCCAAGTACAGTTGGTCCTCCATATCCATAGGCTCCAAAATAGCAGATTCAACCCACTATAGAAGGAAAATATTTGGAAAAAAATTCCAGAAACTTCCCAAAGCAAAACTTGAATTTGCCACATGCTGTCAACTATTTACATAATATTTACATTGTCTTTACAACTATTAATATAGTTATTACATTGTATTCAGTATTACAAGTAATCCAGAGATGATTTAAAGTATACAGATTGATACGCTAGTTCAGTTCAGTTCAGTTCAGTCTCTTAGTCGTGTCTGACTCTCTGCGACCCCATGAATTGCAGCACGCCAGGCCTCCCTGTCCATCACCAACTCCCGGAGTTCACTCAAACTCACGTCCATCGAGTCCGTGATGCCATCCAGTCATCTCATCCTCTGTCATCCCCTTTTCCTCCTGCCCCTAATCCCTCCCAGCGTCAGAGTCTTTTCCAATGAGTCAACTCTTTGCATGAGGTGGCCAAAGTACTGGAGTTTCAGCTTTAGCATCATTCCTTCCAAAGAACACCCAGGACTGATCTCCTTTAGAATGGACTGGTTGGGTCTCTTTGCAGTCCATGGGACTGTCAAGAGTCTTCTCCAACACCACAGCTCAAAAGCATCAATTCTTCGGTGCTCAGCTTTCTTCACAGTCCAACTTGATATGCTAAGACTATTTGCTCAGTCGTGTCCGACTCTTTCCGAACCCATGAACTGTAGCCCATCCATGGGATTCTCCCGGTAAGAATACTGGAGTGGGTTGCCATTTCCTTCTCCAGACTTGATATGCTAGATTACATGCAAATACTATACCATTTTATATAAGGGATTTGAGTATCTGTGGACTTTGGTATCTTCGGGGGTCCTGGAACTAATCCCCATGGATATCAATGGACAACTCTATGTCCGTTTGGTATATTTATTCTTCACTTCCTTCTGGCATAGGGGGCGGGATATAATGGAAATAGCTTTTATTTCCCCTCTGTAACGGTGGTATGATTCTGAACCTAATAGACCATCACACAGCTCTGTTGGTTGATTAGTTTATATATTCTGCCCTGCAAGGAGACAAAATAAATAATTTTTGAAACTTCATTTTTTAGTCCTAGGAGTTTTTACAAATAAAATGACACATGTGCTAAGACAAATTACATGCTTAAAAATCTGTCACTAACATCAGTTTTGCATAAAAAAAACTATTCAGCAACTGTTACAGTGGCATTTCTCTGTCTGTGGTGGAAATAATGTGTGAATAGCTATGCTAATTTAGAGGCAATTTTCATGTTTTGAGGCTACATAAAAAAGCTAAGAGTAGTTCAATAGGAAATGCTTGTGGGGCTGTTGTTGGTAGACTTTCTTTTTGATTTATTATGTAATGACAGACTGATGTGATTGAAATGAAATAAATATTAGACATATTTAACATTTTATATGCTATATGTCATCATAATGGCAAAGTACATAGATCACATTATTGACTGCCTTTGGATTTTAAAAATAAAGATTGCTGTTCTTATGAATACCATTTCATTATTGTCTGCCTTGCTCTGTCAAATTAAAAAATATAATAGCTATCTTTTTCCCAGTTTAAAGGGTGGCAGTCAAGAAAATGTTGAAGTCTATCACAGTATATTAAAACAGAAGTCATTTTTATAGGTGGGTTATAGAATATATCAAGGCCCTCCAATGAGAAAGTCAATGTTTTCATGGAGATTTCAGAGCCTTACTTGACACACCTTAGCACCAATGCTGTAACAGTTCCCAATCCCATATTTGTTGCCAAATGCTCCTCATCCTAAACTCTTGCAGATTACAAGAATTTGGGGAAAGGGATGTTAAAAATATCTCTTTGTGGGGAATTCCCTGATAGTCCAGCAGTTAGGACTTGATGCTTTCACTGACAGGGCCCAAGTACAATCCCTGGTCGGGGAACTAAGATCCTACAAGCCTCTCAGTGCAACCAGGAAAAAAAAAGTATTATCTCTTGTTTTCCATCAGGGTACTTTAGCTTGGAAGCGGTAGATATCTTCTGTGACCAAAAAAATTCATTATAAAGAAACAGGGATGCTAAAAAGAAATGAAAAAGATATGGAGGAAGTTTAAATGCATACTACCAAGTAAAAGCAGGCAATCTGAAAAGGCTACCTACTGCATGATTCCAATAAATGACACTGTGGGAAAGTGTGCAGTTGGTAAAACTATGCAGACAGTAAAAAGATCAGGGGTTGCTGGGGAAGGATGAATAGGTGGAAAACAAGGGCTTTTAGGGCAGTGAAAATATTTTGTATGATACCATAATGATGCCTACGTGTCGTTATACATACACCCAAATCCATAGAATGTACAACATGAAGAGTGAACCACAATGTAAACTGGATGATAATATGGTAAACTACTAGGTGATTATGATTTGTCAGTATAGATTCATCAATTGTAACAAACGGACCACTCTGATTTTGGACCACTCTGAAAATGAGGAGGCTATGCACATGTGGGGACAGCGGGTATATGGAAAATCTCTGTACTTTGCTTTCAATTTTTCTGTGAACCTAAAACTAATCTAAAAAAAAAAATTAAACTCTTAAAAAATGCAGAGGTGTTTCTTGGACATCAAGAATGGAGGTATATTTCCGTCTCATGTGGGATTAAAATCTGGAACTCTAAAGCAATTTCAAATAATTGCATCTCAGTTTCTATGTCTCTCCCTCAAGGACTTCAATCTCGAGTGTCTGACTTTCTTTGTCAATAGGCATCATTCTAGCTCAGGAAAGCAGGCTCATTTTTTCCTACAGTACAAGATAGCCTTGCTTTGGTACAGCAAGCCACAGAGCCTGAACAGTACCTCTAAATATGGAGCCCCTTTCTCACTCAAAATTTTTCTTAACCTGGGTCCTGGTAGGAGGTCCATGAATTTGATGGCATTAAGAAATTACATATTTATTTTCACCAACCTGGTAACCAAATTCATTTTCTTCAAATATGAGTGTAAGCAACAAAGCACAGTAGAAATTGCAGCAGCTGTAGCTTTGTCACTGTGATGGATGTTAGGACGTGCCTCTCAGATTCCCTTATCCCGTAGCTGCTGGGAAAACTTTTGGCAGAGTATCCTCAGCTGTCAGACTCTTCATGGATGGCTTCAGTTGCAGAGTCACCTCACCCTGGGTCATCACCTTGCTGGGCTTGTTTACAGCCAGCAATTGACCAGTGCTGGGAAGGGGGACTGTGGTTGAGAGGAATCTCTACAAACCTTATAAATAACCCTCATCTTCCTAATTACTTCTCTACTATTAACAACCCTAGCTCAAGCCCCTCAGCATTATCACATTTTCACAATTCACTACTCAATGCAGCTCAGTATACAAGTGTTCAACTCTAACTGCTTCTTTGGATCTTCATTTCCTTACGAGGGCTTCAGTGACACATAAAAAATTATATATATATATGACTCATAATGAATAATTTTGCATTTATTTGAATGTTTGTCTGTCTCTGCCACTAAGCTGTTAAGAGACTTGAGAGTCTCTTATAGTTCAATAATCTATACCTTGTCTCAATAGGAGTGCCTGGTACATAGTAAGCACTCACTAAAATGTACATAAATATATATTTTTCAGAGGTAAAAGTTTAAATGTAGAAAGAGCTGTTGCTGCTGCTGCTAAGTCGCTTCAGTCGTGTCCAACTCTGTGCAGCTCCATAGATAGCAGCCCACCAGGCTCCTCTGTCCCTGGGATTCTCCAGGCAAGAACACTGGAGTGGGTTGCCATTTTCTTCTCCAGTAGAAAGAGCAGTTATATTAAATTTTGAAAAGGATGGCCTGTCTTATTTAAACATTTAATGTTCCTGACTATAATAACAGATGTGACTGTTCATCAGCACTAACTGATGAAAGGCTGATACGTTATTTCAGATCATCCATTAAAAAAAAAGACATCTTCTTTCCAGCATATAAAATTGCTCCCCAATATCCACAAGAGCTAGAACCTTATAGCATACTTTTCTTTGGTTATACATGTATTTTTTTTTTTTTCCAAAAATTCTCTGGAAGTACTTGAAATCATCAGTAAGAATTCAGAAACATAGATATGCAGCAAGCAACAAAGCTTTACTGTATAGCACAGGGAACTATAGACAATATCTTGTAATAACCCATAGTGGAAAATAATCTGAAAAATAATACATGTGTATACGTATAACTGAATGACCTTGCTGTGCACCTGAAACATTGTAAGTCAACTATACTTCAACTATACAGATATAAGAAACTCAATTGGCTTTTTTGGAAATGTNAACAAAGCTTTACTATATAGCACAGGGAACTATAGACAATATCTTGTAATAACCCATAGTGGAAAATAATCTGAAAAATAATACATGTGTATACGTATAACTGAATGACCTTGCTGTGCACCTGAAACATTGTAAGTCAACTATACTTCAACTATACAGATATAAGAAACTCAATTGGCTTTTTTGGAAATGTTATGAGTGGGGTCCTAGAAACCTATCTCTAAGACAGTCAGTATAAAACAGTTGTTTCCCATTACCATGAAGTGTGGACAGTCTAGCATTTATTTTGTCTGAACCAGTTCCCTGCCTCAGACTGCTATCCTGAAATATCACTCTAGGCCAAATCTCTACTGCAATGTGTATAAAATGGAATTACAGTTCATTGCTACATTTGCTACAGTTACTGACATGATGGATTATAGGTACTCAACCAGAGTGCATTTAGCATTATGATTTAGTAAAGTATACAAAAGAGGAACATTTGTTCTCTTTTTGTTATATAATACTTTTTTATTAGAAACGTAATATTTGTATAATGTTGAAAACAGGAAAATACTGAAAAGTATAAGGAAGAGAATGAAAATTGCTAATCATCTTACCACCAAAGAATAATAACCATTAATATTTTAGATTATTTGATTTCAGATATTTTTTCCATCAGGAAATTACTGCTGCATGATCCTTTGACCCACAGAAATGCTAATATCATGTGGTTTGCTCTAAATAATATCATATACATATTATTTTACATAAAAGCATACTAAAAAGATTATTTTGTAGTTGGCTTTTCTCACTTAACATGATAATTTAAGTGTTTGTTCATAATACAAAAACTTTCTGAAAACATTATTCAGAGTGACTATTATATTCTAATGTATGAAAGTGCCATAACTTTGCCTAGTGATTCCCCCTCTATTAGACATATCCGTTATTTCCACTTGTAACTATTACAAATAGTGTTCTGATAAACATCTCTATGTATAATTATTTGTATCTATTTGAGATTATTTTCACTTTTGGAAATGGAATTCTTGGTTACAGGTTATACTTTTAAAGTCTTTTGATCCTGATTGCAGGAATTTGATTTTAAGAAGAAGCATGTTCTATGAGTGCAAGTGCCATTTTTGTTTGCTCACTATTTTTTCAGTGGTTAGAGTATTACCTGTTACATTAATGATATACAATAAAACATTTGTTCAATAGGTTAACATATGGCAGCAACTATTGGAAATTTCAGAAGATAGCACCTATAAGCCTTCTGCAAGTATTAGAGATACTTTACAGTGCTTGAAAATCTGAATTCTCAAAGTAGATAAACTGTAGTTTAAAATTAGAACCCTCAACTTACTAGCTGTGTAAGTAAGTATATTGCGGAGTATATTTAAAGTTTCTGGGCCCCAGTTTTTTCCTCTGTCAAACAGGAAGACTGACAGCATCAAACTCACCGAGACGTTGTGAGGATTAAATGAGATAATTTTGTACCAAGATGTATTATGGTGCCAAGCACACAGTAATTGCTCAATAATTTTTTTCTACTACTATTCTACATAACTGAAAGATTCTGACAGCATTTTTTACCCAACAGTAGGTACATAAGAAAAAGAGATGATTCTATGCAAACATCTCAAAAAGGTCGAGAAATATAGATGAGAGACACAGCTTTGAAAATTTTATCTTTCAAAACCTTTTAAAGTACTTGTTGGCTTTTTATTATCCCAGGTCTGTTTCCCTCTAATGCCTGGCAGAAAAATCTTCACAGGATAAAGAGTTCCTCTTGCAGAGGAGCATAGAAGGGGCAGCAGGGGAGACTGGATCCTGTCCTGTAGCCAGTCTTCCCTGGGGAGAGGTGCCGACTGACAGACAGGAGGACATCCCCAGTGGTGTGGACATGAGCAAGGACAGGGAGCAGACACAGACTGTGAAAGGACTTTGAGACTTGAGGAGTTTCAGATCCAGACAAGTTGCTGACGTTGGATGTCTGGGTTAGGTCATGGGCAGCAGAAACCGAGCAATCCCCAGACAGGTTTTCTTCATAACAGACCCCTTTGTGTTCCCCACCTCTTGCTTAAAGAAAAAAATCAGTCTTATGACCCTTCCCTGAATTTCAGAAAGTCTGACTCAAGGGTTAACATTCAGAAGAGTGAGAATATGCAGAGACAAATAGCAGTTGGGCGGAGAATTGATAACAATTTAGGTTAAAGCGTCTGCCTCTGATGCGGGAGACCCGGGTTCGATCCCTGGGTCGGGAAGATCCCCTGGAGAAGGAAATGGCAATCCACTCCAGTATTCTTGCCTGGAGAATCCCATGGGCGGAGAAGCCTAGTAGGTTACAGTCCACGGGGTCGCAAAGAGTCGGACACGACTGAGCAACTTCACCTTCACCTAAACAATAAAACAGACATACAGCAGAGTCACAGGACCTTTAGTTTCTCCCTGAAGGATGTGGATAATAATGTCTGATGCACATTCCTAAGTTATTTTTATGGAGACCAGACTTTCACCAGATGAAAACGGCTCATCGCAAGCAGGTAGACCTCAGACTAGTTAGTATCAGAAGATTGATGATTGAGATTCCTGAAATATTACCCTCTTACCTCACTATCAACTAATCAGAGAATTGCGCAGAGGAAGCCCTCTACCGAGGAACTTGTGGGCAACCCTGGGGAAATAAGTAGGAGATGATGTTGATGCCTGGATAGACCCTCCCTGAGCATTTGCTTTAGAGATTTCAAATATGTTATAAGACTTTGGCTGCTGGGTCCAGCTCCCATGCTCCCAAACCTTCCACCCCTTCAAGGGTATAACTGGGGACCACTCAACTTTCAAGAGAATATGACTTTCCCTGAAGACTCCAATATGGAAAGAATTGGAAAGAACTTGCTGAAGTAGGAGGGTCTAATTCCCCAAAAGGAAACTGAATCTATGGGAGCATTTCCACTAAAAGGATCTTTGTAGTGATTAACAAAGACACTTACCATGATGAAGAGGAGGTAAGTACAATTAAGGACTATGATTATTCAAGATTTTTATAAGCAAATGCATCACTTCAAAATTCTTCAAACACAGAAAATTCTCTAGCTTGGGAGTTAAGGACTAAAACATTATTTACATTTTAAGATTTGGGGGGCTGAAAATATGCTTTTAAGAGCTGTTTACAATTTTGTCATTTTTATTCATTTTAGACTTCTTATTTTCAAACATGTGCTGTCTCTGTGGAAACATGAAGCTTCATTTATTTAACTTTCAGGGATATTGAAATATTAAAATAAGTATTTGGAATTAACATGATATATGTGATTTCAATTCATGTGAATATATATAAGATACAACTCTAAATAGCTTAAAAAAAAAAATCAGAAAGCTCTGCCAAGAAGTGGGAGTCAGATGAGTAATAGCCACCTGGTTGGAATTAAGCCACTTTGAGGAGCTGCTCTTTCTGGGAGCTTATTTATTGATCACCTTAGGAAACACTTCTCTGTTGGTGTGACAGATTGCTGACCTTAGATATCCGTTCTGGATAAAACTTCAGTCAGATCAGCTTACTCAGAAGAATGCTTGCCAGTCTGAGCATACCCTTCCAACCAGCAGCTGCAGAGGGACAGGCCTGAAGTCACCCAAAGGCTTGGCTAATAGGCTCGCCCACATGTTCAACACCAAATTTTCCCTCTGGAACATGCCCTCGTCAATCTTCTCATCTCAGGAAATGGAACTACCACCCTGTTACTTGTTTAAACTAAAAATCTAGGAGTAATCCTTTGACTCACCACCTCTCCCCGCACTCCACCATACATATATGTAATAAATCAATTAATCCTAGCAGCTCCATCTCTGAAAGATTTAGTGACTCTTTACTCTTCCTTTACTGATACACTCTTACTCTAAATCTTAATCACCTCTAGCCTTAGTTATGTGAGAGCTGCTTAAATAATCCCCATGCTCCTTTTCTCAACATAATAAAAGCTATCTATGACAAACCCATAGCCAACATAATATTCAACAGTGAAAAGCTGAAAGTCTTCTCACTAAAATCTGGAACAAGATAAGGAGAGCCACTCTCACCACTTTTACTAAACATAATATTAGAAGTCCTGATTACAGCAAGAAAAAGGGATCCAAATTGAAAGGGAAGAAATTAAACTGTCATTATATGTAGATGGCATGATACTATACATAGAAAACCCTAAAGACTTTGCACAAAAACTACTAGAACTAGTCAACAATTTCAGCAAGGTAGCAGAATACAAGATGAACATACAAAAATCTGTTGCATTTCTTCACACTAATAATGAAATATCAAAAAGGGAAAGTAAAAAAAAATCCCTTAAAAAAAAATTTAAGTACTTAGGAATAAACCTGACCAGGAAGGTGAAAACATATGCTGAGAACTATAAAAAACCGATAAAGGAAATTGAAGATGATTCAAAGAAATTGAAAGATATCTCATGCTCTTGGGTTGAAAGAATTAATATTGTTAAAATAGTTACACTACCCGAAGCAACCTACAGATTTAATGCAATCGTTATCAAATTACTCATGACATTTTTTACAGAACTAGAACAAATAATCCTAAAATTTATATAGACCCATAGAAGACCCAGAATTGCCAAAGCAACCCTGAGGAAAAAGAAGAAAGTTGGAGGTATCACCATCCCAAACTTCAGAGACTACCACAAAGTTATGGTAATCAAAACAGCATGGTATTGGCACAAAAACAGACATATGGATCAAGGGAACAGAATACAGAGCCCAGAAATAAACCTACATACTTAAGGTCAATTAATCTTTGACAAAGGAGGCAAGAATATACAATGGAGAGAAGATAATCTCTTCGGTAAGTTGTGTTGGGAAAGCTGGACAGCCACATGTAAATCAATGAAGTTAGAACACTCCCTCACACCACACACAAAAATAAACTCGAAATGACTTAGGGACTTAATTATAAGACATGATACCATAAAAACTTCTAAAAGAAAACACAAGCAAAACATTCTCTGACATAAATCATAGCAATGTTTTCTTAGATCAGTCTCCCAAGGAAATAGATATAAAAGCACAAACAAATAGGACCTAACCTGACTTATAAGATTTTTCACAGCAAAGGACACTATAAACAAAATGAAAAGAAAACCGATGGACTAGGAAATCATGGATCACAGCCTTGTCATGGTGAAGGGGCTTGCATCACTCAGTGAAAATATGAGCCATGCTATGGAGGGCCACCCAAGATGGACAGGTCATAGTGGAGAGTTCTGACAAAATGTATTCCACTGGAGGAGGGAATGACAAACCACTCCAGTATATTTGCCTTGAGAACCCCATGAACAGTATGAAAAGGCAAAAAGGTATGACACCAGAAGATAACCCTCCTAATTTAATTTTTGTTAATTAAAAATAAATAAAATTTAAAAAAACGGGTGGAGGACCTAAATAGACATTTCTCCAAGGATGACATACAGATGACAAAGAGAGCCATTAGAAGATGCTCAACACTGCTAATTATTAGAGAAATGCAAATCGAAATTACAATGAGGTACCTACTCATACTGGTCAGGATAGCCATCATTACAGAGTCGACAAATAACAAATGCTAGAGAGGATCTATAGAGAAGTGAATCTTCCTACACTATTGGTGGAAATGTTAATTTGTATTAACATACTCGCTATGGCAAACAGTAGGAAGGTTCCTTAAAAAACTAAAAATAGAGTTACCATATGATCTAGCAATCCCAGCCCTGGGCATATACCTGGAGGAAACTCTAATTTAAAAACTACATGCACCCCAGTGTTCATTGCAACACTATTTACAATAGCCAAGACATGGAAGCAACTACAATGTCTATCAAGATGCATGTATAAAGAAGGGGTGAGATACATATATAATGGAATACTACTCAGCCGTAAAAAGAATGAAAGAATGTCACTTTCAGCAACATGGATAAACCTAGAGACTAACATACTAAGTGAAGTAAGCTAGACAAAGAAAGAAAAATAGCACATATTGCTGATATGTGTAATATAAAAAAAATTATACAAATGAACTTACATACAAAATGGAAATAGACTGGAAGACATAGAAAACTTATGGTTAGCAAAGGTAAAAGAGGAGGAGGGAAAAATTAGGAGTTTGGATTAACATGTGTATACTATCATATATGAAATAGATAACCAACAAAGATTGATCACAAAGCACAGGGAACTATACTCAATATTTTGTAATAACCTACAAAGGAAAATAATCTGAAAAAGAATATATATATACATATATATATACACACACACACATATATATATAAAATGCCAAATCACTTTGCTTTACACCTGAAACTAACACAACATTGTAAGTCAACTATACTTCAATTAAAAAAAAAAATTAAAAAAAAGAAAAAGAAGAATACCATATGATATCACTTTTATGTGGTACCTAAAATAAGATACAAATGAACATATATACTGGAAGTTCATGGTTCATGTATTGTTGAAGCCTGGTTTTGGAGAATCCAAAATCACTGCAGATGGTGACTGCAGCCATGAAATTAAAAGATGCTTACTCCTTGGCAGGAAAGTTATGACCAACTTAGACAGCATATTAAAAAGCAGAGACATTACTTTGCCAACAAAGGTCTGTCTAGTCAAGGCTATGGTTTTTCTACTAGTCATGTATGGATGTGAGAGCTGGACTATAAAGAAAGCTGAGCACTGAAGAATTGATGCTTTTGAACTGTGGTGTTGGAGAAGACTCTTGAGAGTCCCATGGACTACAAGGAGATCCAACCAATCCATCCTAAAAGAGATCAGTCCTGAGTGTTCATTGGAAGGACTGATGTGGAAGCTGAAACTCCATACCTTGGCCACCTGATGTGAAGAACTGACTCATTTGAAAAGACCCTGATGCTGGGAAAGATCGAAGGCAGGAGGAGAAGGGGACAACAGAAAATGAGATGGTTGGATGGCATCGCCAACTCAATGGACATGAGTTTGAGTAAACTCCAGGAGTTGGTGATGGACAGGGAGGCCTGGCGTGCTGCAGTCCATGGGGTCACAAAGAGTTGGACACGACTGAGTGACTGAATTGAGCTGAACTGAACATATATACAAAACAGAAACATACAAACACAGAGAACAGACTCATGATTGCCAAAGTGGAGAGGGTGGAGGAGAGAAGGATTGGGAGTCTGGTGTTAGTAGATGGCAATCTATTATACATAGAATGGATAAACAACAAGGTCCTACTGTGTAGCACAGAGAATTATGTTCAATATGCTGTAATAAACCACAACAGAAAAAAATATGAAAAAAGAATAGGTATATATATATATATATATATGTATGTATGTATAACTGAATCACTTTTCTGAAAACCAGAAAGTAACACAACATTGTAAATCAAGTATATTTTAATTAAAATGATAATAATAATCTCCATATTCCCCAGCTTGCCCTCCTAATGGTAATAAAAGTAAATTTTAAAAAACTACATGAGACCATTTCATTCCTCTGTGTGAAATTCACCACATCTCTCAATGGACTAAAATAAAATTCAAATTTCTTTCCTTGGCCCACAAGACTTAGTTGAGTAGACTCTCGCCTACCTTTCTGATTTCATCTTCTTCCTTGGGTGCTCTACTCTAGCCACTCTTGCCTAATTCTGTTTCTTAAATCCATTCAATATGTTCCAGCCCTTGTATCAGGTGTTTCCTTTCCCTGGAGCACTCCCTCAAACCTGTCATGTGCAACACTAGCTCCTTATCACTCAGATTTCATCTAAAATACTACAGAGGCCTTCCCTGACCCCCCAGTACAAAGTAGTCTCCGCAAGTCAGTTTCTTTCCTATTTTAATTCTCAAAGAAGTACTCTTATTTATTTTTCTTTTGTTGCTGTCTCCTACCCATGCCCAGAGTGTGAACTATGTGAGAGCAGGAATCTTGTCTATGTAATTTTCCACTATATTCCAGCACCCGGAACAGTACTTGGCAAGTAGAGGGCTTTCTGTAAATATCTGGTGAATGAATAAAGTGTTATTCTGATGACTTGGTTTCTGAATCTGACTTTATGTCAGATATACATATATTCAAATCATGTTATCTTTATAGTCAACCCATAACTCTGTACAGCCTATTTCTCCTGGGCCATACAACTGATAAATCGGCATGTTCCTTTCACCACTAGCAATGGGGAAAGAAGGAGTGGTCACAGGAAGGAGGTGGGTGAACTCACTTAAGTTGAACAGCTCAATGCAAAAGACTCAAAACTCATGCTCTTATGTGGACAAACTGGTAGCATTATCTTTTCAATTATTAGAATATTTTACATTTCATTTAGATGAGAAAGAAATACTGTATGATGTCACTTATATGTGAATTCTAAAAAGTAAAACAAACTAGTGAATATAAGAAAAAATAAGCAGACTCACAGATATAGAGAAAAATTAGTGATTACCAGTGTGGAGAAGGATGAGGGGAGGGACAATATAAGTGTAGGGGATTGAAAGGCACAAACTATTAGTTACAAAATAAGTTACAAGGGTATATTGTACAACACATTATTTTATAATTTTACAATAACTATAAATGGAGCATAACCATTAAAAATTACAAATCACTATAGTGTACACCTGTAACTTATTATACCTATGTAACAACTATACTTCAATAATATTTTTTAAAAGTTTATTTTGCATTTTTACATAGATGTTCTTGTAAGAACTAATATCTGTCTCTTTAGTTCTCTGCTATCTCTGTACAACAGAAAGGGAAAAAGCATTACTCTCCATTTCCCCAAAAAACTTAGAGGATACTACTGAAATTATTTTAGAAGCTTTAAAAATAGGTGGTCAGGAACTTCCCCGGTGATCCAGTGGTTAAGAATCTGCTTTGCAATGCAAAGGACACAGTTTCAATCCCTGCCCCAGGAACTTAAGATCCTACATGCTGCAGGGCAAGTAAACTCATATATCACAACTATAGAGCCCACAAGTGGAAATGAAAGAGCCCCCATGATGCAACGAAGACCCAACACATATAAGTTGTGCATACCACAACTAAGACCCAACACAGGCAAATAAATAAACATTTTAAAAACTAGGTGGTCAATGCTATTTTAATATAGAAAATTTAAAACAAGAGTCATATAATCTAGCAACTTAACTTTGGGCTTTGAATCATGAGAAAAGTTAAAGTGATAGTCTAGAGAGTAGGCTAAAAATGGAAGTTAATTTTACACTTCAGGTAATGCCTTCTATGAGTATTTTGCTTTCATGTTTAAATAACTCTGTGATTTATTCAGATTATTACTAATTTATTATTTTTTTCTGATTTATAGAATTAGTGCATCCTCATTAAATAATTTGGAAAATTCTGGTACAGTGATAATTTGGCCGGGTGAGAACTGTACAAAAAAGATCTTCACGACCAAGATAATCACGATGGTGTGATCACTCACCTAGAGCCAGACATCCTGGAATGTGAAGTCAAGTGGACCTTAGAAAGCATCACTACTGATTGGGGGCAGGAGAAGGGGACGACCGAGGATGAGATGGCTGGATGGCATCAGTGACTCGATGGACGTGAGTCTGAGTGAACTCTGGGAGTTGGTGATGGACAGGGAGGCTGGCATGCTGTGATTCATGGGGTCGCAAAGAGTCGGACACGACTGAGCGACTGAACTGAACTGAGAGCTGAGAGCCAGGTGCCCTGCAGAGATAAATATGTGGTGGGAGACAACATTGCCCCCTAGAGGTCTGTGGTGTGCTGCCAGAGACTGCCCAGCAGCTTCTTTCTGGTCTTGGATGCTGAAGCACACCTACTGATATCAACCATGGGAGGGAGTCCCGTGCGAGGGAACACCTTCTGTGATCCACTGTGGACTTCACTCATGCACAGACCTACCTGATAGTCTTATGTTCCTCCTGGAGCCTGGAATGGAGGGAGAGTCATTAGCCCCCGAGAGAAAACACTGTGAGTGAGGCGCAAGCCTAGTGTCAGCAAGACAGTGGTAGAGGGAGCAGTGTTAGGCTGTCCCCCTGCCGCCTCGGCCTCACGTCACCACGCCTGCGAATGACAGGAGAGGTGTTGCCTCTGGTGTTACCAGAGGTGTTACCAGCTGAGAAGCAGCAGGAGCTCTCCCGGTGGAGAAGGTGAAAGGACAACTAAAGTCAGTGGTTCTGAGGAAGGTTTCAGAAGCGCAGCCTTCAAGTTGGGGGTAGCACCGCAAGATGCACAACACAGAGGCAGGAAGTGGAAGCCTCAGTCACCACAGAGACAAGCTTCAGAGACACTGGAAGCTGTTCTGACTTTATCGCTCTGCATCTACAATATAAGAAGCAACTAGGGAGGAAGTTCGCTGGACAAGACTAGATATTTATAGTTAATAGAGGAACTGGGACCTCTGAGCAATATTTTATAATATAGATACAATTTCATTTTCTACTTTCTCATTGATAACGTCAGCACTTCTCCTGATGGTTAAAAATGCCTTTAACTCTAGAAAACAGATTGACACCTTCTCATGAAGTTAGTCCTTAACACATGACCCAGTAATTTCACTCCTAAGTATATACCCTGCTGCTGCTGCTGCTAAGTTGCTTCAAGCGTGTCCGACTCTGTGCAACCCCATAGATGGCAGCCCACCAGGCTCCCCCAACCCTGGGATTCTCCAGGCAAGAACACTGGAGTGGGTTGCCATTGCCTTCTCCAATGCAGGAAAGTGAAAAGTGAAAGTGAAGTCGCTCAGTCGTGTCTGACTCAGCGACCCCATGGACTGCAGCCTACCAGGCTCCTCCATCCATGGGATTTTCCAGGCAAGAGTACTGGAGTGGGCTGCCACTGCCTTCTTCGAAGTATTTACCCTAGAGAAATACTAACTTATATTCACACAAAATCTTGTACATTAATGTGTATAGTTGCTCTATTCAGTACTGAACACAAAATGACCCAAATGTCCTTCAATGGGTAAGTAAATAAACTCTGCTAAGCTGCATTTGAATACTACTCACCAGTAAAAAGGAAAAGAACTATTGACATGTGCAGCAATACTGATGAACCTCAAAGTCATACTGAATGAAGGAAGCCAGTCCCAAAGGCCTGAAGTGCATACCACTGAATCCATTTATATGACTTTTCTGAAAAGACAAAACTATAAATACAGAAACAGTAATGGTTGTCAGGAACGGGTGGGGAGGCAAACATAGGGTGTGATAAAAAGGAATAGCACAAGGAGTTTTTTGGGGTGATCAAACTCTTTCTTATCTTGATTTTGATGGTAGTTATATAAATCTATATAGATGCTAATATTCATAGAACTGGTCACACAAAAAATCAACTTCATTGTATCTTAATTAAAAAAATAGAATAGGTTGAAATGCTTTTAAGATATAATTTAAAATAACTTGTTAATAATCATTCCATCAAGAGGTGTGTATCATAATTTCTTCACCTTTTCCGCTGGTGCAAAACTGTTGGACTGTTTCCATCTCTGCGTAAATAAAGCTGTACTGAAAACTTTAAGGGGCACATCTTTGTTCACAGCTAGGATACAGTCACAGAAGTGGAATTACAGAGACAACAGGTATGAACATTTTTAGAACTCTTAGTGTATGCTCCCCAGGTGCTTTCCATTCAGGGTTATGTCAATTTGCCCACCTACTGGCAGTGTCTGAGAATAAGTGGTTTGGATACCCTAAGAATGTGAGATTAGAGGACTAATTCATGGTTGTCTGGAAAACCACTGAAGGGAAGAAAGAGAATGAAGAGAAGCAGAGGTGGGTGAGCGGTCTAGACCAGGAGAGGAACCAGACTTTCAGACCTGAAAGCTATCTGATTTATATTTTTGTGTTTTTCTTATAATATTCCTTACCCTTCTTTGTCCTACTAGCTTTCAGGATGGGTTTTTGTTTCTTATTTATTCTTCCTCCTCTCTTCCAACTTTAATGCAAAACCAAAGTTAGCAAGGCCATTTTACAGAGTTAACTAAACAATCTCTTTTAAATACTAATCATGTGAAAGCACTGTGCTAACTATTGTGAGGGGTGGCAAAGAGTGATAAGAATGGTCTCTGTGATCACAGAGCTAACAATGCAATAGGAAGAGGCGAAGATAATATTTTTCTAGGCAGTATCATGCTTTTCCCTTTAACACTGCTAATGATGATGGTGAAAACAGTAACACCAACAGATACCGTTTAGTTGTTTGAAGAAAGAGCTATCACTCCAAGTCAGGTTCATAAATTTCACAAAAGATGTGAAATTAAGTCATGCCTTGCAAGACAGGTGCATCCAACTAAATGCATTCTGGGTAGGAAAATGACATGTGCAGAGGTAAGAGCATGGAACTGTGCTTGTTTCCCCTTGATGTCCTTGTAAGAAAATAATCAGCGCTAGAAAAATCTCCTCTCCTGAGAAGAATAGAAGCTGACTCAACAGCCCATTTCCATGCACCAGCTTGCTGGGGAGAAAAATGGAAAGGACTATTCCCCAAAGCTGTGTTCCTATCACACAGATAGAGATATCATGTATAATAGATTGGGAAAACTTGCGAAATGAAACATCTGTTCTGCATGCTTAAGCACTGAGGCACTCTCAAGATACAAATTTCTATTCAATATTCTAGGTGCTGTGGTGATGAGCTGAGAATGAGTTTGGAAGGTTTGCCTCTTTCCGATAAAAAAAGCTTCATCATCTCTCTAAAATTTTTATGATAATTATTTTGGAACATTATAGATAGGAAATTGAAAGAGACAAGAGAAAAAGAATGAGGATAGAACTGAGGAAGAATTGATGGAAGAGTGAATAAAGCTAAGAAACTTTGAGAAGTGAATTTTAATGATGAAGTCAACAATGCCTTCAGCCAAATCAACAAAGCCATTATACTGTATGTATATGGTGTTTATTTTGCTTCAGATCTATGTAGACAGAAAGGTACATTGTGAAATACAAAAACCTCCTTGTATTTAGGATCTGAATAATTGCATAGATGTTTGAGAAAATAAGATGTGGATAATCCTTTATTGTATGCTTTTAGAACAAAATGCCTTTTCCCCCCTGTAGTAAACATTTTATTCTTTCTTGAAGGCCTCAATTTCTCCTACAAGGTAGAAGCTGTATATCACTTTCTAATGATGCATTGTTAACTTTTAATCTAGACCAGTCTTCAAGTTTACTCTTGACCTTATAACATGCAAAAGCAATTCATGGGTAAGCAGGGGTGATTTTTTTTTTTTTTTTTTGAGGCCAGTTTTGGCATGAAGTGAAGTGAAGTCGCTCAGTCGTGTCCGACTCTTTGCGACCCCGTGGACTGCAGCCCACCCGCTCCTCTGTCCATGGGATTTTCCAGGCAAGAATACTGGAGTGGGTTGCCATTTCCTTCTCCAGGGGAGTTTTGGCATAGATTATCTTTTTTCTTACCATTATGCTAAATATTATTGCTATTAATACTACATTTTATAGATTTCAAAGCCTCATTCCAAATATTATCTCATTGAACTTGACTAGAACTTGGAGACAGGTTGTGCAAATATTTTTATCCATCATTCTAATAAGAGGGAAATTGAGGGTCCTGGTTGACTTTCCCGAGGTCACACAGGGAACTAGCACAAGACACACGTCTTCTAAATCCCCACTGTTCTGCTTTTCTGTTGTGCTTTATAATTCATGTTTGAATATAACCAAGATGAGTTTTCTCTTAGGAAACTCTCAGAAGAAGTGTTTCCTAGCCCCACACTCCTTTGCCCTTGTCTAATTTCTGCGTAAGCCCATAGCCTCTCTCATTTCCCCTTCTTGGCAGACATGTGGTATCTGCAGTGTGGAGAAAGCTAGTGATGCCAGTCCAAAGGACAAAAAGTTCGTAGGCACTTTTAATGGTGGCTCAGAGCACTGCACTGAATTATTGGAGACGCCAGTCACCAAGTGGGCATAGGTACCTGGGTAGGAATCATGATATATGGGTATAGAGCCCCACATGATGAACTAAACCAGTGAGTATCATGGCCTAGCCACAGGGTGAACTGGTCTACCTCTGAGGGCAGTTTTCAGAAGGGAGCTTTGACCAGCAGTAGATTAGGGTGGGCGAGATCATCATTAAAATTGGCACCATAACAAAGTGGCCACTGGGACAAGGGTCAAGCGGGACAGTGATACCTGCATTCCAGCCTGAAGGGATGGGATAGCATGCATTCTGCTTTCTGCAGTGGTGGCCATCAGTGCACACGAGGGTACAATCATTTCTCCTAATTCTTGGATTCTGGTCTCCTCCCTGACCCTTCTTAGGAAAGAGAGGAGGCATGTGAAGGATAGGCGGGAGCAGAAAGAAACACTTTAATATTAACAAATAGTGTAGGAAAAACTGGGTATCCACAAACAGAAGGGTGAAATTGGATCCTTATCTCACACTACATACAAAAGTCAACTTAAAATGGATACATACAATGTAAAACTTGAATCCACAAAATTCTGAGAAGAAAACACAGGGAAAACATATTGACATTGGTCTGGGCAATAATTATTTTGGCTATGATACAAAAGCAAAGGAAACAAAAGCAAAAATGGACAAGTGGGACTGCATAGCAAAGGAAACAGTTAACCGAGTAAAAAGGCAACCTGTGGAATGGGAGATGATATTTACAAACCATTTGTCTGATAAAGAGTTAATATCTAAAACATTTAAGGAATTCACAGAGATCAATAGCAAAAAGTCAAGCAACCCAGTTAAAAAGCAGAAAAAGGGCCTAAAAAGACTTTGTTTTTAAAGGAAACATACAAATGGCCAACAGATATATGAAAACATGCTCAATATCACTAATCATCAGGGAAACATAAATCAAAACCACAATGAATTATCACCTCATACCCGTTAGAATTTCTACTAGCAAAGAGACTGAAGATAAATGTTGGTTAAGATTTGCAGAAAAGGGAACCCTTGTACACTGTTGGTGGAAATGTTAATTGATATATCTATTATGGAAAACAGTAAGAAGGTTCTTCAAAAAATTAAAACCAGAAGTACCATATTGTCTAGGAATTCTACTTTGGGTTATATATCCAAAGGAAATGAGATTTTTATCTCAAAGAGATATTTACATCTCCGTGTTCATTGCCACATTATTTACAAATAGTTAAGAATTGGAAACAGCACAAATGTTCATCAACAGATGAATGGATGAAGAAAATGTGGTATACATATTCATGGACTATCATTCAACCTTTAAAAAGAAGGAGATCTTGCCACTTGTGACAACATGGATGAAGGTAAAAGACATCATCCAAGGAAAATAAGCTAGACACAGAAAGACAGATTTCACGATCTCACTTTTATGTGCAGCCTAGAATTGTCAAACTCAGAGAAGCAGAGAGTAAAATAATGGTTGCCATTATTGGCATACTTGGTGGGAAGGAGGACGTGGGAAGATACTGGTCAAAGAGCACAAAATTTCAGTTATACAAGATAAGTAAGTTCTAATGTACAACAATGTGGCTATAGTTAACAATACTGTATTGTATACTTAAAATGTGCTAAGAGGGTCTTAAACGTTCTCAGCACACAAAAAAGAAAGAAAATGATAACTGTGACTCAGATATGCTTATTAGCTATATGGTGGTGATGATTTCACGTCGAAGAACTCGCCTGCCAACGCAGGAGACATTCAGTTCAGTTGCTCAGTCATGTCCAACTCTTTGCGATCCCATGAACTGCGGCACGCCAAGCCTCCCTGTCCATCACCATCTCCTGGAGTCCACCCAGACCCATGTCCATTGAGGTGATGATGCCATCTGACCATCTCATCCTCTTCCCCTTCTCCTCCTGCCCCCAATTATTATGTACTTATATGCAGAGTACATCATGAGAAACACTGGACTGAAAGAAACACAGGCTGGAATCAAGATTGCCAGGAGAAATATCAATAACCTCAGATATGCAGATGACACCACCCTTATGGCAGAAAGTGAAGAGGACCTAAAAAGCCTCTTGGTGAAAGTGAAAGAGGAGAGCGAAAATGTTGGCTTAAAGCTCAACATTCAGAAAACAAAGATCATGGCATCCGGTCCTATCACTTCATGGGAAATAGATGGGGAAACACTGGAAACAGTGTCAGACTTCATTTTTCTGGGCTCCAAAATCACTGCCGATGGTGACTGCAGCCATGAAATTAAAAGATGCTTACTCCTTGGAAGAAAATTTATGACCAACCTAGATAGTGTATTCAGAAGCAGAGACATTACTTTGCCGACTAAGGTCCATCTAGTCAAGGCTATGGTTTTTCCTGTGGTCATGTATGGATGTGAGAGTTGGACTGTGAAGAAGGCTGAGCGCCGAAGAATTGACGCTTTTGAACTGTGGTGTTGGAGAAGACTCTTGAGAGTCCCTTGGACTGCAGGGAGATCCAACCAGTCCATTCTGAAAGAGATCAGCCCTGGGATTTCTTTGGAAGGAATGATACTGAAGCTGAAACTCCAGTACTTTGGCCACCTCATGCGAAGAGTTGACTCATTGGAAAAGACTCTGATGCTGGGAGGGATTGGGGGCAGGAGGAGAAGGGGACGACCGAGGATGAGATGGCTGGATGGCATCACAGACTCAATGGACATGAGTCTGAGTGAACTCCGGGAGTTGGTGATGGACAGGGAGGCCTGGCGTGCTGCGATTCATGGGGTCACAAAGAGTCGGACACAACTGAGTGACTGAGCTGAACTGAACTAATAAGTACCTAGCACTATGCTCATACATTAGTGCTTATTGAGATTCTTGTGGTAATCCCATCAGTTTATTTATTTGTTTTAAAAATAATGTGACCCCTCTCTACCTGCACATTCTAGAGAGGCAAATATTTAGATAGCCTTAAGGGCTATACTTTTCTTCCAAGGAGTAAGCATCTTTTAATTTCATGGCTGCAGTCACCATCTACAGTGGTTTTGGAGCCCCCAAAAATAAAGTCAGCCACGGTTTCCCCATCTATCTGCCATGGAGTGATGAGACCGCATCTGGTCTCATGATCTTCGTTTTCTGAATGTTGAGTTTTAAGCCAACTTTTTCACTCTCCTCTTTCACTTTCATCAAGAGGCTCTTTAGTTCTTCACTTTCTGCCATAAGGGTGGTGTCATCTGCATATCTGAGGTTATTGATATTTCTCCCAGCAGTCTTGATTCCAGCTTGTGCTTCCTCCAGCCCAGTGTTTCTCATGATGTACTCCACATATAAGTTAAATAAGCGGGGTGACAATATACAGCCTTGACACACTCCTTTTCCTATTTTGAACCAGTCTGTTATTCCGTGTTCTGTTCTAACTGTTGCTTGCTGACCTGCATACAGGTTAGAGACTTGGGTTTGATCCCTGGGTCAGGAAGATATCCTGGAGAATGAAGTGGCAGCCCACTTCAGTATTCTTGCTTGGAGAATCCCATGGACAGAGGATCCTAGCAGGCTTCAGTCCATAGGGTCTCAAAGAGTTGGACACAACTAAAGAGGCTTAGCACGTACATACACATGTGTCAACATTCCATTGTACACCTTAAGAAAAAGAAGTCTTACAAAACTTAGAAATTCTTTTTAACTGAATAAAAATGAAAACACAATATATCAGAATTTGTAGAATTAAGCAAATTGCCTTTTTAGTTATAAATACTTATATGTTAGAAAATGGATTAAGAATTTGATTAATATTTGGCAGAAAAGCAAAAGTAAAGAGTTACTAAACTAACAAATTTTTATCAATTATGCCTATAAACACATAAATGCAACCAACACATATGTTATATATCACTTATTCCACATGAGAAAAAAATGTAGACAACACAAAATGTTGGTCAGAATGTTGGGATTTGGTGGCTGTGCTATTTGCACAATGGGTTTGGAGTAGTTTCATAAAATTGCAAAAGCTGAAAATCTACTTGTAGATATATGACCTATTGAGGCACTTCCATAGGTAATAAAGAAAGCCAGAGTAAAATGTTTATTTAACACTGCAACTGTAAAAAAACCTCTTGAATTTTTGGATTAATGGTTAATTTAAAATACAGAATGAATTATATAATGCATGGTATGTTCACATGGTAGAATAATTGCATTGGTTTTATATCTATCAGCATGGGTATTCTCAATACAGAATGTTAAATGAACATACAAATTAGAAATTAAAGAGAAATAATGTGGAAGCACCAAGCAATAGGAAGAGATACAATGAAGATATAAAAACATTCAGAACAACCTCACCTCTGGGAAAGGAAGTATATGAATAAAATCTAGAAAGACCACAAAAAGGTATCGCATCTATCTCTTATTTTCTTTTCATTGTAGTCTTCATCTTAAGGCACAGGACAAAATGTCAGCTATATGAGGTCTTGTTTATATGCTTGCCTATTTGTATGAAATGAAATGAATGGATAAAAACTAAAATAAAAAATAGGGCTTCCCTGGTGGCTCTGACGGTAAAGCATCTGCCTGCAATGCGGGAGACTGGGTTTGATCCTTGGGTTGGAAAGATTCCCTGAAGGGGGTGATGGCAACCCACTCCAGTATTCTCGCCGGGAGAATCCCCATGGACAGAGGAGCCTGGTAGGCTACAGCCTATGGGTAACAAAGAGTAACAAAGGGTAACAAAGAGTCGGACATGACTGAGCAACTGAAGCACAGCACAGAACAGAATAAACAGAAACTTCAACGGGCTTATGAATCACCTGAGAATTGTTAAAATGCAGATCTAATTCATAGTTGGGGACTGGGGTTCTGCATTTCTAACAAGTTCCTGGGTAATAAAAATGCTGTTAGTACATAGGGCACTTTGAATAGAAAGATTGTAAAGTGTCTGCTTTCAAACTTGAAGTCTTTGGGGTTTTTTTTTTTTAGTAAAAATTGTTACTCTTAGTTTGTTGAAACTGGTTCTCTTTCATTTCCTGTATTGAATCTTGGAATGGAAAGGAATTGCTAGGGGATTCTAAAGTGTAGACAAAGTTGAGAGTCACTGGTCTAGTGAGACAAATGATGGAGTCAAAGTATCTAAAGATAGGACCTGGGCTTTCCTGGTAGTCCAGGGTTAAGAAATCGCCTGCCAGTGCAGGGGACTTGAGTATGATCCCTGATCCAGAAAGATTCCACAAGCTGCAGAGCAACTAAGGCCATGTGCTACAACTACAGAGCCTTCACATCCTAGAGCCCATCAGTTCAGTTCAGTCCAGTCACTCAGTCGTGTCTGACTCTTTGAGACCCCATGGACTGCAGCACCCCAGGCTTCCCTGTCCATCACTAGCTCCTGGAGCTTACTCAAGCTCATGTCCATTGAGTCGGTGAGGCCATTCAACCATCTCATCTTCTGCTGTCCCCTTCTCCTCCCACCTTCAATTTTTCCCAGCATCAGAGTCTTTTCCAATGAGTCAGCTCTTCGCATCAGGTGGCCAAACTATTGGCGTTTCAGCTTCAGCACTGGTTCTTTCAATGAATACCAAGGACTGATTTCCTTATGATTGGCTGGTTGGATCTCCCTGCAGTCCAAGGGACTCTGAAGAGTCTTCTCCAACACCACAGTTCAAAAACATCAATTCTCCAGTGCTCAGCTTTCTTTATAGTCCCACTCTCATATCCATACATTACTACTGGAAAAACCATAGCCTTGACTAGACACACCTTTTTTGGCAAAGTAATGTCTCCATTTTTTAATATTCTGTCTAGGTTGGTCATAGCTTTTCTTCCAAAGAGCAAGCGTCTTTTAATTTCATGGCTGCAGTGATTTTGGAGTCCCCTAAAATAAAAGTCTGTCATGGTTTCAACTGTTTCCTCATTTATTTGCCATGAAGTGATGGGACCAGATGCCGTAGTCTTGGTTTTCTGAATGTTGAGTTTTAAGCCAACTTTTTCACTCTCCTCTTTCACCTTCATCAAGAGGCTCTTTAGTTCTTCTTCACTTTCTGCCATAAGGGTGGTGTCATCTGCATATCTGAGGTTATTAATATTTCTCCCATCAATCTTGATTCCAGCTTGTGCTTCATCCAGCCCAGCATTTCTCATGATGAACTCTGCATAGAAGTTAAATAATCAGGGTGACAATATACAGCCTTGATGTATTTCTTTCCTGATTTGGAACCAGTCTGTTGTTCCAAGTTCAGTTCTAACTGTTGCTTCCTGACCTGCATACAGATTTCTCAGGAGGCAGGTCAGGTGGTCTGGTATTCTCATCTCTTTCAGAATTTTCCACAATTGATTGTGATCCACACAAATCAAAGGCTTTGGCATAGTCAATAAAGCAGAAATAGATGTTTTTCTGGAACTCTCTTGCTTTTTCCATGATCCAGCGGATGTTGGCAATTTGATCTCTGGTTCCTCTGCCTTTTCTAAATCCAGCTTGAACATCTGGAAGTTCCTGGTTCTCACTGTTGAAGCCTGGCTTGGAGAACTTTGAACATTACTTTGCTAGCATGTGAGATGAGTGCAATTGTGCGATAATTTGAGCATTCTTTGGCATTGCCTTTCTCTGAGATTGGAATGAACACTGACCTTTTCCAGTCCTGTGGCCACTGCTGAGTTTTCCAAATTTACTGGCATATTGAGTGCAGCACTTTCACTTTTGAGTGAAATCTTTGAGGATTTGAAATAGTTCAACTGGAATTCCATCACCTCCACTAGCTTTGTTCGTAGTGATGCTTTCTAAGGCCCACTTGACTCCACATTCCAGGATGTCTGGTTCTAGGTGAGTGATCACACCATCGTGGTTATCTGGGTCATGAAGATCTTTTTTTGTACAGTTCTTCTGTGTATTCTTGCCACCTCTTCTTAGTATTCTGCTTCTGTTAGGTCCACACCATTTCTGCCCTTGATTGTACCCATCTTTGCATGAAATGTTCCCTTGGTATCTCTAATTTTCTTGAAGAGATCTCTAGTCTTTCCCATTCTATTGTTTTCCTCTATTTCTTTGCATTGATCACTAAGGAAGGCTTTCTTGTCTCTCCTTGCTATTCTTTGGAACTCTGCATTCAGATGGGTATATCTTTCCTTTTCTCCTTTGCTTTTCATTTCTCTTCTTTTCATAGCTATTTATAAGGCCTCAGACAACGTTTTTGCATTTCTTTTTCTTGGGGATGGTCATGATCACTGCCTCCTGTACGTGAAACTTCGTCCATAGTTCTTCAGGCACTCTGTCTATCATATCTAATCCCTTGAATCTGTTTGTCTCTTCCATTGTAAAGGATTTGATTTAGGTCATACCCGAATGGTTTAGTGGTTTTCCCTACTTTCTTCAATTTAAGTCTGAATTTGGCAATAAGGAGTTCATGATCTGAGCTACAGTCAGCTCCCGGTCTTGTTTTTGCTGACTGTGTAGAGGTTCTCCATCTTTGGCTGCAAAAATACAATCAAGCTGATTTCAGTATTGACCATCTGATGATGTCCATGGGTAGAGTCTTCTCCTGTGTTGTTGGAACAGGGTGTTTGCTATGACCAGTGTGTTCTCTTGGCAAAACTCTATTAGCCTCTGCCCTGCTTCATTTGGTACTCCAAGGCCAAATTTGCCTGTTACTCCAGGTATCCTTTGACTTCCTACTTTTGCATTCCAGTTCTCTATAATGAAAAGGACATCTTTTTTTGGAGTGCCAGTTCTATAATATCTTGTAGGTCTTCATAAAACTGTTCAAATTCAGCTTTTTCAGTACTTCTGGTTGAGGCATAGACTTGGATTACTGTGATATTGAGTGGTTTGCCTTGGAAACAAACAGAGATCATTCTGTCAGTTTTGAGATTGCATCCAAGTACTGCGTTTTGGACTCTTCTAGAAAAGGAGTCCGTCAAGGCTGTATATTGTCACCATGCTTATTTAACTTATATGCAGAGTACATCATGAGAAACGCTGGACTGGAAGAAACACAAGCTGGAATCAAGATTGCCGGGAGAAATATCAATAACCTCAGATATGCAGATGACACCACCCTTATGGCAGAAAGTGAAG
>SJYT01051076.1:34182-54289 GCA_006410635.1 Cephalophus harveyi | reverse complement strand
TAGTGATTAAACAAAAGTAAAATGTAACAAAAACAAAATTAAAATATTTATCTTAAATATTGAGAATTGACACAAAGTATATTTGATTTTCAGTTGAATGAATATCAAGAGATAGTTGAAAAATTTTATAGATATATGGGGCTTTTACAAAATTTTTTTGAATGATGACACTAGTTATTAGGTTTATTTCATTCCAAAATTCCTTTTCGTCAATGGAGGCATATTATTAACACTAGTTAACCCTAGTTAAATATCAGTTGATATACTGGATATGGAAATGTTAGGTGAGGTCTTAAATACTGAAATATATATAATACTCAAGTTATGAATACTCAGCTGGAAAAGTCCCATGCTGATAAGTGGTTCTGTTACACTTCAGCTTCCTTCTTCACTGAATTGCTGCTCTGGGGAGCAACCTTGCTATGCAAGCTGATAGCACCACCTGCTGTCTAGTACCCAGGGCCCATGCAGAGGGATTTTCTTATCTTCTCTCAGGGTCATTACAGCCCTTTTAGTGCTGGAGTCCTTCTTATCTTTCACAACTGAGAATTAGTTTATTTGACTGAACACAATTATCCACAATCCTCTTAAACACTTTTTTTTTTTAAAACCTCCCTATGGAGGGATTCTCTGGTGGCTCAGAAGGTAAAGCATCTGCCTACAATGCAGAAGACCTGGGTTCAACCCCCTGGTTGGGAAGATCCCCTGGAGAAGGAAATGGCAACCACTCCAGTATTCTTGCCTAGAAAATCCCATGGATGGAGGAGCCTGGTGGGCTACACCCCATGGGGTCGCAAAGGGTCGAACATGACTGAGCAACATCATGGAGGTTTCCCTAGTTAGTTACTTCAGTTAGATCTCATTCTTTCACTTACTTTCTTTCTTTAATTACCATGTTTCTGCTTTGCTTATTCTAGTCTCCTTTCCTGGAGATCTCCTTTCCTCAGATCATGAACTCCTTATTGCCAAATTCAGACTTAAATTGAATAAAGTAGGGAAAACCACTAAACCATTCGGGTATGACCTAAATCAAATCGCTTACAATTAGACAGTGGAAGTAACAAACAGGATTAGATATGATAGACAGAGTGCCTGAAAACTATGGACGGAGGTTTGTGACATTGCACAGGAGGCAGTGATCAAGACCATCCCCAAGAAAAAGAAATGCAAAAAGGTTGTCTGAGGAGGCCTTATAAATAGCTATGAAAAGAAGAGAAGTGAAAAGCAAAGGAGAAAAGGAAAGATATACCCATTTGAATGCAGAGTTCCAAAGAACAGCAAGGAGAGACAAGCAAGCCTTCCTTAGTGATCAATGCAAAGAAATAGAGGAAAACAGTAGAATGGGAAAGACTAGAGATCTCTTCAAGAAAATTAGAGATACCAAGGGAACATTTCATGCAAAGATGGGTACAATCAAGGGCAGAAATGGTGTGGACCTAACAGAAGCAGAATACTAAGAAGAGGTGGCAAGAATATACAGAAGAACTATACAAAAGGATCTTCATGACCCAGATAACTACGATGGTGTGATCACTCACCTAGAACCAGACATCCTGGAATGTGGAGTCAAGTGGGCCTTAGCAAGCGTCACTATGAACAAAGCTAGTGGAGGTGATGGAATTCCAGTTGAGCTGTTTCAAATCCTGAAAGATGATGCTGTGAAAGTGCTGAACTCAATATGCCAGCAAATTTGGAAAACTCAGCAGTGGCCACAGGACAGGAAAAGGTCAGTGTTCATTCCAATCTCAAAGAAAGACAATGCCAAAGAATGCTCAAATTACCACGCAATTGCACTCATCTCATACGTTAGCAAAGTAATGCTCAAAATTCTCCAAGCCAGGAGTCAACAGTATGTGAACCGTGAACTTCCAGATGTTCAAGCTGGATTTAGAAAAGGCAGAGGAACCAGAGATCAAATTGCCAACATCATTTGGATCATGGAAAAAGCAAGAGAGTTCCAGAAAAACATCTACTTCTGTTTTATTGACTATGCCAAAGCCTTTGACTGTGTGGATCACAATAAACTGTGGAAAATTCTTAAAGAGATGGGAATACCAGACCACCTGACCTGCCCCCTGAGAAATCTGTATTCAGGTCAAGACACAACAGTTAGAACTAGACTTGGCACAACAGACTGGTTCCAAAACGGGAAAGGAGTACATCAAGGCTGTATATTTCACCCTGCTTAACTTATATGCAGAGTACATCATGAGAAATGCGGGACTGGATGAGATACACGCTGGAATCAAGATTGCCTGGAGAAATATCAATAACCTCAGATATGCAGATGACACCGCACTTATGGCAGAAAGTGAAGAAAAACTAAAGAGTCTCTTGATGAAGGTGAAACAGGAGAGTGAAAAAGTTGGCTTAAAACTCAACATTCAGAAAACCAAGATCATGGCCTCTGGTCCTATCACTTCATGGAAAATAAATGGGTAAACAATGGAAACAGTGACACGCTATTTTTTGGGGGGCTCCAAAATCACTGCAGATGGTGACTGCAGCCATGAAATTAAGACGCTTGCTCTTTGGAAGAAAAGTTATGACCAACCTAGAAAGAAAGAAAGAAAGTGAAGTCTCTGTCGTGTCCGACTCTTTGCAACCCCATGGACAGTAGCCTATCACGCTACTCTGTCCACGGGATTTTCCAGGCAAGAGTACTGGAGTGGGTTGCCATTTCCTTTTCCAATGACCAACTTAGACAGCATATTAAAAAGCAGAGACATTACTTTCCAACAAAGCCCTAGTCAAGACTATGGTTTTTCCAGTGGTCATGTATGGATGTGAGACTTGGACTATAAACAAAGCTGAGTGCTGAAGAATTGATGCTTTTGAACTGTGGTGTTGGGGAAGACTCTTGAGAGTCCCTTGGACTTCAAGGACATCCAACCAGTCAATCATAAGGAAATCAGTCCTGGATATTCATTGAAAGGACTGATGCTGAAGCTGAAACTCCAATACTTTGGCCACCTGATGTGAAGAATTGACTCACTGGAAAAAACCCTGACGCTAGGAAAGATTGAAGGCAGGAGGAGAAGGGGACAGCAGAGGATGAGATGGTTAGATGGCAACACCGACTCAATGGACATGAGTTTGAGTATAAGCTCTGGGAGTTGCTGATGGACAGGGAGGCCTGGTGTGCTGCAGTCCATGGAGTCTCAGAGTCAGACACGACTGACAGACTGAACTGAACTGAACTGAGTCTCCTTTCCTGTTTTCTAAGAGGTGGTCATGTATCTAGTATTTGCATCTAGTGTTTGACAATACAGGAGAAAGGCTGGCTTGAAAGACTGTGAAACTGGGAGGCTGTTGCTAAGCACCACTGATGTACTGAGCAGTGTAGATGACAGGAACAGAGCTATTAAGCACCACCTGAAATCCCAATGTGAGTCACAGGGTCTTGTTGGCAACTTTTAAAGAGATCCTCAGCACTGGCAACCAGAGGGCAGATTAAGCTGAAAACCAGGCATATACCTTATTTCACAGTGGCAGAACGTCAGAGAAGGTGGATTCTCAGCCTGGGCAAGGGCCCACAGTCAAAATCAGGGCACTAATAAGAAAGGAGTGAGACTGAAACTGGGATGCAGAAACCTGTTTGTATGGTCAGCCCACTCAAGGTGGTTGTTTTGTTCTCTGTACATCCGCTGCTTCACCTACACCCTACTCACATGACTGACCTTCCTACGTACTTGCCCCAGGTCCCAGCTAGTGAGTGTTCTTATCCAAGGCATGGTGAGGGGCATGCCCCTCTGCTAGGACCTTGATTACTCAGTTGCCCCTGAACACCCTCTGGCCCTACAGAGGTGGCCCTCTGTCTTGTTGGAAGACAGGAAAAATTTCTCTTCGCTTGAAAACCTATATAGAAGCTTCAAATTAGTCAAGTATCTTACAAAATAACACTGGCCCTGCTCAGAATTCATCTTATTTCTCTCTTACCAGCTAATTCTAGACTCAAATTTTAGTATGACCCACCTGGGGAAGTGCAGGGTCTATTAAGGGAAGAGAGAAATATATGGCAAAGGATCTGCTGGATCTGGTTGACATTTACCAGCAGGAATCCAGGGAATAAGCCTGGAAGCAGATCCCAAGGGTGCTGGATCAAGAGGATGGAATATGAAGCTGGAAAAGGAGAGCTTACCAATATGGTGGTAGTATTGTTCAGGGACACAGGATTTAACACACTGGCAAGAGCCCTGGAATGACTCTCGAAAGCTTGGCTATCCTATTTCTGTTACATTAGTCACATTTTAATCTCACCTGCCTCATCTATAAAGTAGAGGACTTGACATTGTAATCCAACTGTACTTCAATAAAAAATAAATATAAAAAAGGAAGAAACCTCCCACAACACTGAAATTCAACTATACTTCAACTAAAAAGAAAATTTCTTAAAAAAAGGAAAACAGAGGACTTGAACAGTGCTTACTAATCAATTGTTTCAGCAAATATTTATTAGCTTTTCAACATACACTAAGTAGTGGCTCTTTAGTGTTCCTCAAATAGACATAGCCCTTCACCTCCTGGAGCTTAGTGGGAGAGACAGATAGCAATCAAGTAAACAAAACAATTAAGTAATTCAGATTGCAGCAACCTCTCTGAAGGAAATAAGATACTGTAATAGTGACTAGTGGAAGGGAGGGCCCAATTTAGCTAGGGTGATAAGGAAGGGCTTCTCTTCAGTTCAGTTCAGTTCAGTTCAGTGGCTCTGTCATGTCCGACTCTTTGCGACCCCATGAATTGCAGCACACCAGACCTCCCTGTCCATCCCCAACTCCCGGAGTTCACTCAGACTCACGTCCATTGAGTCCGTGATGCCATCCAGCCGTTTCATCCTCGGTCGTCCCCTTCTCCTCCTGCCCCCAATCCCTCCCAGCATCAGGGTCTTTTCCAATGAGTCAACTCTTCGCATGAGGTGGCCAAAGTACTGGAGTTTCAGCTTTAGCATCATTTCTTCCAAAGAAATCCCAGGGTTGATCTCCTTCAGAATGGACTGGGTGGATCTCCTTGCAGTCCAAGGGACTCTCAAGAGTCTTCTCCAACACCACAGTTCAAAAGCATCAATTCTTCAGTGCTCAGCTTTCTTCACAGTCCAACTCTCAAACAGATTTCTCAAGAGGCAGGTCAGGTGGTCTGGTATTTCCATCTCTTTCAGAATTTTCCACAGTTTATTGTGATCCACACAGTCAAAGGCTTTGGCATAGTCAATAAAGCAGAAATAGATGTTTTTATGGAACTCTCTTGCTTTTTCCATGACCCAGGAGATGTTGGCAATTTGATCTCTGGTTCCTTTGCCTTTTCTAAAACCAGTTTGAACATCAGGGAGTTCATGGTTCACGTATTGCTGAAGCCTGGCTTGGAGAATTTTGAGCATTACTTTACTAGCATGTGAGATGAGTGCAACTGTGCGGTAGTTTGAGCATTCTTTGGGTTTGGAATGAAAACAGACCTTTTCCAGTCCTGTGGCCACTTGCTGAGTTTTCCAAATTTGCTGGCATATTGAGTGCAGCACTTTCAGAGCATCATCTTTCAGGATTTGAAACAGCTCAACTGGAATTCCATCACCTCCACTAGCTTTGTTCGTAGTGATGCTTTCTAAGGCCCACTTGACTTCACATTCCAGGATGTCTGGCTCTAGGTGAGTGATCACACCATCATGATTATCTGGGTCATGAAGACCTTTTTTGTACAGTTCTTCTGTGTATTCTTGCCACTTCTTCTTAATATCTTCTGCTTCTGTTAGGTCCAGACTAAAAGATAAGAAATCAGCCATGTAAACAGTTTGAGTAAAAGGTTTCCAGGTCAAAGGGGAATGGAAACATAAAGGCCTTAAGGTGAGAAAGGGATTGGTACTGTGCTGTGCTCAGTTGCTTCAGTTGTGTTTGACTCTTTGCAACCCTATGGAATGTAGCCCACCAGGCTCTTCTGTTCATGGAATTCTCCAGGCAAAAATACTGGAGTCGGTTGCCATGCCCTCCTCCAGGGGGTCTTTCTGACCCAGGGATTGAGCCCTGTCTCTGTGCCTCCTGCATCGTAGGCAAATTCTTTACCACTCAGCCACCAAGAAGTCCTTTTTTCTACCACTTGCACCAAAAGCCTACTCCAGCAGACCTGATTGTGTATTTCCAAATACAAAATCCATAGACCTTTATTTTAATTTAAAGATTTGGCCCTGAAATATAGCATATTACTTTATGACAGAGGAAAAAAAGAGCTTTTCTTTGATGGATACAATGAACACCAAATTAACTTTTCTAGTTTGCATCTAACAGTTCTCTTCTTAAGATAACAGGATACTCTTTCAACAAATTAGCTCAGGTTCAATACGGATGGCAGGGCTAAAATAATTAAACTAGGTTTAAAAGCTAAATTCAGTAAATAAAGGAGCAAGAACTACACAATGACAACAACAAAGATAAGTAACCAACAGCCTGTTAAATTTTTAATGATTATGTCTGAAGAAACTCCTCAGTGTTTTATAATCTGAAGGGCTGTTGCTAGCGACTGACGGAGCTCTGGAGTGCACTAGAGAAGAATTTACAAATTAAACTTATATTTTAAGGACCAATCCAAAGGCTATAAATCCAGTAGCTAAAATTCAGATGTGTATAGACATGTAAACAAGCGAACTTCGTACTGTTGCTGAGCTTCAGTTTCTTAATTATAGAACAAAAAGTCAATGTTATCCTTTCAAAATTCATAGGAAAATTACAAAGGACTAAATGAAGGAACATTTTCTTGGCCCAGAAATATGCTTGTTGAGTTAGCACAGGATCAGATTCAAAGGCTATGACCAGCATGTACTGAGGCAAGGATAATAAGCAGGTACATTTGGTCAAGTAATTCAAGGTGGTAAAAGAGATAGTGGCAGTTTCAGCTCAATAGGGCTTCCTTGGTGGCTCAGATGGCAAAGAATCTGCAGTGCAGGAGACCTGGGTTTGATCCCTGGGTTGGGAAGACCCCCTGGAGAAAGGGATGGCTACCCACTCCAGTATTCTTGCCTGGAGAATTCCATGGACAGAGGAGCCTAGCAGGCTACAGTCCCTGGGGTCGCAAAGAATCAGACACAACTGAGTGACTAACACTTTTCATTCAGCATAATGATGAAGAGAAGACATGCTGAGAGGAGATCTGTCTAGTCTTTCTAGTCAAAATGAGAAATATAATGACATTGAAACTACTCCATTATAAATTTCCAGTGACTCTTATTCCGCCTGTAATGGAACCTGATGGAACTGAGTGACTAGCGAGGTGAGCAGGACAAAGAAGTGGGACCCAGGGTGAAAGGAGCAGAGGTGGGCAGTGGTCCTCAGCCTAGACTGTGCATTGCCTTGGTGGAAGTTTAAGGGGTAAAAAAAGATGCCCATGACCTTACCCCAGAACAAAGGAATCAGACCCTCTAGGTGTGGGGCCTAGGTATTAATAAATTTGAAAACCACCGTAGGGGATTCTAATGTCTGGTATGGATTGAGAATCACTGGGTTAAAGAAACTCAGGAGCTGTAAAGTAGAGTGGAGGGAGAAGGGGAGGTGTACAAAGGGAATGGATCTTGACAGACTGAAGGAATCATGCCCCTTAAAGTGCTGAGGGCAGGTTGAAGAGGATGAAGGAGCCACACCCCAACCCCTTAATCCCCTCTGAACCTTGTATGGTTTGGAAGATACAATTCAAACATGTATCAGTTAAAGGACCAAGGCTTCTTCCTGACTTTTCATGTACGTCACTGGCTGAAATAAAGATTGAACCGCTCTTCCTCTTCACTTTTAAGTGCTTAGTACTGAGGTTTCATTCTTTTCCAAGGTTGTTCTTAAAATGGAAATAGGAAAGTTTCAAATGGATTCACTTTCTCTGCCACCCATCATGCATTGCTTGTCACCTGTAAATTATTTCAGTTCGAGCTGGTGCCTGAAGACTGACCAAATTTCACTTGCTAAGTGTCTGTGGTAACCAAGCCCTTCATAGCCTTACACTGGACTGTTTACACTGCAAAGTTTACATATGAGCTACTTGACCTGTGCATGGTTGGTAAGAAAAAATTACAGAAACTCTATCACTTCAAGTAATACTTACAAAAAGAAATTCTGAGCAAACAGAAAGGTTCCTCCGTAGACTTTGAGTTGATGCAAGTTCAGAATAAAGAGTAAGCTAGGAAGCTGAGATTTTAAGGAACCCAAGACAGCTTTTTTTCCCCCAATATAAAATGTCTCTACTGGTCCTTATATTTCCCACATAAATCATGTATTGCACCTCAGTGCAAGTGCAAATATTACTTCAGATAAATAGCAGCATTAGTTCAGTTTATCACATTAGCCAGTCAGCTGGCAGAATCCTGGGAGAGCAGGAAGAATCACCAAGTTCTAATAAATGAAGAGAAAGATGTTAGGTTTGGGACGCTACCTTGGACTAGTAAGACTCTAAATTGGGAGACTCCAGACTTAAGCAATTTCTCTGAACTCAGTGGGTATACGTGGGTGCCAGACATATATTAGCTTCTTTAAGTCTGGGTTTGGTGACATGGGGGCTTAGTATAAGAATCTCCATTTTGAACCTGTAGTCTTGTCTTTAACATACTTCTTAATCTGAAGAGTGCTTAAACATAATGAAGCCTGCTCAACTAAGAAACATAGGGTTAGGATGATGTCTCTTGAGTTCTGTTCCCTAGAGTTCATAGTAAATCTGAGCTTTTTCCAGGAAATATGCTAGATATTCACTTTGGATTAGTCCTGTGATCTTATATTACATTGGAGACTCTACTAAAAGAAAGATGATTATACTTTTTTTCCTCTTTGACAGACAAGGGAATATATTGGTTATACCACTCAAAACATTCTAATACTTAGATAACCTCCTTATGTTAGGGATGGAACATATTAAATAATATTAAGGACCAATTACTGGGGTTCTTTAATGGACCGGAACCTGGTGGTCCAGAGTTGATGATAAGAAAGTGAAAGAGAGAGCCAGAGGGAGGGAGAGAGAGAGAGAGAGAAAGAAAGAAAGACACGGGGACCCAAGCTCTGATGGAGCAAAGGTGCTTTAATGATCTTTCTGTGAGTATATATAGGCTGTTATACAAGAAATTTCTTTCAACAATGATAAAGATCAGAAAACCAAATGTACAGCAATCATTACCAAGGGAACAAGGGATTAATAATGGCCACAAGGTCAGGAGACAATCCGTATCTCAAGAAAGAGGATCGAGACTAAGCAGTTTTGTTGTAAGGAGAATGTTTACTGAAGGAGATTCCAGCCTGTCTCATCCTATGACCTCAGTCCTGGGAGCAGCTTGCCATTCCACTGGTGTCTGGCAAGGAACTGATAAGGAACAGAGGATTTATGAGAAACAGCATGTAGGAATCCTCCTGTTAAACATTACCTGACAACCAATCTTTAAGGTGTTCTAATGCCATGCAGAATAAACTCTGATATGGAAGCAAAATATTATATGCCTAATATCCCATTTATTAAACATCTATCCTGATCTCTTCTTTGCCATATTGTAAGTTTTAAGATTCTCAAGTCTCCTTTTAGTCTCTAACTAATCTAATGACTTTGATAATGCTTCTCACAATAAGACTCTCAGGAAGAAAAGAAGAAAATATTCCCTTGATATGCAAAAGAGCACACATTATCCCATATTGTAAAGCCAGTTCTGATGAAGTAAAGAATTTAGGACATTCACAAAAACATCACTCCTATCTCTTATCCAATGTGAAGACCTGTGAAAGTGTTAGTTGCTCAGTCACATTCAACTCTTTGCAACCCTGCAAAGCTTCTCTGTCCATGGAATTCTCTGGGCAAGAATACTACCGTAGGTAGCCATTCCCTTCTCCAGGGGATCTTCCCGACTTCATGATCGAACCTGGGTCTCCTACACTGCAGGCAGATTCTTTACCATCTGAGCCACCGTGGAAGCCCCTGTAAAAACTACATAATGTACTTTAACCTTCCTCTGTTTAAAAGAAGAGTCTTTTAAGATACCTGAATTTCTCAGTATATTGCTATATCCTGTGAAAGGGACCTTATAGTTGTCAGAAATCTGTAATTATGATTGGTAGACTTATGTAATAACTTCTTGCTCAAATAATAACATTTAAATTGGCTGCTTTTTTTCTGAAAAGTATAAATGCTTGCAGGATTTCTTCACTAAGCATGAAGAGCTTCATAATGTCCTTCTTGTTCCTTTATATCTAAAATAGCAATAAACCTATGATTCTGTTCCATTCCTTATTTAAGCTTTTGAGAGACTTTGTCTCATTTAAATTCACACTGCTAAGTGCTATGATGGAGGTTAAATGAAGAATCATAGCTGTCAAGAGGAAGTAACAGTTCTGTCTGAGAATGAGGACCTGAGAAAGCTTCACATAGGAGATGACATTTAAGATGCTGTGATGGAACAGTAAAATCTCTACAAGCAAAAAAGAGGAGAAAGGATTGGGGAGAGAGTATTTCAGGCAGAAGAAGTTGAAATCCCTTGAAAACATAAAGTACCATAAGTTTAAACAACATTGCCCATTTCAATGTGGTAAGGGATGGGAACTGGTTACTAAATGAATCTGCAAGAATTGATTGACTGAGATCAAATGTGATATTAAGTATTTTGGAGCTTTTTAAAATTTAAGTTGTGATATGCCAACAGATGTTTGTGAATTGAGAAGTAATGTGATTATCTATTTACTTAGAAATGTAAATAGTAGAAGGATGGAAGATATACTGAAGAGGAGAAAACCTAGATACAGAGATACCATTTAGGAAGCTACCTGATTAGTCTCTGTGAAAGATGACAAGAACAGTAGTAATGAAAAGATAAAGAGATTGAGAATTCTAAAGACATTTCAGAAGTGTAAAACTGTGGAAAATTCTGAAAGAGATGAGAATACCAGACCACCTGACCTGCCTCTTGAGAAATCTGTATGCAGGTCAGGAAGCAGCAGTTAGAACTGGACATGGAACAACAGACTGGTTCCAAATAGGAAAAGGAGTATGTCAAGGCTGTATATTGTCACCCTGCTTATTTAACTTCTATGCAGAGTACATCATGAGAAACTCTGGACTGGAAGAAACACAAGCTGGAATCAAGATTGCCGGGAGAAATATCAATAACCTCAGATATGCAGATGACACCACCCTTATGGCAGAAAGTGAAGAGGAACTAAAAAGCCTCTTCATGAAAGTGAAAGAGGAGAGTGAAAAAGTTGGCCTAAAGCTCAACATTCAGAAGATCATGGCATCCAGTGTGGAAACAGAGTCAGACTTTATTTTTTGGGGCTCCAAAATCACTGCAGATGGTGATTGCAGCCATGAAATTAAAATATGCTTACTCCTTGGAAGAAAAGTTATGAGCAACCTAGATAGTATATTCAAAAGCAGAGATATTACTTTGCTGACTAAGTCCGTCTAGTCAAGGCTATGGTTTTTCCTGTGGTCATGTATGGATGTGAGAGTTGGACTGTGAAAAAGGCTGGGCACTGAAGAATTGATGCTTTTGAACTGTGGTGTTGGAGAAGACTCTTGAGAGTCCCTTGGACTGCAAGGAGATCCAACCAGTCCATTCTGAAGGAGATCAACCCATAACCTTGACTAGATGGACCTTTGTTGACCTTTGTTTCGGCTTTACAGAGGGTCAATAATTGAACATTATAAGATATTTTTATAATCCCCTCATTCACTCTTTGTTTATCAATTGTTCCCATCCTCTGAATCATTTCTCTTTAATTCAAATTTTATTATTTTTGTCTTTAAGTTTCATTCACTTTTATGGTAAACACTTTTGGTAATATTTTTCATGAAGGATAAATTATGAAAATAAATGATACAAAGTAAGCCATTGATGTGTTACATCATTGGGATAAATGATGCTAGGTAATTTTAGAGCTCTAGTTTGATAAAAGTCGCTAACTCAAGAGACAAGGCTTAGCATTAAGGTGTTTTAAGTTGTTATACATTCAGATTTAATTTTAGAAAAGTTATGATCATGAAATATGCATCAACAAAATAAATTGATAAATTATCTTTATCTCCAGCCAAGCACATTATATAATTTTCTAAGACATGAATTTTAATGTAATGCAGGGAAGCTTTATTCTTTTAGCTATCTGTAATACTTGTTATTAGAGACAGACCTTGTCAGCATTTTGATTTTTATGATAAATTCCAAACTATTAATAAAAACAAAAAATTCAACACCAATTTATAAAAGAAGTAGAAGAGGAAAACATGTATATTTCTACATATTTTGGAGTCATTCAAAACAGAAAATAATTTTCTCTGCAAGGGCAAGACAGAAGTAGGTGTTTTGAATGCATATTATTGAGATAAGCAAACCATTTGGTTCTAGAAGATGGGGGCTGTATTGAATGATGGTGTGCATGTGTGTGTGCTCAGTCTCTCAGGCATATCTGACTCATTGCGGCCCCATGAACCCCCTGGCCCACCAGGCTGCTCTGTCCATGCAATTTTCCAGGCAAGAAGACTGGAGTGGGTTGCCATTTCCTACTCCAAGGGATCTTCCCAACCCAGGAATTTATTGACAGATATTTATTGAAGTTCTATCTCTGTGTCAGGCACTGGGATTACAGCAAGGTACAAAACTGATAAAAATCCCTGCCCTCATAGAGCTTAAGTTCAAAGTGTGGTAAATGTTATAGAAGTAAATGCAGACTGTTACAAGAGCCCATCCAGCATAAACCCAATAGCTGTCTAACCATTTGTTCAAATATCTCTTGGAAAGGGCTAGGAAACTGACTTCTGATATGCTTCCTCAGGAGTGAGTTCAGGCGGTAGAAGACTAGAGAGCCTGAGAATGATGGAGTAGGGTTTTGTTTATGCCTGAAGACCCTGTACCTTGCAATTATATTTTTTGCAATGTGTAACCACCACGTTGATGAGGTGCACTTAAGTTAGTTAAGGATGTCTCTTGCACAAACCTAGACTGGAATACATACAGGAATGTGCCAGCATTGCCTATATGGATGTATGTATGCTTCAAAATGGAAAAAAAGACAGAAACTTTTTTAGCATAATGATGTATAGAAAATATATAAGACAACAAGGGAGTTGATCTTTGAAAAACTGGCACAGTTTACTGATATGTTTTGTTGTAGTGAGGGATAATTATTAGGAAACATTTAATGTATGGATGTGAGAGTTGGACTGTGAAGAAGGCTGAGTGCCGAAGAATTGATGCTTTTGAACTGTGGTGTGGGAGAAGATTCTTGAGAGTCCCTAGGACTGCAAGGAGATCCAACCAATCCATTCTGAAGGAGATCAGTCCTGGGATTTCTTTGGAAGGAATGATGCTGAAGCTGAAACTCCAGTACTCTGGCCACCTCATGTGAAAAGTTGACTCATTGGAAAAGACTCTGATGCTGGGAGGGATTGGGGGCAGGAGGAGAAGGGGACGACAGAGGATGAGATGGCTGGATGGCATCACTGACTCGACGGATGTGAGTCTGAGTGACCTCTGAGAGATGGTAATGAACAGGGAGGCCTGGCGTGCTGCGATTCATGGGGTTGCAAAGAGTCGGACATAACTGAATGATTGAACTGAACTGAACGAGCACTTATTCTATGTGGGCACTATTTTAAGCCCTCTACATGTTCTAGTACAGGTGTGGGATATCTATGTGTGAATGTGAATACTAGGTGTAAATAATCTAACCTCATGTATTCTTTTAGTTAATGTTTAAAAAACCACAGAGATACAGATATTGAATAACAAAATGGAAAAAGATGACTTCTAAATGAAAGAGATGATATAAATCTTATAGAGGATATGATTGAAGCTGAAACAACTGAAAGCAACATAGCTTTAAAAAGCTAAGAACTGTTTTCATTAACATGACTGTATTCTAGGAAATTCTTGCCCCAAAAAATAAAGTTACAAATAATTTTTTTGTTTAAGAATGTCCTGAAAATCTATAGATCTGAACAAAAGACTACTCACACAGCCTTCATCAGTGTAAATAGCTCCCTTTCCAGAACAAGAGATCACTCAAATGACTATTCAAATTGCTTTACCCTTCAAGTAGGTCTTCATAATCCTTGCCTCACCTTATCAACAATCCTACCATTTGCCTATCCTGAAGTTTGTCCTATCCAATCAGACCCACTACCTCACATTGAAATACGTACTCTAAAATTAGTCAAGAGGATCAAAAATATCCACTTTGGCAGATACTTTGAGCTGAAGTCACTTACATAGCAAAGGACACTTGCAGATGTAATTAAGTTTACAGACCTGGGGAAATTACCCTGGATTATCTTGGTGGGCCCATTCTAATTACAGGTGTCCTCTGTCTACAATCAGAGGGAGATGTAAAAATTGAAGAGGGTCAAGAGAAATGAAACTTTGGTGGCTTTAAAGACAGAGGAGGAACTTTCCTGGTGGTTCAGTGGTTAAGACTTCATCTTCCAATGCAAGGGGTGTGGGTTCGATCTCTGGTCAGGGAGCTAAGAGTCCACATGCCTCGGGGCCAAAAAACCAAAGCATAAGCAGAAGCTATATTGCAACAAATTCAACAAAGACTTTAAAAATACTTCAAATTTAAAAAAAAATCTTAAAAAAAAAAAAGACAGAGGAAAGAGACCAGGAGCCAAGAAATGTGGGCAATATCTAGAAGTTAGAAACACTGGGGAAACAGATTCTTCCCTAAATCCCCCAGAAAGAAACCTAACTCTTTCAACACCTTGCTTTTAGTTCAGTGAGGACCATGTTTGACCTCTGACCTATAAAACTATAAGATAATAAATCTGTGGATTTAGCTACTAAATTTGTGGTGATTTGTTATGGAAGCATAGAAAACTAATATACGGTATGATATAAAAGTTCATCATTTTGTGTATGGATATCCAATAGAACCAGCGGCACCATTTGTTAAGAAGACTATGCCTTCCCTATTGATTTACATATTTGTTGAAAATCAACTGATCTCATATATATGCCTATTTCTGGACTCTTCTTTACATTTCATTAATCTACATATGTAATATGCATAGTGTTATTATAATATTCAGTTCAGTTCAGTTCAGTCGCTCAGTCGTGTCCGACTCTTTGCGACCCCATGAATCGCAGCATGCCAGGCCTTCCTGTCCATCACCAACTCCCGGAGTTCACTCAGACTCACGTCCATCGAGTCAGTGATGCCATCCAGCCATCTCATCCTCTGTCGTCCCCTTCTCCTCCTGCCCCCAATCCCTCCCAGCATCAGAGTTTTTTCCAATGAGTCAACTCTTCACATGAGGTGGCCAAAGTACTGGAGTTTCAGCTTTAGCATCATTCCTTCCAAAGAAATCCCAGGGCTGATCTTCAGAATGGACTGGTTGGATCTCCTTGCAGTCCAAGGGACTCTCAAGAGTCTTCTCCAACACCACAGTTCAAAAGCATCAATTCTTCTGTGCTCAGCTTTCTTCACAGTCCAACTCTCACATCCATACATGACCACAGGAAACACCATAGCCTTGACTAGATGGACCTTAGTTGGCAAAGTAATGTCTCTGCTTTTGAATATGCTATCTAGGTTGGTCATAACTTTTCTTCCAAGGAGTAAGCGTCTTCTAATTTCAAGGCTGCAGTCACCATCTGCAGTGATTTTGGAGCCCAGAAAAATAAAGTCTGACACTGTTTCCACTGTTTCCCCATCTATTTCCCATGAAGTGATGGGACCGGATGCCATGATCTTCATTTTCTGAATGTTGAGCTTTAAGCCAACTTTTTCACTCTCCTCTTTCACTTTCATCAAGAGGCTTTTTAGTTCCTCTTCACTTTCTGCCATAAGGGTGGTGTCGTCTGCATATCTGAGGTTATTGATATTTCTCCCGGCAATCTTGATTCCAGCTTGTGTTTCTTCCAGTCCAGCGTTTCTCATGATGTACTCTGCATAGAAGTTAAATAAGCAGGGTGACAATATACAGCCTTGACGGACTCCTTTTCCTATTTGGAACCAGTCTGTTATTCTGTTAAGGATTTTCCTAATTATTAGAATTAACAGAAGCTAGGCATAATCTATTCATATTACAACTATCATTTTTATACTTTGTATAAATTTTCCTTTGGGGTATCACTAGAAACTCATGGTCTTTTAAAAATTCAGTGAGTTCTAATTTAACATGATTATTATAACTTTTTTTATCAAATTGACTCAACTTGGTTAAGGGAACATCCTTAAACTGGCCTGTTTTGCTTGTTTAGAGTTCCCTTTAATGATCCCAAGAACATCCTGACTTTCTGTAAAAAAAAAAAAAAGAATTTCTGGATGCTTCTCATTTTTTTCCTGCTGCAGGACATGACATTAACTATCCTCAAAAACCTCAGTTTCCTCTAGAAGAGAATGACATAGAGATCAAAGTATGGGCCCAGAGGTGGATTTTATAAGCATGGTGGTAAGCAAAAGTGCTTCTTCTGTGGCTGCACTGGACTGCCACAGTAAAGATTGCTCTTTATGGCTCACATTGGTAGTTTCAGTTTAACACATTCTGTCATTGTACTTTACTTATTGTTGTATGGTTCCATCAATCACTAAGACTTTCCTCACACTGGCACGTCTAACAAAACAAAACAAAATAAAAGCCAGAAGTAGGATATCATTTTTCATCTTATACACTGGAGATTAAGAAGATCGATGATGCTCAGCGTAAGCCAGAAGGAGGGGAAACAAGACATTCCCATCAACTGTTGGGGGTAGTATAAACTGGTATTACATTTTTAAAGAACAAGTTGGTAACATCTACTGATAGCAAAATACTTGTTGACTTAGAAATTCCATTTTTAGAAATTTTTCTTACATATAAACTCATATACAAGTATCTATGATTACTGCAACATTGCTTGACATAGTATACAACAGGAAACCATCTAATGTCATCATGAGAGGACTCATTAAATAAATTATGGTACAGCCATAAGATAAAATGCTATGGAACCACTAAAAAAATGCATTTCCATGGAAAAGTGCCTAAGATACATTTTTGGGTGAAAAAGTAAGCTAAAGAAAAGATAGTTTAGTTTGATCCTCTGTGTGTGTATGTGTACATATACACATATATACACATACGGATCATATAGATACATGTTTGCATTCTAATAGCAAATGTCGGGATATATAAGAAACGGTGGTTTTACCTTTGGAAATTTGAATAGGGAAGATCAGAGAGAGGAAGACTTTCACTCCCTATTTTATAATCTTTTATACTAATATAATACTTTAAAAAATACTGTCAAATTAAAACAGGGAATAGAAAAGAAGTTTGTGATTACAGTGTAGCAACTTTCTAACAAAGAATTAGCTATTGAAAGATGCTTTGGAATCTTATTAAGCCTAGGTTGAAACATGAAGAACTATAACATTTATTTACTGGAGATGGAATCCATGGGAAAGAGCTATGATGGGAGAGCTTATATTATCACTGGCATGTGGAATAGCAATGCACCAATATTTCGGCACTTAATGAAACTCCAAAAGATAAACGAATATATATGACTGTGGCAAAGGATATGGTAGTCATGGAGGCAGTGGAGGCTATCTATTTTCAGCTGGAGTCAGCTGTACATGTGTACCCTGCAAAAGAGTGTTTGTGACATTTTAGGAGAAACCCTTTTACTTCTTCACAAGGTTGGAAGAGCCTGAGGGAAAAAGCCTCAGGCAGGAAATACATGAGGTGGTAAGCTGACAATGCAAGTCTGAGAAGGAGGAACCAATCACTCCTGTTGGTGGATGGGGTCCAGTGTCACCGCAGGAGGATGAAGCAGAAGAGGAGAGTGATAATGAACTCTCAAGTGTGACAGATGGTGTGTCTAATGACTGTCCTGAGATGATCCTATATTCTGGGGAGAATTGTTAGCAAGATGGTACAATAACGTTGGTGCACGACAGAAAGGGCTATCTGCTGTGGGAAAGAATGGTGTTCCTGAAGCACTGAAGGAAGAGGTAATGATTAGCAGGCTGCCATGACAACCGGGCAATGCTGGATAGATATCAATTTCTTATCGCAGTAAACTAAGCCCAGGAGAGTGATATTCATCATACATTTCTTGAATATAATTAAAGATACCAGAAGACATGGCCAGGAATTGCTCTACAGGATCTGCAAGGCCTACTCTATGATGAAGACATTCATCAAGAACAGTTTTTTCTTGCTGCTGTATCGCTGCTGCATGTGCCAGAGGAACAGTATTCTGTGTTTTGGTGAAAATCAGGAATGACTGTTTATGAGACTTCAAGAACAGCTTTGAAGACCATCACTGCAAATTCTATCAGTTAGAGAGACTGTCAAGGGCAGTCCCTGGACCTGCACAATCACTTTTATGATCTGAACCTGGAAGCTCATATGTATGAACCCCAGTGGTTTCTCACTCCTTTTACTGTCAAGTTCCCACTCTGCATGGTCTTCTCTATCATTGACTTACTGCTTTGTGAAGGATTGAATATAATCTTTCATGTAGCCTTGACTCTCCTAAAGACCTATAAGAGAAATTTTCTGTAAGCTGAATTTGAAGGTACTTAAAAGTTCTTCAGAGCTCAGCTTTCTAGAGTTAATTAGAGATGGCAGAGTAGGAGGGAGGCTCAAGAAGGAGGGAATATATATACACATATAGCTGATTCACACTGTTGTATAGCAGAAACTAATACAACATTGTAAAGCAATAATTCTTCAACTATTAAAAAAAATTAAGTTATTCAGAGATACAAGACAGAGGAAAATGTAAGAAGGTTAATGGAGCAGGCTTGCAATATTAAGGTATCAACAAAGAAACTGAGGAAAAAAGAGAAAGACTATCAGACAATGTGAGAGTCATCTGCAACAGGAAGACCCAGTGGATCTATAGTTTGTATATTTGTAGGTAACTCTCCTCTTGGGTTTATACTAGGAATCTTCATAAGCTGAAAGAAAGAGAGGGAAAAAGAAAGAGAAAAACTAGATATCAACCACCTTCAAAAATGAGAAAAAAGGAAAATGACAAAGTACTGTTTTAGCTGTGCATGGTCACATCCTAATCTACTTTAATCTTTTCATTCATAATATATTATATCCTTCAAGATCCCAAAGAAAAGCAATGATTTAGTCAAATATTTGGTTAAACATAGTAGCTAGTTATATTTGTTCAACTCTATCACTAATAGTGTCAAGTTGAGAGCACTCTAAATGTCCAATACTTAAATTTTAAAACAACTTAAAATGTTCATTGCCTCATACCAAGCTTCACGTTTACATGATGCATAAAAGTTATAATGTCTGTAGTACTTCAGAACATTTAGTGTTGATCGATTTGCAAAAGTTTTTAAACAAGTTAAAGAACATTGCCAAACAAGTAAAGTATGCCTGATGGACTAAAAATGAATTAGAAAGAAAAAAAACTGAAATGGTAGAAAAAAATTTTAACACTTTTTTGTTGTTGTTACTTTTCTTATATGTACTTTTTTTCATATATTATGAAAGCAAGGCATAACATTACAATAGAAAGCAAAAAGAATATAACGTGCTCCCTAATTCTGTCTATCCACAGATATTAATAGTAGAATTTAACAATGTGGTAGAGCTTTGGTCCTAAACACACACTTTTCTTTCCTCTGAACACAATCATCTTTCATCCTAAGGAGCCCTGTCATTCCTGTCACCAGAGTCTTAATTTTTAGTTTTTAAACCCGAAGGAGGAAAAGAAAGGCTGAAGGATCCAAAAGGAGCACAGTATAAAGAGGCAAAATGACGGAAATGAAACTTCATACTTCACAATTTTGCTTTGGATTAATTGAGGCCTAAAAACTACCAAGTTCCAAGTTCAGTCGCTCAGTCGTGTCCGACTCTTTGCGACCCCATGAATCGCAGCACGCCAGGCCTCCCTGTTCATCACCATCTCTCGGAGTTCACTCAGACTCACATCCATCGAGTCAGTGATGCCATCCAGCCATCTCATTCTCGGTCGTCCCCTTTTCCTCCTGCCCCCAATCCCTCCCAGCATCAGAGTCTTTTCCAATGAGTCAGCTCTTCGCATGAGGTGGCCAAAGTACTGGAGTTTCAGCTTTAGCATCATTCCTTCCAAAGAAATCCCAGGGCTGATCTCCTTCAGAATGGACTGGTTGGATCTCCTTGCAGTCCAAGGGACTCTCAAGAG
>SJYT01051076.1:2451-34148 GCA_006410635.1 Cephalophus harveyi | reverse complement strand
ATTCCATCACCTCCACTAGCTTTGTTCGTAGTGATGCTTTCTAAGGCCCACTTGACTTCACATTCCAAGATGTCTGGCTCTAGATTAGTGATCACATCATCATGATTATCTGGGTCGTGAAGATCTTTTTTGTACAGTTCTTCCGTGTATTCTTGCCACCTCTTCTTAATATCTTCTGCTTCTGTTAGGTCCAGACCATTTCTGTCCTTTATTGAGCCCATCCTTGCATGAAATGTTCCCTTGGTATCTCTAATTTTCTTGAAGAGATCTCTAGTCCTTCCCATTCTGTTCTTTTCCTCTATTTCTTTGCATTGATCGCTGAAGAAGGCTTTCTTATCTCTTCTTGCTATTCTTTGGAACTCTGCATTCAGGTGCTTATATCTTTCCTTGTCTCCTTTGCTTTTCGCCTCTCTTCTTTTCACAGCTATTTGTAAGGCCTCCCCAGACAGCCATTTTGCTTTTTTGCATTTCTTTTCCATGGGAATGGTCTTGATCCCTGTCTCCCGTACAATGTCACGAACCTCATTCCATAGTTCTTCAGGCACTCTATCTATCACATAGCTACTCAATAACTGTCAAACAAATAAACAAATGTGTCAACAAGCAAAATCGATTTAATACATATCTATTAATATTTAACGTTCAATTTCTCATAAGAATGTTATTTCTATCTTGGATAAAAATTCAAAGCAGTTTTGAGCTCCTGACATATTTATCTTGGGCCTGACACTGTCCCTTTCTGTTTCAACTCTGTTGTATCACCATATCTGAACCAACCACTCTGAGGTAACTAGCACATTATCACTTTACATTTTCCTCACTTTCTTAATCCTATAACAGACATGAATATTTTGTTTAATCCTATGTACTTCAGTCGTTGCTCATGTGAGGAATAGATATCTTATCATTGGGATTTGGTTTGAGGGCAGAAATTCTGTCACAGTAATTGGCCCAAATATTAAGAATCTAGAAATGCCTTTAGAAAACAAGCAGCCATTCCTTATCTATATCCCCAATCATCAAATCATTTTATATATTCTCTTTAAAAATTTTAAACTTCTTTAAAAATGTTTTATTGTATTCACATGTAAAAGAGAGGATAATAAGTAACCCAGTCCTCTAGATTTCCTATTGTTTGCAAACTGTATATATATAAAATACACATCAAATACTCCAGTTATAGGAACAATAGCAATTATTTAATAACTTCAATAAGTAATACTTTTACCTAATGTACAATGTAACAATGTTCATTATAAAGAAGTTTCTCCCTTAAAAAATTTTTTTTCATTTATTTATTTTTGGTTTTATTGGATCTTCACTGCTGCGCACCAGCTTTCTCTAGTTATGGAGAGTGGGGGCTCCCCTCTAGCGGCAGCGTGCAGTCTTCTCATTGTGCTGGCTTCTCGTGTTGTGGAGCACAGGCTCTAGAGAGTCGCTGTGGTACACAGGCTCAGCGGCCCCTCAGTATGTGAAATCTTCCCAGAGCAGGGATTGAATCCTGTGTCACCTGCACTGGCAGATGGGTTCTGAACCACTGGATCACCAGGGAAGTCCATGAAGAAGTTTTGATACAGAGGAGAACATTCCCCCCGCCCCCCCCCGGAAACTTTAAGAAAAATATATTCTTCTTCAAGAACATTTAAGGTTTCTGAATGTTTGACTTTCAAACACCAAGCACAGATTTTAGAACAGTTTTCAGTCTTTTTCCCTTGAGGATGATGTTACCTGGGAGTTCATTATATATAGCCTTTGTCATGTAGAGACAGTTCCCTCCTATCCCTAGTTTAATAAGGGTTTTTATCATGAAGAAATGTTGGATTTGTCAAATGCTTTTTCAACATTAGTTGAGATGGACATATGGTTCTCCTCCTTTATTCTATTAATGTGGTGAATTATACTGATTGACTTTTGTATGTTGAACTACACTTGCATTTCTGGGATAAATCCCCCTTGGTTAAGGTGTGTGATCTTTTTAACATGCTGCTGAATTCTATTTGCTAGCATTTTATTGAAGAATTTTGTATCTATAATCACAAGGAATATTGGCCCATAGTTTTCTTGTAGGTGTCTTTTTGACTAGTTTTAGTATCAGGATAATAATAGCTTCATAAAATGAGTTAAGAAGTATTTTTTCCTCTTCTGAATATTGGAAGAGTTTGAGAAGTAATCATGTTAATTCTTTAAATGTTTGTAGAATTCACCAATGCAGTTATGTGGTCCTAGGCTTTTCTGTGTTGTGAGATTTCCAACTGCTAATCCAATCTCCTTATTTGTTATAGGTCTATTCAGATTTTCTATCTCTTCTTTAGTTAGGTTTTGGTAGTTTGTGTGTTTGTCATAGGGGCTTCCCTGGTGTCTCAGATGATAAAGAATATATCTCCAATGTGGGAGACTCAGGTTCAATCCCCGGGTTGGGAAGATCCCCTGGAGAAGGGATTGGCTACCCACTCCCATGTTTGTTATAATACTTTTTATTCCTGTAAAGTCAGTGATAATATCCCCCTATTTAATTTCTGATTTTAGAATTTGAGTATTTTCTCTTTTTTCTTAATCTTTAAATTGGTCAATTTGTCATTTTTTTTTCTTTCAAACAATCAATTTTTGGCTTCATTGAGCCTCTCTATTGCTTTTCTAGTCTCCATTTCATTTATTTCTACTCCAGTTCTTATTATTTCTTTCCTCTTCACGGCTTCAAATTCAATTGAATATAACATACTCAGGAATTAATTTTTTCTAAAATGCCTAAAATGCAAGAATAAATAGTAATCTCTGAGTCATCAGGCAAAGACCAATCTATTTGTTAAATTTACTGTTTAAATCCATGTTAACAGCTCTCATATAATTTGCAAAAGAATATTACTATATCATTATGAAGATACCATGTTTAGAAAATGGCAAAAGTCATGAGGGAAAACTACCATACTTTGAATGTTAAGGCTATCTTCTAGTTTATGAGACTTGTGCCAGGCTGAAAGAAAGTAGTACCATGGGCCTCTGGGATGTTTACAGGAAAAGCTAAAATCAAGCCTCTCATTTTTAGACCATCATGTTATCATGAGACACATCTGAACTTGGTCTGTTTCTGAAGAAAACAAGCATGACAAGCACTCTCTCATATACCATGAACATTGACTTCTCCCTGGAGAGAAGAACATGGGTTGATGCCACTACTATAATATGAGTTTCACAACTCTCCCCCAAACATATGGCTCCTATTTCCCTAAGACTGGCTTTACTCAGAATAGTCGCCTTCTGCCATGTATGACAAACCCACAGCTAATATCATTTTAAACAGTGAAAAGCTGGAAGCATTTCATCTAAGATCAAGAACAAGACAAGGATTTCCATTCTCACCACTTTTATTCAACATAGTTTTGGAAGTCCTAGTCAAAGAAATCAGAAAAGAAAAAGAAATAAAAGGGATCTAAATTAGAAAAGAAGTAAAATTGTTTGCTTAAGACATGATACTTTACATAGAAAATTCTAAATGCTACCAGAAAACTATTAGAGATAGTCAATAAATTCAGTAAAGTTGCAGGATACAAAATTAATACACAGAAATCGCTTGTATTCCTTAAATACTACAATGAAAGATCAGGAAAGGGAATTAAGAAAACAATCTCATTTACCATTGAATCAAAAAGCATAAAATACCTAGGAAGAAACCTATCTAAAAAGACAGAAGACCTGTACCCTGAAAACTATAAGATACTGATGAAAGAAATCAAAGATGACACAAATAGATGGAAAGATATACCATGTTCTTGAACTGGTAGAATCAATAGTGTCAAAATGACTATACTACCCAAGGCAATGTACAGATTTAATGCAATTCCTATCAAATTACCAATGGAATTTGTACAGAACTAGAACAAAAACTCAAAAATTTGCACAGAAACATGAAAGACTTCGAATAGCCAAAGCAATCCCGAGACAGAAAAACAATGCTGGAGCAATCAGGCTCCCTGGTTTCAGATTATACTACAAAGCTATAGTAATTAAAGGAGTATGGTACTGGCACCAGAAAAAAGAAAACCACCAGAAATATATATCAATGGGACAGGTTAGAGAGTCCAGAAATAAACTCATACACCTATGGTTAATTAATCTATGACCAAAAAGGCAAGAATATACAATGGTGAAAAGATAGTCTCTTGAATAAGTGATCCTGGGAAAATTGGACAGCTATATGTAAAAGAATGAAATTAGAAAATTCTCTAAAACCATACACAAAACTAAACTCAAAATGGATTAAAGACTTAAATGTAAGGCTGAACATTATAAAACTCTTAGAAGAAAACATAGGCAGAAAACTCTCTGACATAAACCACAACAGGGTCTTTTTGATCCATTACTCCTAGAGTAATGAAAATAAAAACAAAAATAAGCAAATGGGAACTAACTAAACTTTTTCTTTGCATAGCAAAGAAAATAATAAATGAAACAAAAAGACAACCATCAGAATGAGAGAAAATATTTGCAAATGAAGCAACTGACAAGGGGCTTAAACTCCAAAATATACAAACAGTTCATGCAGTTCAATATCAAAAAATAACCCAATCAAAAAATTGGCTGCTGCTGCTGTTGCTGCTAAGTTGTTTCAGTCGTGTCTGACTCTGTGCGACCCCACAGACAGACCTAAACAGACACTTCTCCAAAAAAGACATACAGATGGCCAAAAAGCACATGAAAAGGTGCTCAACATCACTTATTATTGTTACTATTTATTCACTAAATCGTGTCTGACTCTCTCCAACCCCATGGAGTGTAGACTGCCAGGCTTCTCCAACCATGGGATTTCGCAGGCAAGAATACTTGAGTGGATTACCATTTCCTTCTCCAGTGGGTTATCATTTTCCTCTCACTACTTATTAGAGAAATACAAATCCAAACTATAATGAAGTATTACCTCATATCAGTCAGAACTACCATTATAAAAAAAAATCTACAATAAATGCTGGAGAAGATGTGGAAGAAAGGAAACCTACACTGTTGTTGGAAATGTAAATTCATACAGCCACTATGGAGGACTGTAAAGCTAAAACTAGAGCTACCATAGGTCCAGCAATCCCACTCCTGAGCATATATCTGGAGAATACCATAATTCATAAAGATATATGCACCTTAATGTTCATTGTAGCACTATTTACAATAGCTCAGATATGGAGGCAAACTAAATGTCCATTGATAGAGGACTGAATAAACAAGATGTGGTACACATATACAGTGGAAAATTACTAAGTCATAGAAAAGAATGAAATAATGCCATTTGCAGCAACATGGATGGACCTAGAGATTATCATACTATAAGTGAAGTGAGACATAGAAAGACAAATATCATATGATGTTGCTTATATGTGAAATTTAAAATCAATGATACAAATGAACTTATTGGCAAAACAGAAACAGACTCACTGACTTCAAAAACAGACTTATGGTTACCAAAGCAGGAAACGTAGGGGCAAGGGATAAATTAGGAGTTTGGGATTAATTTACACACACAAATATGTATAAAAAAGAAAATCAACAAGGACCTACTGTACATCACAGGGACTTCTACTCAATATTATGTAATAATCTATATGGGAAAGGAATCTGAAAAGAATAAATATATGTATAACTGATTCACTTTGCTGTACACCCGAAACTAACACAACATTGTAAACCAACTATATGCCAACATAAAATAAAAATTAAATTAAAAAATAAGTAAAGATTTGAATACTGCCCCCTCCCACCCAGGAAAAAGAATAGTTGCCTTCTCTCTGTTTTCATTTGCATCTCCCACTTAGCTGACATTTCACTTTACCTGACCAGGATCACCTCCATCACCAGGTATCTCATCCTACCCACTCACTTCCTAATTTTCCCAGTGTTTCCTATGCTTTATTAACTATGATCATTCAGAGACCCAAAGTCATATCTAATGGGTTGTAATCAGAAAATCACCATCTATGATTTTTTGTTATTCTCAGTAGATGACTTCAGGGAAATCAAGAAAAGCATGAAAGGACATCCTAAGTGGTTAAGTGTGGTTAATAGATATCAATACTTACCCCAATCAGGAGGCTTTCTACAGAAAACAATGAAACATTGGTTTAAACAGTAAAGGCATTTATCACCTTAGATGACAAGAAGCTCATAGTAAGTATACTCCAGGTTTAATCCATCAGCTCATTAGTATCATCTAAGACAGGTTCTTTTCATTTTCTTCTGTATGATCTCATTGCTTTAGCTTTGTTTTCAAGGTGGCTCCTTTCTGGTAGCAAGTCTAGTTATCGTCAGACATGCTGGGCATTTGCCTCTTCCTTGAGTGTATTTCTCTCATTTTAAGAATGAAAGTTTTTAAGATTATATTTTAAATTATTTACATCTTTGTGCTGCTGATCTTTTTCATCTTTCCAACCTTCGATGTCATCCATTAAAAACAAAATGTCTGTGTAAAATACTTTAATAACATTCATGGAACTGTTGCTGAGTTAGGTAGGGGTTTTTAGGGGTGGAGTGGGGTGTGCAGTGAGGTGCACAGGCTACTGGAAGGTGAGACGCTACTGGGGCTTAAGTCCAATAAGAATAGAATTTAGAAACAGGAACAAAAGTTTTGATTCAAAATTTCTTGACCTCTCATTTTTTTTAAACCTCCTTACTTCTAAAAGATTTGGGACGACCCATAGGGATGGTAAGGGGAGGGAGGAGGGAGGGGGGTTCAGGATGGGGAACATGTGTATACCTGTGGTGGGTTCATGTTGATGTATGGCAAAGCCAATATAATATTGTAAAGTAATTAACCTCCAATTAAAATAAATAAATTTATATTAAAAAATAAATAAAATGAAAAAATAAAAGATTTGTATTCTATAAATTCCCTTGGTTAAGGTTTCTTAATCTCATATTCTAAAATGTCTCAATTAATCAATAACAACCACTGTACCACCTCCAAAATACCCATTAAGCATTTCATTCACTAAATACCATTTTCTTTCCTTCCAGAATATTTTACTGTGTCAACTGCAATATTCCTCTGATTCAACAGAACCTCCAATCCATTGACCATTGACTGATCATCACTCCATCATTTAATTCTTTCTTAGACCCAAAAAAACTTTCCCAGAAACTTCCCAGTAGACTGACCTTCATATCTTAGTGGCTGGAACTGAATCATACGTTCTTCTTAAACTAAAATTGTTAAGAAAAATAGAGTTACCAGCATTAGTTTAAACCAGTCAGGATGTTTTTCCTGAGGTGGGAGTAGTTTAATTTCCTGAGAGGCAACCACCTGCACATTAATTCCAAGAAAATATGGGGACTAAATGTTGCATAGTTAGCCAAGAGTAACTGCTCTAGTGGTGGTGGTGGTTTAGTTGCTAAGTCATGTTTGACTCTTGTGACCCCATGGACTGTCGCCCACCAGGCACCTCTGTCGATGGGATTTTCCAGACAAGAATATGGGAATGGGTTGCCATTTTCTTCTGCAGGTGCTCTTCCCGACCCAGGGGTCGAATCTGTGTCTCCTGCATTGCAGGTGGATTCTTTACTGCTGAGCCACCAGGGAAGCCGAACAACTATAGTATTATACTTATATACTATGTGTAAAATTTATTTTTTAGCCTCAGCTACAAGTGACACTCTTCACAGTCACTGTTCATTTGTCAGGAATATGATAGGCATTAAGTATAGCTCTCTTCCCATCAATCACATTCTAGAACTGGTTCTACCAAATGCTTGTTGGATGACTTTAGGTAAGGCATCTAACCTCTTGATTTCCACATCCAAACATGATATAAATATTGTTCTTCATATGCCAGGGGATAGCTGGGGAAATAATTACACTGAACAAATGCAAAGCTATCTTATTTTAGCTTCCCATACTGCCTGTTCTATTTTCATTTATTTATTCATTCATACACCCTTAAAACAAATATTTGTTGACAGTATGCTTTATATATGAAATAAATATTGGGAAATCAAAAAAGGTTTCACCATACCCCCTGCAACTAAGGTATTAAGCAGTGAATGATTTAGCAACAACTACTTACTCTTGGTGTACAGAATCAGGGAAGTATAAGATGCTTTACAATGCAGTGTAAGATGTAAGACAAGAAAAGTAAAGTGGGATAATGAGAGGTGTTGTTTGTGGAACCATAATAGTTGCTTCAATTGGCATGTGATCCACCCTATTTACTAAAGTGGCTGCAACCAACTGTGTGGGTCCAGAGATGCCTACATGGTTTTTCTAGCTTAAGTATTAACTGGGTTTTAATATTTACTGATACATAATATAAGCAAAACAAGAAGATGAGTTTATGCTACAACAAAACAGTGAACAAGAACTAACAGAAGACTGGTTACTGCCTGAGCTAGTGAGAAAAAAATGAAACTGCCATTAATGGACTAAGTAGAAAAAAACTGCCTTCCTGATGAACTAATAAACTTTTGTTCTGGAAGTTCCCCATTGTTTGGAATGATAAAACAACAACAACAAAAAAGCACTCATGGTTTCAGAGTCAGCTGACCAATTGTCTAAAAGATCCCACAGGTCAAAACTATTTTTCAATTTTGGAAAACTAACATTTCAGAAAAAAATGTTAAAATACAATTGCTATTGTCTGTACTTGTTCTTAAAAAATATAAGGGAGAAGAATGTCAGACTCTTTTTGACCCCATGGACTGCAGCCCGCCAGGCTCCTCTGTCTGTGGGATTCTCCAGGCAAGAATACTGGAGTGGGTGGCTGTGCCCTCCTCCAGGGGATCTTCCTGACCTAGTGTCTTTTATGTCTCCAGTACTAGCAAGTGGGTTCTTTACCACTGGTGTCACCTGGGAAGAAATATATCAATATTTTGGATGGAGGAGACTTCTGGAGGGAATTATGCTTCTGGCATGTTGAAACTTGTTACAGAACAGGACTAGAAAGTGAAAAGCTACAGGTTCCTGCTATTAATGGGAGTAGGAAAGCATAGAAAGAATATTGGTAATTTAAACTTATGATAGTTTTGTATCTGATTTCTCAAACAGTTCTGTAGATTCAGAACCAATATTTGATGGGAGGGGAAAATTCCCCAAATCAAAATCCTAGGATTTTGACAGTAGAACACCAGAAGAGAAGCTTTGTCACTGCCAAATAACTCCCTTAGCAGGGTATAATAGAGAAAGTAAAACAGCAAGTCACCTCCATTATTGCTGTGTGGTTCAGTGAAGTTCTAATTCATCAGTTGAATCAAGTTAATTCACATTAGCTTTGCTATGCTGGAGAACAATATGGCGATGAGCTCCTTTGGAGCATAGCTATCCTGCAGTCTGTGGAGCTTGTGATCCTTGCAGCCTCTACATTCAAGCAAGGTTGAAGGCACTGTGTTTGAAGCATGGACGCCTTTTCTGTTGTCCTCTTCTTTCACAGTAAACAGCAAGTAAGAGCCAAATCCATAACTGGCAAAGGAAGGATGAAACAGCAGGGCACTGAGATACTAGAGACAAAACTTTCTTGGCAAAGGCACAAGGTAAGTTGCTTGACATAGCTGTGAGATAACAGATATCTATGAAAAACTGGTTACTTGTCAATTTACTTGGTTAAAGGAGAAACAATAATAAACATTTTAATTTTGTTTGCTAAAAGTAACTGATACTTATTTGGGGCCAGGAACTAATAAAGCATTTATGTAAACTGTTTCATTTAATCTTCTGGACAATCCCATGAGATAATTACTTTCCTCACTTTACAGAAAAAAAAAGTTTAATTTATTTAAGATATCATAGATATTAAGTGATGGAGCTGGAATTTTAAAAGCCAGGAATTCTAACTTTAGAAATCATGTTCTTAGTATATACTGTCCTTTTAGAGACTATCCTTTTCCACATAGAATTTAGCTTTTTCTTTATCTTTACTTCACCAGAAAGCCATCTTTCATAACTTTTGTTGGGGGGGGCGTGGCTACACCTAGAGCATGTGGGATCTTAGTTCCTCAACTAGGGATCAAGCCCTCACCCCCTGCTTTGGAAGCACAGAATCTTAAACACTGGACCACCAGGAAAATATTTTAATAACGCCTTTAAAAGTATAGTAGGTAGCTGTAATGTAAAATACTAAATATATGTCATCATGTAATCTTAAGAGTGGAATTACTTTACTGTTTCAAAAGTCCTATGAATAATCTGACAAATAACTTATTCTTTAATGTAGTAGATTGATTAGAAAAGAAGTTCTACTTAAGACAAATTAGAATAATGTAGAGCAATAGAATTCAGGTTTTTTTTTTTTTTTTTTTCCACTCTGACACAACAGATAATGTTGACTTCTGGATATAATGTATAGCCACGTGCAATTCAAGTCTTTCATTTGGGTTGTTTCAGAGCTAACAACCCAAACTTCTGCTTGTTTCCCCTTTTCTCTTCACTACAAACCTAAGCCATTTCCACATTCCATGGGACTTAATTCCCATTCCCCCATCTCTTCAGACAATCTTGCCTCCTATGTCACTGAAGAAGGTGAGACCACCAGGCTTGAAATCCATGAATTCTCTGCTGCTAGACTAACAAATGTATCCAACTGTGTATCCATCCTTCCAATCTTCCCTCAGAAGATAAAGTCTCCTCTCCTTTTGGTCCAAATTGAATTCTCTGTGCTCTTGGTTCCACCCTCTTCCATCTCCTCAAGGAAGCAGAACCATGAATTTTCCATTTCATCTCTTGTGTTGTGGTAGATTTGTAAAATACATTGCTGCCATGCCCACAGCCTCTTAAGTGCGAAGGGAAACCATCCAGTCTTTAGGTGAGATGAGTGGATTTTTTTTTTTTTTTAAAGTTATGAAATGATCTTTGATGTGTGTCTTGTCTGTGGAGGTCATTCACTTTAAGATGAAAGTTTATACTGCCCAGTTGCTAGAGAACTAAGCATCTCAGCACAGGAATGATAACAACATTGAACATTATTTACAGTAAAAATATAATTCATAGCAGTCTGTAGGCTTTAATCATCTGCTATTTTCAAAGAATTCCTGCAGTATATGTTCTAATATTCCTACTTTCAGATAAGGAAACCAAGCCTCAGAGAACGTAGGTAATTTTCCAAGGTTAATGAGTCACTGAGCTGGAGTCTGGATACAAAGCTTATGAAATTTCTGTTCTGTCATGCTAGATTTTCCTAGCCAAAAACATGATGGCAAAAACATTAACATGAAGTTAATTCTATTTTATCATTTGCCATTCTGGCTTGACATCAAAAATAATTGGAATTGGTTTATGTAAGTATATAATCAGCATAAATGAATAGATGAATAATTAGAGAAAGAAAAATAAAATCAAGCTGGGGCAAATCTAGTGTTTTGGAAGTTAAACAAGTTCTCTAAAGATTGTTGGATTAGGAAGGAGTGATGCTGTCAGGATTTCGTAGCTCCTGAGGACTCAAAAGATTGGTCATGAGACGTGATCATTATTTATTTATTTATCATTGCACTGGGTCTTCATTGCTGTGCTTGGGCTTTCTCTAGTTGCAGAGGGTGTGGGCTTCTCATTTCGGTGGCTTCTCCTTGCAGGACTTCAGGTGCAGAGGCTTAGCTGCTCTGCAGCATGTGAAGTCTTCCCTGAATAGGGATCGAACCCCTGTTCCCTGCATTGGCAGGCAGATTCCTAACCACTGGACCACCAGGGAAGCCTGAGGTGATTATTAAATACATGTATGTATTAAGTAAATACATAATAAAATGTATGTATTTTATTAAGTAAAATATACTGTGTATTAAGTAAAACATAGTGAGATGCATCTGGCACAAATGTTTGCTTAATGAACTGTAACTAACAAGGACCTACTGTACACCACGGTGAACTCTATTCAATACTCTGTAATGGCCTATATGGAAAAAGGATCTAAAAGAGTAGATACATGTATAACTGATTCATTTTGCTATACATCTGAAACTAACACAACATTGTAAATCAACTATACACCAATAAACATTTTTTTTTAAAGGAAGTCTACAAAGAAAGAGTAGATGTTCGTTAACATTAATTTGAGCATAGCTCTGTGAAATATCACTGACATAAGTATTCAGGCACTAACATTCCAAAACATGGTATAACAAAAAAGAATATATTCTAAAAATGGTTACCTGTCACGGTTCTTAAAATTTTGAAGCATTCAAGTTGAAATCTATTCTTGATTTTACACCATTTTCCTTAGCGCTTAACTTTCACAGGTACACGTTTCTGGACCGCAGGGGCACTTTTGTGGATAAAAAGAATAAAGCTAGAGACGGACTTACCAAGAGCAATTACCAAAAGACACTTAAGGAAAAGCTACACTTAGAAAAACATAACCCAAACTTCCTCCTACTTGGATCATTCTATTGGAAATGGATAGGGAGGCCTGGCGCACTGTGATTCATGGGGTCACAAAGAGTCGGACACGACTGAGCAACTGAATTGATGACTTCTTTGGGCTTCCCTGGTGGCTCAGTCAGTAAAAAATTCGCCTGCAATGCTGAAGACATGGGTTCAATCCCTGGGTCACGAAGACCCCCTGAAGAAGCACATGGCAACTCACTCCAGTATTCTTGCCTAGAGAATCCCATGGACTAAGAAACCTGGCAGGCTGCAGTCCACAGGGGTGCGAACAGTCACACATGACTGAAGCAACCGAGCATACATACATAATTTCTTTAATACTCTTTCCTAGCTGGCATATAAACTAGGACTCAAGTGGAAAAGGACAGAGTCTGGTGGCTCAGATGGTAAAGAATCTGCCTGCAATGCAAGTGACCTGGGTTTGATCCCTGGGAAGATCCTCTGGAGAAGGAAATGGCAACCCATTCCAATATTCTTGCCTGGAGAATTCCATGAACAGAGGAGCCTGGCAGGCTACAGACCATGGGATTGCAGAGAGTCAGACACGACTGAAAGACTAACAAGTAGAGAAACCAAGGTACTGTTCAGATTTATGATTTCTGGAGTGAGATTCTGAGCAATAACCTACAAAAAACCTAGGGGTTGATTTGAGTATGTAATTATATGGGAGGAAGAGTCTGGACTCAAAGTGGAGGTAAATACAGACCTCGTTTGCTTCACAAAGATTAGCTCATACTTAATAATGGAGTAAATCTGTTGGACCATGACTCAACGAACCCAAGCTGTCAGGACTGCTGTCTCTACTGGCTAAACCTTCGTTATCAAGCCAATACTTCTGGGATGCTGTCTCGCTGATGTCAGCTTTGACGCTCCATGTTAAGAAAATACCAAAGGTTCAGGAGTTACATTTACTGGTTAACTGAGCCTCTTTCCAGGTTCTTCTCTGCCTGCTGTAAAAGGGCAACTCAAACGCGCGAAAACCTTGGGCTTAGGAGGTATTTGGGGGCAGGATCCACGAATCTACCTTTTCATCAAAGGCTTCAGGCAGATTTGATGCAGCTGGTTCAAACTACCTTTTGAAAAACAGAGTACCATGTTAAGAATGATGACACAAGAGTCAGCTGTTAAAACGTGACCTGTTTTGGTAGCTTTGGAGACTAAGCCTGAATCCGGGTTCATTCACAGCCAAGAGAACGAAAACAGCGTGGGAGTCTTCGAGTCAGTCCCTGAGGCGCCAGTTATGAGGAAACTCGCTCACGTTCCAGGGCCAGGAGATGCAGGCTCCACCTTAGCCACAGGTCTCCAAAACTCCTCGGAGATTTCTGCCGGCTTCACCTGAGTCACGGGTCCACTGGGCTTCTCGTTGCATCCCGCCTGTCCTCTCGGAGCTCTGCAAGCCACGGTTACCTCTTCAGAGAAAGAGTGCTGAGGACTCTCAGGGAAACCCGGGGGCACCGGCCGGAAGCGCGCTTCAGGCCCGCCCCCTGCCCACCGGAGCCGGAAGTCGGCGACCCAGCCGGTACGTCACCCTCCGCGGGTCGCAGCGCACCATGCCCCGCGGCCCGTGCAGCCTCCTCAGGGTCTCCGCAACGCCCGTCGCGGCCCTGGCTGTGGCGCTGCTCTCGTCGCTCTCTCGCTGCTCCCTCCTGGAGCCGGAGAACAGTGTGGTCTCCGCGCTCAGCCCCTACTTCGGCACCAAGACTCGCTATGAGGATGTCAACCCCGGGCTGCTGCCGGACCCTGAAGCGCCGCGGCGGGACCCGGAGTTGTTAGAGGAGACCTGCACCCCGGTGCAACTGGTCGCCCTCATCCGCCATGGCACCCGCTACCCGACGACCAAACAGATCCGCAAGCTGCGGCAGCTGCACGGGCTGCTGCAGGCCCGCGGGGCCGAGGATGACCGGACTCGCGCTGCCGGCCGCGGCGACCTGGGCGCCGCGCTGGCCGACTGGCCGCTGTGGTACGCTGACTGGATGGACGGGCAGCTGGTGGAGAAGGGGCGGCAGGACATGCGACAGCTGGCCCTGCGCCTGGCCTCCCTTTTCCCGGCCCTCTTCAGCAGAGAGAACTACGGCCGCCTGCAGCTAGTCACCAGCTCCAAGCACCGCTGCGTGGACAGCGGCGCCGCCTTCCTGCAAGGGCTCTGGCAGCACTACCACCCGGGGTTACCGCCGCCCGACGTCGCAGGTGACCACCCTGGGCCGCCCCCAGATCCTGGACTTCCCGACTCCAGCCTCTCCTCACTTCCCTCTGACCCTCGTCCCCCGTCCTTCCCCGCCCACCCCGCGCCCATCCTTCGGGATGTTCAGCACTTGACTCTCTCCCTTCTCATACATAATGTTCATTTATTCTTTCATCAGGGATGAATTTGGTTACCTTCTACGTACAGAAAGCTGTAGTAGACGTTGGGAGATCCAATAGTAAAGGAGACAGGCCAGGGCAGTTTTTGATCATCCATTCCCCAAATGAATTTCTCTCTCTGAGCACCAGCCTTTGTCCCTTTCCTCTCTCTGACAGCGAGTTCTACAGTTGGGCACACCTTTTTTTTTGTTTTTGTTTTTTAAATTTAATACAATCTATGAGTTTTTTCCTCAGGCTTTACCTCTGATACTATTTGGATTTTATTTTTTTCATTAACAACTTTTTCAGATATCAGTTCTAGACCTACAACCTATTTTAGGAAGCAGCTCTCAGATTTTCTTTACTGCTCTGCTTTTTTCTCTTTTGTTGCATGTACTGTAGAGTTACTCTCTTTGTAGCTGTGGTCCATGGTCATGGCAGAGTACTTTACTAATTTATTCCATTACTTATGTTTTTGCAAAGTTTGGGAGATCATCTAGCATTGCTCTTATTTCACAGGTTATGGTGCTGAGCCCAAGAATATCCCTTGCTGATTGTCCTTTCTTAGTTTAAGGACTAAGAGTCAGGCCCAGAATCCAGGCCTTATGTTTTCTCTGGAATGATGCTTTTTTCCTTAGAAAGTGTTTTAATAGTCATAGACAACAACAATAATAATAACAAACACTTAATGCTTGCTGTGTGCCAGGCGTGCCTCACACTTATTTCACATAATCTTTACAACAGCTCTCTGAAGTTGATGGCATTTTTGCCCGTCTTAACAGGTGAGGAGGTTGAGACATAGAAACAATAATTTTTCTAATTTCAGACGACTGGGTATGGACCCAGGGAAAATGATTTAGAACTTGATCTCTTAACCGTTGCACTATATGTACAACTTCCATTTGTCCTATAACTTAAGGATAAGAATGAAAACATGACATTTTTGTGCCAGAGAGATGAACAAGTGTTAATACTTCTTGATCAGCTTTAAGGTCAAAGTTGAGGTGAGGCATCGTTTAGCTTTAAAAAGTCCAAGTGGAAAATAAATTAGAAGTAGACTGGTTTGTCATTTCTCAAATAGCATCCTCTTTTCAGCTGTTCAGCCATCTCCAAGAGGTTCTTCCATTGACACTGTCATGTTACTGCTCTGTGGGTAACTTATTTTGCTGACTGGTGTTTAGTCACTTGTTGAATTGTGCTTTTGAATTAAATAGACTTTTTTCCATTAATACGGGTGAAAATTTCCCACAATTTTTTAAAATTAGCTGAATGTTGCTATACACTAGTGTATACCAGAAAGGAACTACTGGACCTTCTGGGATGAATGAATTTTTGCCCTTAAATGGCATTGTGAGAATTAGCTTTTGCCAGCCCTGGGTCAAAATAGTTCAGGATAAGCTGCCCCTCACCATTTTCAGTCTCAGAGATTAAACCTTTTGCTTAGCTGCATTATTATTATCTACAGACAATTGTTTTGCCTGTTTTGTACATCTGGGCTTTGGAGGGAAGCCACTGAGTTGGATTTTGTATTTTTATAGAAACAGAACAATGCCTTTGTTTCTGTTTAAAGAACAGCAGTTATTAGATAATAGCAGGGGTGAATTATCCAGATCCACTTAGGAAATTTTGAGGCCACAGAAAAAGATGATAAAGATGACTTATTTTCTTAGTCAAGATGTTTCTTAAGAACTGTAATCCAATTGCCAATTCAGTGGGCTTAATTATTCATTTCAGGATTTGAAATGAATACGTACACATAGATAGAGATATTTTCACAGACACATCCAAAACAAAATGGTATAACAAGACATAATTTTCTCATTTTAATTACAGAAACAATATTATGTACTTAGTGTTCTTGTCATAGTAAATTTTTGCAGAAATGATGACTGAAAATCTGTGTATTTTAAATATGACTGAGAAAACTTAAAAGGCACCCCAATAGTTGGAGCATGATTATGAATGCTTTTCTAGTATGTATTTGTTCCTTAATTGGGGAAATAATGTAACATATAAAATTCTAAATGGAAAGTTATATAGGAGCTTCAATTAGAAAATAAACCAAATCAGAAACATCTAGCACAGTGAAATACATAATACCTGAAACTTGAATATATCTTGTGTTGTTGTCAATAGTTTTTGTCCAAAGCAGTCTTTTTGTAAAGTAACACAGATTTGAGAAAGTTAATTGAGAAAATAAAATACTGTTTATTTAGACTTTGGATTAAAGTAGTAAAACAGTCTATCTTGAATTCTCTATCACCTTGTTATTAGAAGCTTTGCTAATTTTTAGTTTAATTTCTCAAATTTTCTATGCCTGATAGAAACAGGACCTATGTAATACATTTTTGTACTTCTTATGACATTCATGTCAAATCATTTTTTATTTTTTTAAGAAAACATTCATTTCAGTTTATTTCATAGTGTAGTATTGCTCTAGCATTTTATTTTACCTTTGATGTTCTCTGTTTCATTAGTCTTTTTTAGCGTCTTTTTTTCATCCTCTCATGAATTAACAATCTTTACAAGTGGGAAATGGTTTTGCTCCATGTCTTTCATAAGCAGTGTGTTTACTTATTTCAGATATGTTGAGGTGTGTATAGATTTTTAGTGTTCCTTTTTATACTTCAAACAAAATTTTCAATAATTTTGAAATCGTCATTCCTATCAATGAATGTGTGTATAAATATGTACACACATGTATACACACAGTCTTTTTTTCTCCTTTCAGATATGGAGTGTGGACCTCCAAGAATTAATGATAAATTAATGAGGTTCTTTGATCATTGTGAGAAGTTTTTAACTCAAGTGGAAAGGAATGCTACTGCTCTTTATCATGTAGAAGCCTTCAAAACTGGACCAGAAATGCAGAACATTTTAAAAAAAGTTGCAGATATTTTGCAAGTGCCAGTCAACAACTTAAATGCAGGTAATGTGCCTGTTATGTTGCATTTGAACTCTGAAATAATTTAAGTGATTGTTAAACTGTAAATATGGAAAAATATGGAAGCATAAAGTTATTCCTTTTAAAGGACCACAATTGATTTTACATTGAGAAAATAATGTATTCTAGGTAAAGAAGATTCTATATCTCATGCTTACTATTTTTAGGTTCAGATTTTTCTTTGAGTTTTATGTTAGTTAATACACAAAATTCTTGATATAGACTGGATTTTTTTTTTTTTTGAGGGCAAAGTTATATCAAGCTTCAACCCCAAGCATTATTTACAAAACAGAAATTATCTTTTCTGAATTATCTCCTAAAATCACTGCAGATGGTGATTGCAGCCATGAAATTAAAAGACGCTTACACCTTGGAAGGAAAGTTATGACCAAATTGATAGCATATTCAAAAGCAGAGACATTACTTTGCCAACAAAAGTCTGTCTAGTCAAGGCTATGGTTTTTCCAGTAGTCATGTATGGATGTGAGAGTCGGACTGTGAAAAAAGCTGAGCGCCGAAGAATTGATCCTTTTGAACTGTGGTGTTGGAGGAGACTCTTGAGAGTCCCTTGGACTGCAAGGAGATCCAACCAGTCCATTCTGAAGGAGATCAGCCCTGGGTGTTCTTTGGAAGGAATGATGCTAAAGCTGAAACTCCAGTACTTTGGCCACCTCAATTTCTTTATAATATGAATAAATTTCCAAGGACTAGAAGTAGGAGATGTTGGGAACAAATTAAGTAGACTAGCATCTGTTGATCTAGTGTCTAAATGCTTTATGTGAGTGCATGCTCAGTCATCTCCGACTCTTTGTGACACCATGGACTGTAGCCTGCCAAGCTCCTCTGTCCATGGAATTCTCTGGGCAGGATTACTGGAGTGGGTTGCCATGCCCTCCTCTGGAGGATTTTCCCAACCCAGAAATCAAACCCCAGTCTCCTGCAGTTCCTGCCTTGGCAGGCAGATTCTTTACCACTGCACCACCTGGAATGCCAAAGGATCAGAAAAGTGAAGATGCCTAGTAGCATTTAAAATTGAGTTTTTTTCTCTTTCTTCAACTGGCTATGCATTGGAGTCATTTGCAGAGCTTTAAAAATTACTTATTTTGGAAATAATTCAAGTACATAGATAATAATAAAGGGTAATATAATGAGTATCTATATACCCACAACTTAGTTTGATCAGATTTTAAAATTATGCTTCAGTTAGTTGCTTTAAATAAATTGAGGGTCCTTAGGCCCTTTCCAGGATTTCATTCGTTTCCTTTTCTCCCCACAGATAACTATTATTATGAATTGAGCATTTAAGTCATCCCATGCTGGTTTTTAATGTTTATATTTATGTACCTAAATTGGATATAATTTGCAGATTTTTAAACTTCTAGGAATGATGTCAAACTATGATATCAGTCTGAAATTTGATTTTAATTCAACTTTGTATTTTTTTATTCAATGCATGTAATTCTAGTTCTACATTTATACTTATGTATAGAATTACATTATATAACTACCAGTATCTAGCCATTATTCTGTTAGTGGACATTTAAGATTAAGATTTTTTTTTTTTTTAAACTGTTTGTAGTCTCTGAATTGACAAGGATTTTTGTGTTTTGGACTTCTCTGGTGGATCATTGGTAAAGAATCTGCCTGCCAATGTAGGAAACATGGGTTTGATCCCTGGGTCGGGAAGATCCCCTGGAGAAGGAAATGGCAACCTGCTCCAGTGTTCTTGCTTGGGGAATCCCATGGACAGAAGAGCCTGGTGGGCTATGGTCTGTGGGGTTACAGAAGAGTAAGACACAGCTTAGCACCTGAAAACAACAACAAATTTGTGTTTTACTGATTGGGTGAGAGCAACTTTTTGGAGGCAGTATTAGCATAATGGTTAAAATCATGGGTTTTGGAATTGGACTGTTTGCATTTGATTCTTGACTTTGTTATATTTTTGAATAACTCTCTGATCTTTATACATCACAAGTTCCTTAATAACTATGTCATGGTTTCTTTCTGTGTAAAACAGATATAGTAACTGTACCTACCTCATAGGATTTTTTTTTTTTTTAAACTGTTTGTAGTCTCTGAATTGACAAGGATTTTTGTGTTTTGGACTTCTCTGGTGGATCATTGGTAAAGAATCTGCCTGCCAATGTAGGAAACATGGGTTTGATCCCTGGGTCGGGAAGATCCCCTGGAGAAGGAAATGGCAACCTGCTCCAGTGTTCTTGCTTGGGGAATCCCATGGACAGAAGAGCCTGGTGGGCTATGGTCTGTGGGGTTACAGAAGAGTAAGACACAGCTTAGCACCTGAAAACAACAACAAATTTGTGTTTTACTGATTGGGTGAGAGCAACTTTTTGGAGGCAGTATTAGCATAATGGTTAAAATCATGGGTTTTGGAATTGGACTGTTTGCATTTGATTCTTGACTTTGTTATATTTTTGAATAACTCTCTGATCTTTATACATCACAAGTTCCTTAATAACTATGTCATGGTTTCTTTCTGTGTAAAACAGATATAGTAACTGTACCTACCTCATAGGATTATTGGAAGGATTATATTAGATTTATTCATGCAAACCATTAACACAGTACCTGGCAGAGAGTAGCTGCTCAAAAATACATTCAGTTCAGTTCAGTCGCTCAGCCATGTCCGACTCTTAGCGACCCCATGAATCGCAGCACGCCAGGCCTCCCTGTCCATCACCAACTCCTGGAGTTCACTCAGACTCATGTCCATTGAGTCAGTGATGCCATCCAGCCATCTCATCCTCTGTCGTCCCCTTCTCCTCCTGTCCTCAATCCCTCCCAGCATCAGAGTCTTTTCCAATGAGTCAACTCTTCGCATGAGGTAGCCAAAGTACTGGAGTTTCAGCTTTAGCATCATTCCTTCCAAAGAAATCCCAGGGCTAAAATACGTTAGCTATTTAAATACCTTTTTTTAACATAGAAAGGTAAAGTTGAATGTATTTTTTGTAATTTATTCTTATTTAGAAATATAGCTGTGTAATTTTTTTTTAAATTGTGTTGTTTCAAAAATATATATGATACATTTTTAGGTCAATACTAGTTAAAAGTTATTTACCCCATCGTTAAGTTTTACTGGTCAGAGAGGCTGAAGCTAATACAGTCCAGATTCTTTGTATAGGAAATTACTTTTCTACTGAAGTTTTTCTTAGTTTTTAACTCTTTCAAATAATGTAACAGTGAACATCCTTATAGTCTGCTTTTTGCACTTGAGAGTTTATAAGATAAACAAATATAGGTAGACTTATTGGATTAAGGAGCATCAATATTTTACATCTTGACATATACTACCAAATTGTTCTCTGAAAGTGTAGAAAAACATCAGCAATATATGAGAATGCTTATTTCCCCTAATTCATCCAATAGTAGATATTATTAGTCATTTTGACTTTTACCAATTTGATTAATGAAAAATCATATCTAGCTTTATTTTGTGTTTCTTTGGTTACTTGTAAGGTTGAACATCCTTTCATATGTTTATTAGTTATTCCTACTGTGAATTGCCTCTTTATAAACCTTGGCCATGTTCTGTTGGATTATTCTGTTTTTTTCTCATTGAACATAGGTACCCTTTATGTGTTATAGATATATTAATTATATATTCTTTACTATTGCTTAACAAAAGGATAAATGCTTTGCCTATTTTGTGTCGAGGTCCAGGGAGCCTAGAATGAGTTACCCAAGATAATTAGTGGCAGAGTCAGGTCTCATAGTATGATTTTTCCCTCTTTCTCTCCTTCTTGAACCTTTGTTTCACCTTCCTCCTAACTCCTCACTTACTCTGCCCTTTTTCTTCTCTGTTTTTTTTATATCCTTCTCTGTACTTTCTTCTTAATAGTTATCAAGTAAATTGTTGTGTAGTTAAAAGAACTGTTCAATAAATGTCCCTTGTTATTGCTAATTTTCAAGTTGGGGATTAAAAGCTTTTATAACTTTATCTTCCCTCTTCCAACCCTCTAAAATTAACAGAATCAAACTATGTTTTATGTAGTAAGTTCTTGACATTCTATAGATATTCAGCCTTTGGAAAACTGCATAAAATAGTAACCCACAAATTTTACTTTTTTTTTTTTTCTCAGATTTAATTCAGGTAGCTTTTTTCACCTGTTCCTTTGACCTGGCAATTAAAGGTGTTAAATCTCCTTGGTGTGATGTTTTTGACATAGATGATGCAAAGGTATGTATTACTTTCGGAGTTTCTTTGCCTTCTTTGCATGGTTTTCATTGTTGTTATTTGAAGCAGCTTTTCAAAAGAGTAGGGAACATTAAGTGTCTTGGACTATCATAATTTTCTTAACAAAGATTAATTGTTCAGATAGGACCTGTCTGTTTGTAAATAGTTTGTGTTCATTAAACTCTGGGAAACATTCTTCATTGTGATTTGATTTCTAGATCCACCCGTTTAAAAACCTATTTAACCCATCATCAAATTTTACTGCCATAAAGGATTGTAGAGCTAATATAATCCAAATTCTTCTTTTTATAGGGTGAATGGATTTCCAAAGTTCAGAGAAGATGAATGGATTTCCAGTACCTATTCTTTTATAAAATTTTCATAATGTATTGAGTTCTGTGCTCTACCTGGTGATGGCAGTAATTCATCTACAGTTTCTGCCTGCCTACTTGGTATTCCCTTTCTTTCCTCTTCATTCATATGGCTTCTGTGTAGAAGCCAAACTATTTTTGGAGCTGTTCCAGTGTATATTTCTATCTTTAGGCTTCTTCCCATATCTTTTTTTTTTCTTATTTTGTACTCTCTTTTTTAAATGATTATTTTATTTCCTTAAGTCTTTAGAATTCATGATACTATATTTAATTATAGTTTTCATCTGCTCTGTAGAATTTCTAGGGTGAGAGGGCTTTTTTTTTTGGCTGTTTTATCTGTGTAGCTGTCTTGTTTTTAATTTGTATGTTTGTATAGACACTAGCACTTTTTAAATTACTCATCTTTGCAATGAGTTCAGCTTTTACTTCTCAAGTGGCCAATAGGAATGAGCCTCTTGGTTCAGAGATAAGTAGTGTTCCTTATAATTTAGAGTTTTTCTCCGAGATTGTTTGCAGAACACTTCATGTAAAGATGGATGGTCAGTATGTTTCCTATAATGGTGTTACAGACTGTCCAGGGAGGCTCCTGTTAGACTTCATTGTTTCGAGCAAGGATTGCTGGATTTGCGTCCGCAAGTGTACCATGTGCTTCGAGGATCTGTCTTCTGCTGGTTTTATCTGAGATATTGTGTTTTTTACTGCATTTGGCATTCCGTCCTCATTTATGGTGGTGGCTCAGGGTACAGAGGATTTCTAATCTCTTTGAAAGGAACATTTGCCTTTCTCTTTCTGATTGTTGTTTTTTAGAGTGATTTCTGAGAGAAGAGAGCAGATATATCTTTATATTTTCTAGTTAAGAGCACGTTCAGTTTTTCATTATAAAATATGTTTGGCATAGTCACCAGTAATTATCCTTACCAAGTTAAGGAAATTTCTGTTTCTTGTCTACTAAAACTTTCTATTTGTTTATTGTTTTTAAAATTAAGGATGTGCTGAATTTCTGGCATCTAGGAAGATGATTATTTTTTCTTCTTTAATCTTCTAGCATAGTTAATTACATCAGTACATTTTCTAGTATTGAATTGTGCTTGTATTCCTTTTTTCTTATGATATATTCTTTTATTGACTGATTTTTCTCCTAGTTAATGTTATGTTTCTTGTTTCTTCATGTATTGCTAGTAATTATTTATTAGATAATGGACACTGTGAATGTTACAGTGTTGAATACCTGGATTTTGTCTTTTAAGTGTTGAATTTTGTTTTATTCTGCAGTTAAGGTACTTGTGGATCAGTTTGATCCTTTTGAAGCTTCATTCTTCCTGAGTTTCATACTCTAGACCTGACCTTACAAAACTCTGACACAAGACTTTACTTATACACATGTCTTTACTATTAAAGTATGACCCTTTGGTGTCCAGATTGAAATCCTGGATCTCTTGGTGTCCGTGGCAGCTCTCTACTTAAGTTGCTTGGAACGTGAATATCTCCTAGCCTTGTGCTAGCTCTGCAATTGATCAGCTTACAAATCCCTTAACATTAGCAACATAATCAAGGGAACTCCCCCCACCGCCCTCCCCCCACCTCCATGATTTTTGGAGTTCTTTTTCTGTGTAGCTTCTTCCTCTCTTCTCTAACCTACTAATTCCAGTCACTTCAGACTTAGTAAACTCTGAGTACTGACTCCTTGACTCAGCAAGACTGCTGCATTCTGCCTGAGATTCTTTTCTGTGTCAGTTTCAGAGTGCCTCTTCTTTTTTATTTCTGATAGTATTTTTGTTTCATTTCTTGAATGCCGGGGTCCTGCCCCAGTGGATCCAGGGTGATTCGAAGGGTGAACGGCATAGGCGAGGAAAAACTTATTTATTTATTTAATTAGAAATATAAGATTAGATTAGGAAGAAATAGTGTAGTAGGAAAATTACGTGGAGAAAAGAGGCTGAATAACTTGGTTTACGTGGAAAGCCAATAAAACTTCGAGACAAGAAGTTTGCACCATCTATGTTAGGCCACCAGTGTCCGTTTGAATATCAGAGGGTGCCCCACCTTGGGCTCCCTCTTACGGATCTTAGAAGCCAGGGCAAGTGAGTAGACATGGCGAGCCTCCACGCCCCAGATGGGAATTCAGCCAGAAATTAGAGTAAAGAGGAGACATGGGGGAAACCAGTCCTTCCAGTGACTGGCCCAGCCTCTATTGTCTAGAAAGGCCTTTTATACCTTTTTGATTGTACATAGAGATCAATGGGTAATACAAAATTATGCAGTGTTAGCAGCCCAGACTCTTATCAAAACCAGGCTTTTCTCTCTGCATACCTAGTTGTATACACAAGTCTTAGGTGATTTACATCATCTTCCGGCCAAAAGGGCCAATTAACATTTTACAGCCTTTTTTCTGGTAAGGGTTTGTCAACCAGAAGACTTATTTGTGTTGTTCTTCTCAAAGTCTGGTGCCACTCTCAGAAAGCACTAAATAAAGTTACATTCTTACATAGCAAAGATATAGCAATTTATAACAAGTAAAAGGAGTACAGTGATTTATAACAAAAGAAAAGTAATTAACTCAAAAGTCTAGTGTTGCTAACATCAAAACTACTATATACCTTTTTCCATATCCCGATTACATTGATTAATATCCTCCCAGGTGCCTAAAAGATAAAGAATATGGAGGCCTGGCAGCAGTCATTGAGTCAACAGTGAAAACCTTCACCAGTATGATTTTTAGCTCTTTAGAAAAGGCTCTGTATCTTTAAGATGTTTTTAAGCTTTGTGCCTCTTGTGGTTGGGGGGCTGCAAGCAATTCACAAACTGTAAAAAGTCTGGGGGAACCTGTTAGGCAAGCTAGAGAGTTATCAGAGGGAGTTTGAACTGAAACATCCCTTTCAAATGCAGACGACTAAAGCCCTGAGTTCACTTTTTCCAGAGTGTGTCAGAAGAGTGGAAAAGCACAATACAATAAGGCAGGCAGATTCTTATTTTGGGGGTACATGCTCAGGAAATACCAGGGGGAAACCCTGAGGCTTGACTCGCCTTGCCCATCAGGCCTCTGCCACATGACCTTGTCACAGGTGGGATTCCTCACGCTGGCTCCCGGCATACATGTATCTTTTTGAATTAGAATTTTCTCTGGATATATGTCCACGAGGAGGATTGCTGGATCATATGGCACCTCTATGTTTAGTTTTTTGAGGAACCTCCATACAGTTTTCAGTAGTGGCTACACCAATTTACATTCTTATGAAGAGTGTAGGAGGGTTCCCTTTACTCCACACCCGTTCAGCATTTGTAAACATGTTAATAGTGGCCATTCTGACTGATTTGAGGTGGTACCTCAATGTAGTTTTGGTTTGCATTTCTGTAATAATTAGTGATGCTGAGCATATTTTTCCTATGCCTATTGGTCATTGATATGTCTTCTTTGGAGAAATGTCCGTTTAGGTCTTATGCCACAGATTCTTATTTTGGGGGTACATGCTCAGGAAATACCAGGGGGAAACCCTGAGGCTTGACTCGCCTTGCCCATCAGGCCTCTGCCGCATGACCTTGTCATGGGTGGGATTCCTCACACTGGCTCCCAGCACTTGAAAAGATTTGGCAAAACTTTGTCTAATTCTTTTTGTTTTCATTAAACAAATTTTTACTTTGTCCTTTTGTTAGCTTCTTTATTTAATTACCTCTTTAGCAACCCACTCCAGTATTCTTGCCTGGAGAATCCCATGGATAGAGGAGCCTTGTAGGCTAGAGTCCACAGGGTCGCGAAGAGTTGGACACAACTGAGCGACTTCACTTTCACTTTTAGTATTTGTTGAGTTTTGTTTTTAGTACATGGCACTGGCCTGTCCTTGCTCTTGCTTTTAAACTTACAGCTAGCACTTAATTTCTCTAGGGACTTTTCTGGGAAGAATGGCTCATAACGGCTACATAGTCTTCTCTTGTACCTCTTTTGGATTGCAACTTTTTATCCTCTACTTTTGGTGTTAGATCAAATGATACATGAATACAAGTTTTAACATTCAGATAAAGGCTATGTTAATCACCGACTCCAAGTTAAGAGCTCTCCACAGAAAATCTATCATTCTTGTCAGTTTGATGTGTACTTATCAATCTTTTAATGTATGTGTGTATTTTGGTAGTAAATGGTATTGTACTGTATTTATTCTACTTTTTTTCTTTAACAAATGTCTTTTACAAAAATACAGAAATTCACAAAACAATTGGCATTTATTGAACAGTGTCTGTGTACTAAGGGCATTTTTGAGGACTTTGCAAAATTCTGACGAGGTGCTAGAACTCTCAGCAGATAATGAAGTAAATCTCGACTAAATTATGGAGTGTGTCCAAGACTTCAAAACTCAAAATGAAAGAGATCCAGCATTTTTAATAGATCTGTGAAAGGCATAAGGCTCCAAACATTGAAAATAACTGCATAAATTATAGCTTTCAATTACTTCTCAGGAAAATGAAAAAGAAGATTAATATATTCCACTACTAGTCCACACTTAAGATGTCAGCAGGACTGGTCTCCTCTGAGAGCTGTAAGAGAAGGATCTGTTCCAGGCCTTTCTCACTGGCTCACATATGACCATCTTCTATACGTATCTGTGTCCCATCCTTCCCTCCATCTTGCTCTTCTCTCATTACCAACAATAGTTAAACAACATACACTGGGCTACATAAAAAAAATCCAGTAGGGTAAGAATACTCTGGCCATGACAAGTTCAGAAATGCCTGATATTGCCCCATCACACTAAAATGGGCTTCCCAAGTGGCTCAGTGGTCAAGAATCCACCTACCAGTGCAGGAGCCGCAGGAGATGCAGGTTTGATTCCTAGGTCAGGAAGATCCCCTGAAAGACGAAATGGCATCTCCAGTATTCTTGCTGAGATAATCCCACAGACAGAGGAGCTGGGTGGGCTACAGTCCATAGGGTCACAAAGAGTCGGACATGACTGAGCAACTGAGCATGCTTGCAGACTTTAACAGTAGTTGGTGGTCTGAGCTATTGCCTGCGGTGAGGCCAGCAAGTATTTATTATTCTTAACCAGCTGTTCTCATTCAGCATTATGTCTTGGAGATCTTTCCACATCAGTTCATGTAGATCTATAAATAATTTCATAGTATCCGTAGTATGTGTATATTATAGTTTAATTATCTACCTCTTAATGAAGTTTAGGTATTTCCAGGATTTTTTTTTTTTTTTTTGGTTCCTATAAGCATTGCTATTCTAAGATATTCTTGTACATTGTCTCTCATGTTCCTCTGTGATTATTATAATAAATGGAATTAATAGGTCTTAGAGATGTGTGTCTTTTGCCAGTTTGTCCTTTAGAATGTTTTGATATATTAATACATTCCTTCTAGTACCAATTTTCCATAATTTTGGTCTACTTTTATTGCTATTTTTATTACTGTTTTTGGTTACTTGAACCAAAGTAACTCATTTTCTATCTGGTTTCTACCTTCCTAAAATTCTTTAAAATTCTTGACTCACTGTGAGCAACTTTCTGTGCTATAATGAATATTTTTCTATGTATGTTTTCTTTTTTCTGTATCTATCTTTGCTGTCATCTTAATATAATTTTAGAAGAGAAGGGAGGCATGCACCTGTCTTTATCCCACTCTTCTGAACTGTCAAGGATGCTGGGATTGTTGGCTGTGTACACTGCTGACTTGATCTTGCATGTCAGCCTCTACATTCCCATTCAGGTTTGAGTCTCAGTGTAAATCTCTGGGTCTCACCCTTAAATACTTGAAATGGTAAATAAAAACTTTTTAACTGCTAAGATTCTCCTGTACTTGTGTAGAATAGTGATTAAACAATGTAACTTTTTCTGAGAGATCATTATTAAATCAGAAAATCTGTTATATTAATAAAAATGTAATGATTTTTGAAATTTTTATTTTTAGGTTTTAGAATATTTAAATGATCTGAAGCAGTATTGGAAAAGAGGATATGGGTATACTATTAACAGTCGATCCAGCTGCACCCTGTTTCAAGATATCTTTCAGCACTTGGACAAAGCAGTTAAACAGAAACAATGGTAAAAACTTAAAAAAAATTTTTAAAACAGGATTAAACCCAACTAAGCTTCTGGAAAATGTTTTATAATGGGTGATTTTTAAAAATAGATTTTGCTTTTATGTTTTTTAAAAATAATTATACTTAAAAAAGAATTAGATGACCTATGTAAGTTATAAAGCATGTACACCCTCCATTCAACCCAAGAACTGGAACATTAGTAATAATTTACATTTGTCTATTTATGTACTTCTCCATGATTTCATTTTCCACTCTCCCCTGCCCTCCCCTGCCCAGACTATTCCCCATTTGGTTTATATTATTCCTTAGTCTCTGTAAAAATTTTTTTATTATGAATGTATCTGTACCCAAATGACAGGCTTAGTTTTGCTTAGAGACATATGCTTACTGTGTTTTGGGATTGTTTCTTTCCCCCTCCATCATTACGTTTATAATATTTATCATGTTGTTACATATACTATAGTTTATTCATTTTTACTAGAGTACAGTATTCAGTAATGTTCAATATTCAGTAAGTAAATACCATAGTTTATATCATCTTGTCACTGAGCGTTTGGGTTCAGTTCAGTTCCGTTCAGTTGCTCAGTCGTGTCCGACTCTTTGCGACCCCATGAATCACAGCACGCCAGGCCTCCCTGTCCATCACCAACTCCCGGAGTTCACTCAGACTCGCGTCCGTCGAGCCAGTGATGCCATCCTGCCATCTCATCCTCTGTCATCCCCTTCTCCTCCTGCCCCCAATCCCTCCCAGCGTTTGGGTAGTTTCTAATTTTTGCTATATTTTAAATAGTAAAATTGTACATGATTTCTGGTATGAATTTTTCTAAGTTTTTATTTTAAATGAGAGTTTCTCATCAAAAAGTCTCTTTAGCATTCATACTTCTCAAAGTTTAAAAATACTTTTCATAATTTGAACCTTTGATCGAATCTAAACTGTTTGACAAATATGACTCCATGAAAGCTTTTATATTCACAGTTGGAAGTGAAAATCTTGTAGTAAAAGATTGTGACAGAAAGACTGAAGATAGTACATTTGATTGAGTTTGTGGTATTAAGTTTTACATACATATAGAAAGAAATTGTGTGTGTGTGTGTGTGTGTGTGAGAGTGTGCATGTTGATGACTTTAGTTTGTGAAATTTCCTTGGGTTAGATGGGAGTTAGGGAAGAAAACCAGATTTAGTACATGTGGTTCCTAATTGATTTATGATGATGGTTCGACTTAAAAGTTTTTGACTTTATGATGGTGCAAAAATGATACACATTCAGTAGAAGCTGTACTTTTCCCAGGCTGGCTATCTACAGTATGATGCTCTCTCATATTGCTGGGCATCGGCAGTCTGCTGCGGCTCTCAGTCAGCTGCAACTCTGTCAGTAACTCAGTCACAAGCAAAACATTGCCGATATTCTTAAAGCCATTTTAGACCCATACAGCCATGCTGTATTTCACTTTCAGTACAGTGTTTAATGTGAAATATTCAGCACTTTATTATAAAGTAGGTGTTGTCTTAGGTAATTCTGCTCAACTGTAGGCTAATGTTAGCATTTTGAACAAATTTAAAGTAGGGTAGATTTGAGCAAATTCCAGGAAATAGCAGGACAGGGAAGCCTGGGGTGCTGCAGTTCATGGGGTCACAAAGAGACACGACTGAGCAACTGAACAACAGCAAAAGGTTAAGCTATGATGTTTGGTAGGTTTCTGACTGGATGTTTTCAGTTTAATGAAGTGTTTATTGAGATGTAACCCCATCATAAGTGGAGAAAGAGCTGTACTTAGTTTCTGCTACCAAACACTTTTTTGACAGCAGAAACAAAATAGTCAAGGCAAGTTCTCTCTTTGAGATAGGTATTAATTTCTTTCCTACTTGGTTTTATGAATGTTTTAAAACCCTTAAACTTTATGAGATATCAGATCTTTGCTGTTTTTTCATTGTTTAATGTTTATCTCATTGATGAATGTGAGGTATGGCAAACTTAAAATTGTGTCTGAAAGATTCTTAAATAACTTCGGTAAAATTTGCTGTTACAACTTGTTACCAGATTCAAAGCTTCAGTTCAGTTCAGTTTAATTTCATGGCTGCAGTCACCATCTGCAGTGATTTTGGAGCCCCAAAAAATAAAGTCTGACACTGTTTCCACTGTTTCCCCATCTATTTCCCATTCAAAGCTTAAGTAAGAAATTTATTGTTGGTATTTTAAAAATGAGCATTTCTGTACACTGAAAACTACAAAGCATTACAGAGAGAAATTAAAGATAACCCCAATAAATCCAAAGATATACTATCTTTGTAGATTGGAAGATTCAGATTGACCATCTGTAGACTGACTGCAATCCCTGTCATAATTGCAGTGGATCTCTTTGTAGAAATTGAGAAGCTTATTCTAAAATCTATACAGAAATGCAGAGGATCTAGAAGAGCTAAAACAATTTTGAAAAAGCAAAAGGACTTAATAAATACTTGACTTTAAAACTTACTATAAAATTGTAGCCATAAGCAAATGGATCAATATAATCAAGTCAAGAAATAAATTCTGATATATATATGGTAAGTTTTTTGCACAGATGCCAAGGTAATGTATTGAAGTCCTTTCAACAAATGGTGCTGGAACAGTTGGATACCCATATGTTAAAAAAAAATGACACTCAGACCATTCCCCACACGATACAAAAAAATGGATTATAGAGTTGTATAAAATCTAGAATTAGAAAACTTCTAGAAGAAAATGTAGAATCAAGCAGCAAGGATATATTGTGGAGCACAGGAAAACATAGCCATTATTTTGTAATAATTTAGAGTATAATCTTTAAAAACATTGAATCACTGTTAGACACTTGAAACTAGTATAATTGTACTACAATTTTTAAAAAGAAACAAAATGTAGGATCAGTGACCTGGATTTAAAAGCTAAAACTGTGCAACTCTTAGAAGAAAGCATAGTAGTAAGTCTTCACCATCTTGGATTAGGCAGTGATTTCTTAGATACAGAAACAAATGCATAATCCATTAAAAAAAATTGAAATGAACTTCATCAAAATTAAAAATCTTTGTGCTTCAAAAAGCACTCTTTGGAAACTGAGAAGACAAGCAACAGACTTGGAGAAAATAGTTGCAAACCATATACATGGGATTAAGGATTTGAATCCAAAATATATAAAAAAAGTTATATCTCACTGATAAGGTGACACATAATCCAGTTTTGAAAAGGGGCAAAAATTTGAATTTTTGCTAAAGAAAAATTTAGCAAATCAGATACTTTACTAAAGAAAGATATATGGATGGCAAATAAGGATGTGAAAAGATACTAATAAACTATCTGATAATATCATTAGATATTAAAATCACAATACTGCTGCTGCTAAGTCGCTTCAGTCATGTCCGACTCTGTGCGATCCCATAGATGACAGCCCACCAGCCTCTTCCTTCCCTGGGATTCTCCAGGCAAGAACACTGGAGTGGGTTGCCATTTCCTTCTCCA
>SJYT01051075.1:82314-159099 GCA_006410635.1 Cephalophus harveyi | reverse complement strand
CACCTCATGCGAAGAGTTGACTCATTGGAAAAGACTCTGATGCTGGGAGGGATTGGGGGCAGGAGGAGAAGGGGACGACAGAGGATGAGATGGCAGGATGGCATCACTGACTTGATGGACGTGAGTCTGAGTGAACTCCAGAAGTTGGTGATGGACAGGGAGGCTTGGCGTGCTGCAATTCATGGGGTCGCAAAGAGTCAGACATGACTGAGTGACTGAACTGAACTGATTGTGCTTTTAGAAAAATTAAGTATTTTATTGCCAAATTTGGAATGCCAAGGTCTAGATCTTTACAATACGCAGAAAAACGGGAGTCACAAAGCTCCCAGATGATATGATGATGGTATGTGAGGACAGACACTTCAAAGGCCTTGATCCTAAGGCCTGTGACATGAGCTAGCAACCTGACAGCAGACTAGTAGCTAACCAGAAATGCAGAGTCAGAGGAATGTCACATGGCATAGAAATCATGAGTGTCACTGAGAGAAAACTTGGTCAAAGATATTAGACAAAGCTCTTGACATTAATTGGCTTGCGGGACTGGAATTCAGAATGTGTTACTTATAATAATTAAGTGCACTTTACATTTTACCATTATTTTGTGCTACTAATCTTGAAAACTTTATTTTTTTGGGCTCCAAAATCACTTGAACTGAACTGAACTGAATCTTGAAAAATTAGAAGACCAAAAGTCATTGGGCAAAAGTATTAAACATCTATATTCCAAAATAGAATTCTACATTAAAGTATTAATGATTCCAAACTCATTTTAAGAAATTATTTTCCACCTCTTTATCTTTTTAGATATAAAGTGCTCTAGAAAAAGAACCATTCCTTTAAGTTTTGGCAATTCCTTGGTTTCCTTTAGTTTGTTTTTATTCTTAAATTTATAAAAGAATAATTAATACATATAGTTGTATTTAAATTTTATAATGTAATGAATTAACATATGCATACATGGTAGTGTAATTAACTATGATCAACATAATCTGTACATTTATCACTTACATAGTTACATACCTCTTTTTTTTTTTCTTTTCCTGGTGTGAGAATGCTTGATACCTACTCTCAGCAATTTTCATTATACAAGGCCATGCTATTAACAATACTCATTGGGCTGTACATTAGATCCTCAGAAAATTTTTTTAATATAATTTTTTTAATGCCAAAAACATTTTGTGTGGGGTGCAGTCAATTAACAGTATTGTGATAATTTCAGGTGAATAGTTAAGGGACTCAGCCACATATATACACATATCCATTCTCTCCCAAATCATCCTCCCATTCAGGGTGGCATGTAACATTGAGCAGAGTTCCATGTGATATATGATAGGTATTTGTTGGTTATCCATTTAAAATATAGCAGTGTGTACATGACCTTCAAAAATGCTTTAACTATCCCTTTCCCCCAGCAACCATCATTTCATTTTCTAAGAATGTGAGTTTCTTTTTGTTTTAAAATCAAGTTCATTTGTATAATTTCATTTTAGACTCCATATGTAAGGGATGTCATATGATACTTTTTCTTCTCTGTCTGACTTACTTCACTCAGTATGACACTTTCTAGGTCCATTCATGTTGCTGCAACATGCATCCATGGCCTTATTTCATTCTTTTTGATGGTTGATTAATATTGTATTATATACATGTACCACATCTTCTTTATCCATTCCTCTGTCAATGGACATTTAGGTTGTTTCTATAGTTGTCTTGGCTATTGTAAACAGTGTTGCAATGAACTGGGCAAAAGACTTGGTGCACCCCATATATATTGTGGTCCATATATATTTTCAAGCCATGTTTTTCTCTATATATATATACCCAGGAGTGGGATTGCAGGCTCATATGATAGCTCTATTTTTAGTTTTTGTAAGGAACCTCCATACTGCTCTCCATAGTGGATGTACCAACATACATTCCCACCAATAGTGCAGGAGGGTTCCGTTCTCTCCACACCCTCTCCAGCATTTGTTATTTGTGGATTTTTTGATGCTAGCCATTCTGTATGATGTGATATCTTATTGTAGTTTTTATTTGTATTTCTCTAATAACTAGCAGTGTTGAACATCTTTTCATGTGTATTTTGACCATCTGTATGTTCTCTTTAGAGAAATGTCTATTCAGGCCTTGTGCCCATTTTTTGAGTGGGTTATTTGTTTTGATGTTAGTAAGTGTCATAAGCTGCTTGCAAATTGTGGAGACTAACCCCTTATCAGTCACATCACTTGCAAACATTTTCTCCCAATCTGTGGTTGTCTTTTTGTTTTGTTTATTGTTTTATTTTCTGTGCAAAAGGTTTTTTTTTTTTTTTTGTGTGTGTGTGTGTGTGTGTGTGTGTGTGTTTAAATATTAAGTAAGTTCTGAGAGTGTAACAGGCAGGAAGGCCAGGGGTCTCCAAATGGACGAAATAGCCTGCAAGTGTCAGACATTTTATCTCTCTTAAGCGGCAGGAGGAAACAAACTAGTGATATTTTTTTTTTTCCTTCTCCATACAAATTTAAAAGGAAGTTTCTCTTAAAATTCTGTGTTGCCACAATGACACCTGGTTTCACTTGAAGTTAACCATTGCCTTTTTCTTATGGAAATGTTTATCTTAAGCTATGTAAATAACACTATTTGTATGGTGCTCTGCCCTTCTTCAAGATTCAAGTTAATCCTTTTATGGCCCAAGATGAACCATTTGGAGCCAAGATTATCCCAAAATACATCCTATGGGTGAAGGGCCTGGTGCCATTCTAAGTTTTGAGACATTCCTTTCTTTCATTAACAGACTGCTGATGACTATATAACATCCAGCTAAAGACTAGCAGGGGAGTACTCTTTCTGTCCCCTTCTGATGCCTATGTCAGAAGCTTTCTTTATCTCCTTTATACTTTAATAAAACTTTGTTACACAAAAGCTCTGAGTGATCAAGCCTCGTCTCTGGCCCCGGATTGAATTCTTCTCCTCTAGGGGCCAAGAATCCCAGCATCGTAATTCAACAACAATCTTTCAGTTCCATTTGTTTATTTTTGTTTTTATTTCCATTATTCTTGGAGATGGATTGAAAAAGATGTTGCTGTGATTCATATTGGAGAGTGTTCTGCCTATGTTTTCCTCTAAGAGTTTTATAGTGTCCAGTCTATCATTTAGATCTTTAATCTATTTTGAGCTTATTTTTGTGTGTGAAATTAAGAAATGACCTAATGTCATTTTTTACATGTGGCTGTCGAGTTTTTCCAGCACCAGTTTTTTAAGAGACTGTCCTTCTAACATTGTGCAGTCTTGTCTCCTTTGTCATAGATTAATTGACTATAGGTACCTGAGTTTATTTCTGGGTTTTCAATCCTGTTCATTGATCTATATTCTTTGTGCCAGCACATACTATTTTGATGATTGTAGCTTCATAGTATAGTTTGAAGTTGGGGCACCTGATTCCTTCAGCTGCATTTTTCTTTCAAGATTGCTTTGACTATTCATGGTCTTTTGTGTCTCCATATAAAATTTCAAGGCTGTATTGTTCTAGTTCTGTGAAAAATACCATGGGTAATTTGATGCATGCTAAGTTGCTTCAGTCATATCTGACTCTTTGCAAGCCTATGGACTGTAACCCACCAGGCTCTTCTGTCCATGGGGCCTCTCCAGGCAAAAATACTAGAGTGGATTGTCATGGCCTCCTTTAGGGAATCTTTCTGAACGAGGGATTGAACCCATGTATCTTACATGTCCTGCATTGGGAGATGGGTTCTTTACCATTAGTAACACCTGGGAAGCCCAGTAATTTGATAGGGATTGCATAGAATCTATAGACTGCCTTGGGTAATATATTTATTTTGACAATATTAATTCTTCCAATCCATGAACATGGTATGCATCTTTTCATCTTTTATGTCTTCTTTGATTTCTTTCATCAGCATCATATAGTTTTCAGAGTACAGGTCTTTTGTCTCCTTCAGTTCAGTTCAGTTCAGTCTCTCTGTTATCTCTGACTCTTTGCGACCCCATGAATTGCAGCACGCCAGGCCTCCCTGTCTATCACCAACTCCCAGAGTTCATTCAAACCCATGTCCATGGAGTCAGTGATGCCATTCAGCCATCTCATCCTCTGTTGTCCCCTTCTCCTCCTGCCCCCAATCCCTCCCAGAATCAGGGTCTTTTCCAATGGGTCAACTCTATGCATGATGTGGCCAAAGTATTGGAGTTTCAGCTTCAGCATCAGTCCTTCAGATGAACACCCAGGACAGATCTCCTTTAAGATGGACTGCTTGGATCTCCTTGCAGTCCAAAGGACTCAAGAGTCTTTTCCAACACCACAGTTCAAAAGCATCAATTCTTTGGCGCTCAGCTTTCTTTACAGTCCAACTCTCACATCGATACATGACCACTGAGAAAACAATAGCCTTAACTAGATGGACCTTTGTTGGCAAAGTAATTTCTCTGCCTTTCAATATGCTATCTAGGTTGGTCATAACTTTCTTTCCAAGAAGTAAGTGTCTTTTAATTTCATGGCTGCAATCACCATCTGCAGTGATTTTGGAGCCCACAAAAATAAAGTCTGACACTGTTTTCACTATTTCCCTATCTATCTTCCAAGAAGTGATGGGACTAGATGCCAGGTTTATTCTTAGGTATTTTATTCTTTTTGATGAAATGATAAATGGAATTGCTTCTTGAATTTCTTTCTGCTCTTTCATTTTTAGTGTATAGAATTGCAACATATTTCTCCCATGTATTAATTTTGTAACCTTCAACTTTACCAGATTCATTGATAAGTTCTAGTAGTTTTCTGGTAGCATCTTTAGAATCTTCTATGTATAGTATTATGTCATCTACAAACAGTGACAGTATGAATTCTTTTCCAATTTAGATTCTTTTTACTTCTCTTTCTTCTCTGATTGTTGTGGCTAGGACTTTCAAAAGTATGTTGAATAAAAGTGGTGAGGTTGGACATCCTTGCTTTGTTCCTGATTTTAGAGGGAATGCTTTCAGCTTTTAACCATTGAGTATAATACTAGCTGTATGTTCGTCATATATGGCCTTTATTATGCTGAGGTACATACCACCTGTGCCCACTTTCTGGAGAGTTTTTATCACAAATGGATGCTGAACTTTATCAAAAGCCTTTTCTGAATCTATTGATATGATCATATGGTTTTTATTCTTTAATTTGTTGATATACTGTACCACATTGATTGATTTTCAGATGTTGAAAAATCCTTACATTCCCTGTGATGAATTCCACTTGATCATGGTTATGATCTTTTTAATGTAGTGTTGAATACAGATTGCTAGTATTTTGTTAAGGATTTTTACATCCATGTTCATCAGTGTTATTGGCCTGTAATTTTCTTTTTTTTTTTTTTTTGTGGTATCTTTGTCTAGTTTTGTGATGGTGGATTCATAAAATGAGTTTGGAAGATTTTCTTCCTCTGTGGAACAGTTTCAGATAGACAGGTGTTAACTCTTCTCTAAATACTTGATAAAATTTGCCTCTGAAGCCATCAGGTACTGGACTTTAGTTGTTTGGGATATTTTTAATCACAGTTTCAGTTTCAGTGCTTGTGATTGGTCCATTCATATTTTCTATTTCTTCAGATTGAGTCTACAGAGAAAGTATATATTGAAGAATTTGTCCATTTCTTCCAGGTTGTCCATTTTATTGACATAGGGTTGTTCATAGTTGCATCATGATTCTCAATATTTCTGTGGAGTCATTTGTAACTTCTCCTTTTTCACTTCTAACTTTATTGATTTGAGTCCTATCCCTTTTTATCTTGATGAAATTGGCTGAAGGTTTATCAATCTTATTTATCATTTCAAAGAACCAGCTTTTTACTTGGATGCAATCTCAAAAATGACAGAATGATCTCTGTTCATTTCCAAGCCAAACCATTCAATATCATGGTAATCCAAGCCTATGCCCCAACCAGTAACACTGAAGAAGCTGAAGTTGAATGGTTTTATGAAGACCTACAAGATCTTTTAGAACTAACACACCAAAAAGATGTCATTTTCATTATAGGGGACTGGAATGCAAACGTAGAAGTCAAGAAACATCTGGAGTAACAGATAAATTTGGCCTTGGAGTACGGAATGAAGAAGGGCAAAGGCTAATAGAGTTTTGCCAAGAGAACACACTGATCATAGCAAACACCCTCTTCCAACAACACAAGAGAAGACTCTACACATGGACATCACCAGATGGTCAACAATGAAATCAGATTGATATATTCTTTGCAGCCAAAGATGGAGAAGCTCTATACAGTCAGCAAAAACAAGACCAGGAGCTGACTGTGGCTCAGATCATGAACTCCTTATTGCCAAATTCAGACTTAAATTGAAGAAAGTAGGGAAAACCACTAGACCATTCAGGTATGACCTAAATCAAATCCCTTATGATTATACAGTGGAAGTGAGAAATAGATTTAAGGGACTAGATCTGATAGATAGAGTACCTGATGAACTATGGATGGAGGTTCATGACATTGTATAGGAGACAGGTATCAAGACCATCCCCATGGAAAAGAGATGTAAAAAGCAAAATGGCTGTCTCAGGAGGCCTTACAAATAGCAGTGAAATGAAGAGAAGTGAAAAGCAAAGGACAAAAGGAAAGATATTTCCATTTGAATGCAGAGTTTCAAAGAATTAAAAGGAGAGATAAGAAAGCCTTCCTCAGCGATCAGTGAAAAAAAAATAGAGGAAAACAATGGAAAAGACTAGAGATATCTTCAAGAAAATTAGAGACAACAAAGGAACATTTCATGCAAAGATGGACTCGATAAAGGATAGAAATGGTATGGACCTAACAGAAGCAGAAGACATTAAGAAGAGGTGGCAAAAATATGCAGAAGAACTGTGCAAAAAAGATCTTTAAGGCCCAGATAATCACAGTGGTGTGATCACTCACCTAGAGCCAGACATCCTGGAATGTGAAGTCAAATGGGCCTTAGAAAGCATCACTACGAACAAAGCTAGTGGAGGTGATGGAATTCCAGTGGAGCTATTTCAAATTCTGACAGATGATGTTGTGAAAGTACTGCACTCAATATACCAGCAAATTTGAATAACTCAACAGTGGATACAGGACTGGAAAAGGTCAATTTTCATTCCAATTCCAAAGAAAGGCAATACCAAAGAATGCTCAAACTACCACACAATTACATTCATTTCACATGCTAGTAAAGTAATGCTCAAAATTCTCCAAGCCAGGCTTCAGCAATATGTGAATCTTGAACTTTCAGACGTTCAAGCTGGTTTTAGAAATGGCAGAGAAACCAGAGATTAAATTGCCAACATCTGCTGGATCATGGAAAAATCAAGAGGGTTCCAGAAGAACACCGACTTCTGCTTTATTGACTATGCCAAAGCCTTTGACTGTGTGAATCACAATAAAGTGTGGAAAATCCTGAAAGAGATGGGAATATCAGACCACCTGACCTGCCTCTTGAGAAACCTATATGCAGGTCAGGAAGCAACAGTTAGAACTGGGCATGGAACAACAGACTGGTTCCAAATAGGAAAAGGAGTCCGTCAAGGCTGTATATTGTCACCCTGCTTATTTAACTTATATGCAGAGTACATCATGAGAAACGCTGGGCTGGAAGAAGCACAACCTGGAAACAAGGTTGCTGAGAGAAATATCAATAACCTCGGAAATGAAGATAACACCACCTTTATGGCAGAAAGTGAAGAGGAAGTAAAGAGACTCTTGATGAAAGTGAAAGAGGAGAGCGAAAAAGTTGGCTTAAAGCTCAACATTCAGAAAACGAAGATCATGGCACCTGGTGCCATCACTTCATGGAAAATAGATGGGGAAACAGTGGAAACAGTGTCAGACTTTATTTTTTTTTTTGGCTCCAAAATCACTGAAGATGGTGGCTGCAGCCATGAAATTAAAAGACGTTTACTCCTTGGGAGAAAAGTTATGACCAACCTAGATAGTATATTGAAAAGCAGAGACATTACTTTGCCAACAAAGGTTCGTCTAGTCAAGGCTATGGCTTTTCACAGTGGTCATGTATGTATGTGAGAGTTGGACTGTGAAGAAAGCTGAGCGCCAAAGAATCAATGCTTTTGAACTGTAGGGTTGAAGAAAACTCTTTAGAGTCCCTTGGACTGCTAGGAGATCCAAACAGTCCATACTAAAGGAGATCAGTCCTGGGTGTTCTTTGGAAGGACTGATACTGAAGCTGAAACCCCAATACTTTGGCCACCTCATGCAAAGAGCTGACTTATTGGAAAAGACCCTGATGCTGGGAGGGATTGGGGTCAGGAGGAGAAGGGGACAACAGAGGATGATATGGCTGGATGGCAGCCTCGTCTCTATGGGCATAGGTTTGAGTAAACTTTGGGAATTGGTGGTGGACAAGGAGGCCTGGCATGCTGCAACTCATGGGGTTGCAAAAAGTTGGACATGACTGAGCGACTGAACTGAACTGAACTGAACTGATATTTGCGATTGTTTTGTCTCTATTTCACTTATTTCTGCTCTGATCATTATGATTTCATTCCTTCTACTAACTTTAGGTTTTCTTTGTTCTTCTTTATCTAGTTGTTTTAGGTATAAATTTAGGCTGTTTATTTGAGATTTTTCTTGTTTCCTGAAGTAAGTTTGTATAGCTATAACCTTCCCTCTTAGAATTCTTCCTTTTGGTTTCTGCCCTCCTAATGTTGGTCCAGTGTTTTGTGTAATCTTTGTATAGGGTGATATTGTGCTGAGTTTTGTTTGCTTGTTTGTTTTCCTCCTGATGGGCAAGGCTGAGTGAAGTAGTAATCCTATCTGCTGATGATTGGGTTTGTATTTTTCTTTTGTTTGTTGTTTAGTTGAGGCATCCTGCACAGGGTGCTACTGGTTGTTGGGTGATGCTGGATCCTGCATTCAAGTGGTTTCCTTTGTGTGAGTTCTCATTATTTGATACTNTCCTCCTGATGGGCAAGGCTGAGTGAAGTAGTAATCCTATCTGCTGATGATTGGGTTTGTATTTTTCTTTTGTTTGTTGTTTAGTTGAGGCATCCTGCACAGGGTGCTACTGGTTGTTGGGTGATGCTGGATCCTGCATTCAAGTGGTTTCCTTTGTGTGAGTTCTCATTATTTGATACTCCCTAGGGTTAGTTATTGGAGAAGGCAATGGCACCCCACTCCAGTACTCTTGCCTGGAAAATCCCATAGACCAAGGAGCCTGGTGGGCTGCAGTCCATGTGGTCGCTAAGAGTCAGACACAACTGAGCGACTTCACTTTCACTTTACACTTTCATGCATTGGAGAAGGAAGTAGCAACCCACTCCAGTGTTCTTGCCTGGAGAATCCCAGGGATGGGGGAGCCTGGTGGGCTGCCATCTATGGGGTTGCACAGAGTTGTACACGACTGAACCAACTTACCAGCAGCAGCAGGGTTAGTTATCTGGTAGTCTATGATCTTGGAGACAGTGCCCCCACTCCAAAGGCTCAGGGCTTGATCTCTGGTCAGGAAGAAAGATTCTACAAGTGAGTTGTTATGGCATTAAGTGAGATTAAAACAAATACTCCAAAATCAGAAACCAAACAGGAACTGCAAACAAATGGTAGTTACAAAATCAGGCAAATAATAATCAAAATAATGGAATATACACATATACATATACACCTATAAGCAAAGTCAAAACATTCCAACAAATATAAAGTGCAGTAGATTGCCCCAGGAAATGGAGGAAATCAAAAATTATATTTACCAGTTAGAACAAGACTAACTAAAGCACAAACCGGAAAACAAAACTAAAGCAAGGTGCCAAGCAGGAAATAAAGCAATGAAAACAAAACTAACAAATATGTTAAGAGGAAAGGAAATAAAGAGAAGAGAGAAAGAATAGATATGAAAAGGTAAATAGAAGTAGATAAAGAAGTGTATATATTTTAAAAATTAGTTGCAAGGGGAAAATAACAGTCACAAAGGCAAACAAAGAAACAAATATAGGAAAAATATAATAGATTTTAAAAACTAAAGTTATAAAAAAGAGAGGAAAAAAAGAAGAAAGAAAAACAGAGAGAAAAAAAGAAAATGCCACAAAACTGCAAAAGACCAACAGAGAGGCAGAGGTTTAAAACAATAATAAAATATGTGACTGAATGTACACATATACATCCATAAGCAAAATTGAAACAATCCAACAAAAATTAAATACAATAGACTTACCCAGAGAACAAAGGGAACCAAAAATTGTATCTACCAGTTAAGAACAAAATTAACTAAAGCACAAACTGGAAAACAAAACTAAAGCAAGGTGTCAGTTGGGGAATAAAGCAATGAAAACAAAGCTAACAAATAAGTTGAGAGGAAAGAAAGAATAGATATGCAAAATTAAATAGAGGTAGCTAAAGATGATTTATGTACATTAAAGATTAACTGCAAGGGGAAAAGAACAGTAGGAAAAGCAAACAGATAATTAAATGTAGAAAAAATAACAATAGGCTTAAAAATTTAGAAATTAAAATTTGAAAAAGGGAAAAGAGGGGGGGAAATAAAGGAAAATGGAAAACTCCACATAACTGCAAAACCAAAGTAGAGGCAGAGGCTTGTAACAACAATAAAAAGTGTGACTGAGGAAAAAAAAGAAAAAAAGCTCAAAACCTTAATTAGATTGCATAGTGCCAATAAAATCAACAACTACAACATAGGGGTCAGGGGAGGTTAAAAAAAGGGAAAGAAAAAAGAATCCAAAAGAATCTAAAGAACAAGTCTAAACATAAGAATAATAAATGGGTTTTCTTGAGTCACTGCTGTCAGAGTCCTTTCCCTTGCTGGGAGTCACAGTCCACCTCTCTTCCCTAGGATGCCCTCCAACCCTGCTTTGATCTCTGGACCTACTTTGGGGGCAGTTCAGATTCTAATCTTGTTGTACTCGTGTGTGTTCTTGCCTCCAATGTCCACAGCTATCAGCATTACTGTGTTTTCTTTTGTGTGAGCTCTCAGTGTTCTTTTATATATTCCATAGACACAGAGTCTGCCTAGTTGATCTTGTGGATTTAATCTGCAGCTTGTACAGCCTGTGGAAAGGTTTTGGGTCTTCCTCCTTACCCACACTCCCTCTGGGTGTCAATTGTGATTTTATTTCCATCTCTGCCTGTGGATTGTTCACGGGGATTTGCTTCTGAGTCTGGCCTAGAGTACTTGGGTTTGCCCCTGTGAGGGCCTTGTATAGAGGTGGTGCAGCTGCTTGGGTCACGGAGGTTCTGGTAGCACCAGGTACTCAGGGGAGCTGGCAGCTAGGGCAGCAGGAAATATGGTGCCCTAGAAGCATATGGCAACTAGTCTTGGCCAATACACTCCAGTATTTTTGCCTGGAGAATCCCCTTAACAGAGAAGCCTGGCAGTTCACAGTCTACAGAGCTGTAAAGTGTTGGACACAACAGAAGCAACCCTGCACACATAGACACAGGCTTTTTTTTTTTTTTTGCCTGTGGCAGCTCTGTCCCAGCGAGAGTTGAGCGTGAATGTCGGGCAGCTGCTTGGCTTGCAGGGATCCTGGTGGTGCCAAGTGTGCAGGGACACAGACTGCCTCCACTGCATGAGTTATGGCCCTACTAGAGGTTTTTTTCAAGCTTCTTGAAGCTGGCAATCAAAAGGCTTTTTTGCCAGTCTTTCTCTGAAGCTCCAGCCATTCAGGCACTTACTTAGAGGGCTCCCTTGCCTGAGGTCCTTCTCTGTTGTTCAGCATGTCATGCACATAGAGGGTCCCCCCTGGCTGGGGTCCTATTGTGTCAATCGGGCATCAGGCACTTAAAGAGCACCCTAGGTGGGATCCTACTCTGCAGTTCAGTGCATCAGGCAATTGATGGGCCAGCCTCTCTATTGTTCAACTGCTGATGTTGGCATGTGGGGAGCGAGAGGCTATGGTGATGGCTCCAACCCCTACAGGTGACTCAGCAGTATCCCCTTGCTTCCATGGCTGCCTGACTTTCCTCCACAGACATTTCCCACCACAATCTCCTCCTTCACATACCCTCAATCTGTCTCTCCACAATCAACAGCAGCCCTCACACTGGCATTGCTCCACAATCCCTAAACTCCAGCTCCCAGACGCTGTGCCTTCTGGACGACCTGCATCCATATTTGGGATATGTATGGCTGTGGCAAGGACTGTCTTATCCATTCCATTTAGGCTGCCACAGATCAGCTGTTTCACTTTCAGCCTCAAATGTTTCTCCTCTGACTCAGACAATTGCTCTGATGTGGGGATTGGACCCTTGCTTCAGTTCTTCCACCCACTGAGGGCAGGTCCATTCCTGGTAACACTCCTGTTTTACCCCCTAGTTCCTTCACTCTATGGAGTTTTGCATGGTTCTCTACATTCTTTTCTGCTGGTCAGGTACCCCTGTCTACCCTCAGCTGGTGTTCTGCATGCACTTCTGTATCTGAAGGTATATTCTTGACGTACCCATGGAAAGAGATGTAATCCATGTCCACCTATTCCTCTGCCATCTCTTTCCTCTCTACCTTACTCTTGTTAAAATTAAGGTCCAGTAAAATTAAATGCATATAATTATTTTAAAAATAAGATGTAACATTAATTTATGCATAATTGAGAAAGAGAAAACTGCCGATTAAGTAGTGGCACAGTTTTCTAATAACTCAGACTTTTTATTTTATGTTTATTGAAAACCACTTTTTTTTTCCCCAGTCATGTCATGTTGCCAAGAAAAAGAACAAGCTGTGTTCACATGATCTATGCTTCCTGTGACAAACAGGCATTGTAAGATATGTCAATAGCAAGCCACAAAACTATTTATACTTGCAAAGCTGTTAAAAACTGAGAACTTGTAGAACTTCTTTCTTTTTTTCTTATAGATTTCCTTTCTTCTATTGTTCCTCTTCCTCTCTTTTCTCACTCTCTTTTCCCTTACTTTTTTTTTTTTTTACTCCATTTCATTCTAAATCTTATCTCCCTCTTATCTCAACTTGCAGGGAAACAAACTCAAAGAGAATAACAAAGAAGTAGTAGCTTGAAAGGAAAGTAGGTATAGACTTTTAAAATTTGCTTTGTATTTTTATGGAATGGTAGTTTTGAGACTTCAATACTGCAGAAAACACAGCAAGCCTTCAGTTTCAGGGGAATGTTGCTGAACTTGTCTTTTAGAACAGTTGTAAGTTATGCTATTCAAAATCTGTAGGAACTCATGAATGCATGAAAGGAGAGAGATGTTAACCAAATTGCCCTTCCCCCAAATAGAGGGCACCTGGGTTTTTCCTACATTTTATAGTTTTGGGAATTATACATAGTGGCCATATTATTACACAAAACTTGAGAAATTGTTTACACATATGCTGTTCAGTAGAATGAGAGACTAGAAGATTTCAAAATTTAGCAATGCAAAAACAACAACAACAACAACAACAAACAGTTTTTCACTCCTTTATTGTGCAGCCTAGCTCCATATCCACTGGCTACACTAAAAGTCTCTGTCCTCATAAATATTCTGTATACATAAATGGAATCCTGATACAAATACACAGAAGACAAGGAGCTTAGAACTTGACCTAATATGTAGTTTGACTTCCTTCTATTAAAAATAGTGACATCTTAGGAATTACAAAACCTGTAGTAATTATAAGATGGTCAGTGAAGACTTCCCTGGTAGTCCAGTGGTTAAGAATACACCTGCTAATACAGGGGACATAGGTTCAATCCCTGGTTCAGGAAGATCCCACATGCTGTGGAGCAGTAGTCTCTCCACAACTACTGAAGCCCATGAGCCTATGGCCTGTGCTCCATGACAAGAGGAAGCACTGCAATGAGAAACCCTGTGCACAGCAGCAAGAGTGCAGCCTCTGTGCCAGCAACTAGAAAAAGACTGCATGCAGCAACGAAGACCCAGTGCAGCCAAAGATAAATACATAAATATATATATATATATATATTAGTCCCACATTCTGCAACTAGAAGACATTGTTCACTGCAGTGAAGATCAAAATCTTGTGTGCCACAACTAAGACCCAGTACAGCCAATAAATAAATGAATAATAACTTTTAAAAACTGAGGGACAATGATTAAGGTAAAATTTCTAGATTATTAAAGCATTTAATGCACAAATTAAAATCTAAATATTGTATATTAAAGTTATTTAAAATAGATTCCATGCTTGTTATTTAACATGTGGGATAAAAGCATGTAAAATGAAAAGTGAATTTAAGTTGCTTTTATTATGTGTATATGTTTGTATGTATGCAAATGGCTGAATATGCACTCTTTCAATGGCTGAAAATGCACTCTTTCTTGTGGCCATGAAATTGACATTGGCTCCATATTCTGGTCCTGTGACATGGTTGTCTCTTTAATCAATGAAATTTGCACTTCTGTGGTTATATTAACTGTCTTCTTTTAAGAAAGAAATGTCTTACAAATTAAATAATGAGAATGATTTCATTCTCATGGTCACAATGTTCTCAGTTATAGGAAAAAACTCAATGGAAAAGTGTAATACTGCATAAATAAGTCCACAAATAATGAATCTGGAAATCCAGTGAAGCAGTGACTTTCAGTCTACCTGTGCTGCTGGTATCTGTCACCACAGAAGATGCACACCTTAAGCTATATATATATATATTTTTTTTTAATGACTCAGATGTTAGCTCAAGGAGGAAAAAAGATTAGGTATAAAAATTAAGTGATGTAGTAAAGGTAGATCACAAGTTATAATGTTTTCTAGAATTATTATGCAGACTGTTTTAAGCAGACCTTGAAGCCTGAGTTGGATGTAATTGTGTGTAAGAGCAGGGACATATCTAGGTTCAAAGCCTGCTTATAGAACTAATATACTTATTGCTTAATCTCTTTCAACCTCAGTTTCTTTGTCTATAAAATCGAAATGTTCATGCTTATTATTAGAAGGTTGTGAAGCTTGAGTGAATCAATGTATGTATATCCACAGTACCTGGTATGTTAAAAAATAGCAACTATTACTAGTAGGGATAAAACTAGTATTTTTCTTGAAATAAACATAATTTTACTTCAGGAAGTGTGTAAGTGATATTTTTATGGGTCTAGCGTACTCTTGGGGCTTCCCTGATAGCTCAGATAAGACTTGGGTTCAATCCCTGGGTCAGGAAGATCCCCTGGAGAAGGGAATGGCAACCGACTCCAGTGTTCTTGCCTGGAGAATTCCATGGACAGAAAACCCTGGCGGACTACAGTCCACGGAGTCGCAAAGAGTTGAACCCGACTGAGCAACTTTCACTCATTCAGTGTACTCTTATTATTAAAGCTACAATTCCTTCTTTAGGGGATCCAAGTTAAGCCTTAGAGATCACATCATACTAGGAGGGACCAGTCTAATTTGAGACTTTACAGAGTTTATAACAATTTTTTTTTCTAGTTTGAAAACATTAAAACATGGTCTTCAATGTTTTTACCACCACCAAAGCCCATATTGCATAATGAAGGAAGAAGGGAGAGATTGTGGTTGTATTGTTTCCATAATGTACATGGCCTACAGCACTGATAATTTATCATCATGTCATTACTACTAATATCTTGCATTGTTTTATACACAATAGTATGCTCTCAAAATTATAGTAAATCAGAAATGTCCAGATCTCTAAGAAGAGGACCAAAATGATATAGAATATAAGGAAAAAGTTCTAAAGTAATAAGATGGAAACTCAAAGGGAAATTCAATAGGAGAAGTAATTATACTAATGGATAGTTATTCAAAATTAGACTTCTAGAAAAAGAAAAGAAGTGCAAGATCTTTGGTTTGCATTCCAAAGGGGACACTCTTAAAAATCATCTACCTTCCAAACCAACTATACCCTTCAAGACACCACAAAAAAAGATTTCTAGGAGCAGAAAACATACCTCTGCTCCTAAGTGCCATATAGTCCCTGAATAAGTCAATTTTTGCTTCAGTAACATACGATCCCCAAATTCCAGTCCTTAGCACAAGTATTAACTTCTTGCTCATGTTATATGAAGGCTGTGGTTTGTTCTGAGAGGTCAACTACATTTCTTCTTCTAGCACCACATGGAACATCCAATGGACATCCAAGCACATCCTGCTTGGAATGTGGTGATTCCCTAGCAGAGAGCAAGGGCACAGGATAAATGAAACAATACAAACAAGATAGCCAAAATTAGATTAAAAGATTAAAAAAATAAAAAGAAAGAAAAAGAAAAACAAGTAACTAGACTTTCAAAATAAGAAACTAACAATGTAGGCTAAGATTATCTAGGAAGATTCATTAAAAAAAAAAAAAAAACAACTCAATATTTTAGAAATAAAAGAATCATCTCTTAGTCTCCAATTCTGATTCTGTGTGTGTTTAGTTGCTCAGTTATCTTCTACTCTTTGAGACCCCATGAACTATAGCCCACCAGGCTCCTCTGTTCATGGGATTCTCCAGACAAGAATACCAGGATGGGTTGTCATTCCCTTCTCCAGGGGATTTTTCTGACCCAGGGATCAAACCCAGGCAGAGTCTACATTCTGAATTACCAGGGAAGCCCAGTTTCCAATTTTATTAGTCCCCAAATTATCAATTCAATATATACAACATTTCTTTGTCTTTATTGTCACTCTTGTGGCTCATCTCTTGGCTGGTCTATTGGAATAGCTTTCCTAATGTCTCTGTTCAGGTCTCTCTTTGATTCATCATCTTATTGTTGCCTTGTCTCTTCATTTAAAACTTTGAAAATGTCACTCACCTACCCAGAATTGTTCAATATATCCCCAATGTTTACTGGAAACATCTAAAATCTCTTGCAGCAAATTGCCTGATGTATTGACCCCTGCCCACATATAATGCTTTCTTTCCTTGTTTCCTGGGCTTCCACACACATTTTCCATCTCAGCCCTGAACTGTTTGCACTTCCTGACTTCATGCTACTTGCCTCTTTAACCCACATAAAAATTATCCATAATGTTTGATTGAAATGACCTGCTTCTATTTTTGCATGAATGAACTCTCGTTTATTTCTCAAGTCTCAATTCTGATAACACCTACCCTCTGGAGCTTGACCTGATTCTCTGAGAAAAATTAAGAGCCTTTTTTCCCCCCCTTTTCCCACTGAATTCTGTACATATCATTTCAACAAATATTCCTCTTCTCTTTTCTTACTCAGAAAATTAATTTTATCAGCATTCTAGACAGATTGTCAAAACCAATCTGCAATGTAAAATTCAAGTTTGAATTGTTAGGCCAAGTAGACATTTGTGTCAGTTTAACTAGTATCAGTTCAGTTCAGTCACTCAGTCGTGTCTGACTCTTTGCAACCCCATGAATCGAAGCACGTGAGGCCTCCCTGTCCATCATCAACTCTCGGAGTCCACCCAAACCCATGTCCATTCAATCCGTGATTCCATCCAATCATCTCATCCACTGTCGTCCCCTTCTTCTCCTACCCTCAGTCTTTCCCAGCATCAGGGTCTTTTCCAATAAGTCAGCTCTTCACATCAGGTGGTCAAAGTATTGGAGTTTTAGCTTCACACTAAAATATTAAAGTAAATTTTTATGAGGTTGTTCTATAAGCAGCCTCAAAACGGAGAGCTAAATTATGTGATTGAACTTATATTATTAGGCCCTGATATTTCTGTACACCTCTCTAAACATAACTCTCACTGCAAGGCTGGCTGAGGATTTAACCTCGGAGGGTAGTTCATCCTTCTGGGAAAAAGTACAGGGTTTAGATGGCCATGATCAACTTTTGTCTTTGTAATCCTCTTCATCAGTCTTCCATGATTTAATGATTTTCATTTTTATTGACATTTTTTCTTTAGCTATCACATATGCTCTACTGGCATTATATATATAATATATATTACATATGTAATTTTCTAAATTCTCCACTCAGTGGCTAATACTATTTCCAAGTAAAGTACATACAGAAGAGAGTGAGTAACATATTTCTTTCTGTGTCTTTAGCCCATTAGTTTTCTTCTAATTCATGAAGCCACGTATAATAGCTACCTTTTTTTTTTTTTTTCCAGTTGACACCCTTGTCAAACATTTATGTGCTCTGCTTACTATCTTGGGCCAGTCTCAGCATCCCTCTTCAGCTTTTGTTTAATTGCAAGATTTCAAGTTTCTTTGTCATCCTTATATGTTCTCCAGTTATTTGCATCCTTCTTAGAGAACAGTAGTAAGGGTGAGCAACATCAATACAGTGTGATAAAAGAGCAGGGTTACCTATGTTCACTCCCTTCTCCATTCATTCACATAATTAACCACTTAGCGGGCCAGTTGGTATTTGTGGATCTTCTGCTGTACATGATGGTGGCTCAGACTGTAAAGAATCTGCCTGTAATTCAGGAGATCTTAGTTCAATCCCTGGGTAAGGAAGATCCTTGGAGAAGGGAATGACAACCTACTCCAGTATTCTTACTTGGAGAATCCCATGGAAAGAGAAGCCTAGCAGGCTACAGTCCATGAAGTCACAAGAGTCAGACACTTGTGACTGAGCAACTAAACATGAAGCATGAAGCTGTATTATGACAAAATACGACTAAATGAGAAGTAGGGATTTTGGTGATTTAGACATGCAAATGTGTTATGTAAACTTGCTCTAAGAGACAGGTTCTGCTGGCTCCACCCAGGGTGAGAAATAAGAACTTCTAAGAGGAGGCTATGCTGATTTGTTTTCTGAAAGATGACAAATAGTTTACAAGTGAGGTGAAGTCGCTCAGTCGTGTCCGACTCTTTGCGACCCTGTGGACTGTAACCTACTAGGCTTCTCCGTCCGTGGGATTCTCCAGGCAAGAATACTGGAGTGGATTGCCATTTCCTTCTCCAGGGGATCTTCCTGACCCAGGGATCGAACCCAGGTCTCCCGCATTGGAGGCAGACGCTTTAACCTTTGAGCCACCAGGAAAGCTAGTTTACAAGTAGAACATCATTAGAAATGGAAAGCACATGCAAAGGATTGTGGTGCTAGGAAAAGTTAGGAAAGTCAGAGAATCCACAGGACAAGAATGCAGGACGAGACACCAGGGCAGAAAGGTAACTCTGACAATAGGAGTTAATGGTAAAGGAGGCTTTTGCACACAGAAGAGTGCGGTTTATACCACTGGAGGCAGAGGGTGACCTTCCTGGGATGTCTGCAAGGATGCTGTCTCCTTTCCACACATAAACTACTGAGTGAGTAAATTCAGTATGTGCATAGAGACGACAGTGAAAACTCTGAAACTATAAGCAGAGACACATCAGAGGGATCTTGGAACAACTGTAATTAGACATGATGAAGGCACAGATTCAGGCAGGATTTTCAGTAAGTTGGAAGAATTTACTGAACTTAGGGACTGAATTATTTTGAGAGTGAAAGGAACGGATAAGTGAAAAATTTGTTTCTGCCTTAACTAACTGAAGGGCTTCCCTGATAACTCAGTTGGTAAAGAATCCGCCTGCCATGCAGGAGACCCCTTTTTGATGCCTGGGTAGGGAAGATCCCCTGGAGAAGGGAAAGGCTACCTACTCCAGTATTCTGGCCTGGAGAATCCCATGGACTGTATAGTCCATGGGGTTGCAAAGTGCCGTACATGACTGAGTGACTTTCACTTTAAGTAACAAAGACTGGAAAGGCCATGAGTGGAGATAGGAAATTCAGGGGGAGAAGCAGCCTGGATGAAAGAAGTTCAGTTTTAGGCAAAAAGACAGAAACTCATCTGTAAAAACTCAAGCATATATTTTATAAAATAGATTACTAGAATAAAATGTGGGAAGCATATAGTGAATACAATGAGATATCTTACAAAAGCATTCGTCTTGTTGTTTAGACCTTATATATGCCATATAATCGGAGAAGGCAATGGCAAGCCACTCCAGTACTCTTGCCTAGAAAATCCCATGGATGGAGGAGCCTGGTAGGCTGCAGTCCATGGGGTCGCTGGGAGTCGGTCGCGAGTGAGCGACTTCACTTTCACTTTTCGCTTTCACACAATGGAGAAGGAAATGGCAACCCACTCCAGTGTTCTTGCCTGGAGAATCCCAGGGACGGGGGAGCCTGTTGGGCTGCCGTCTATGGGGTCGCACAGAGTCGGACACGACTGAAGCGACTTAGCAGCAGCAGCAGCAGCATGCCATATAATGAGTATCAAGCACTTTAAATATATAAATTTAATATCTATTCCTACAAGTTAACAGTCTTGTAAATGTTTAAGTTTTAATATTTTATACAGATTTTGCTCTAAGTAGATTTCCTCTCAATCATGACTAATTTTAGGAGAAATAATATTTGAACACATTAATAATTAAGAGTCCTGTAGGTTTTTATTTTTTTATATATAAAGAAAGGAACTGAATTAATGAGGTTACAACATATTCGATAATCATCCTTGAGAGTCCTGGATTCAATTATCTCTTCTTTAATAAGTGTTGCTTCATTTAGAGCCTCCAGTTGTCTGTAATTTCAATTACTTACCTCTGTGAAAGAATAGTTTTATCTTGTTATTTCCAACTCAAGTTACAGTGGAGACTGTTAATAACGCTCCTTCAGGAAAATGATCCTGTCAGCTTTTGTTCTCAGATAACAATATAAACAAAATAATTATTTTATAATTGATTTATTTTATATTTATAATCATAATATGAATGGGAGGGGAAATTGCCTCTAGGAATGAGGGAATTGAAAAATAGAAGGTGGCAGATGCCACTACTGTTGCTATGGAGGATACAGCTGTGGCCAGGCTCCTGGATGAATGTCTGTGAGCTGACCTTCAGCACTAGACAGACCCCCAGCCCACACTCTCAGCTCCAGGTCCTGAGCAACAGGACAGTGGGCACCAGGAGACTTCCTTTTTTTAATTTTTATTTTTAAAATTAAAGTACAGTTGATTTACAATGTTGTGTTAGTTTCAGGTGTAGAGCAAAATGATTCAGTTGTACATATACATGTATCTATTCTTTTTTAGATTCTTTTTCCTTATAAATTATTGCAAAATATTGTGTTGTTCCCTGTGCTATAGAGCAGGTCCATTATTGGTTATCTATTTTACACAGAGTAGTATGTTTATGTTACTCCCAAACTCCTAATTCTTTTTACAAAAGACCAGCATGTGTGGTATCTGAGGAGGGATGGTTACAAAGGAGCCACGGCTCTTACTGTTATTTTTTATTTCCTATCCATATGGGGGCATATTGACACACTCTGAGTAGTGGGTGAGTAGAAGACCACACACAATTTCTAAGACATTTCCAAAGCTTCCCGGGACAGTTCCCAAGAGTAGAAGCCTCCTCACATCCGTCAGAACCAAGCTATGAGCTGAGCACATACAGCCCTACTTCTCCGACTCACTGCTCATTCCTCTTACATGACTTGCATGGTTGTAACCAGTACCTCTCTTTTCACTCCTATCAAATTTCTGTATTGTTTTGTTCTATGTGCTAAATATGAGGGAATCTCAGCATGTCCTCAAGAACAGGGCAGCGCACAGGAGATGGCATGCATTTACACACCTCCCTCCTCAGATAATCTGGCTTTGGCCTCAAGGGAGTGAGAATCTCAGCACTGAAAAGTCCTGTTACTTCTATTCCTCTGTACTCCAGGCATCCCTCAGGGGCACTGCCCTGTCAGAGGTGTGCAATTCCCTTCCATACTAGGGTGGCTGCTGGTCTGTGATCCCCACTCATCAGCATCAGTTCACCTGGGCACCTGGGAAAGTCTCAGACCCTACTACACATCCTACCCTGTGTTTAAAGCCCTGCATGCAATTATGGGAATCAGGGCATAAGAGTGCAGGTTCATAGCTTCTTTAGAAATGCAAATAATTCTAGGACCTCAGCCTCATCCACTGCCCTAGAATCTTGAGATAACAACCAGGAAACAGGCACAGTAAGCTCTCCAGGTGGTTCTATGTCCAAAAAGTTATAGGAACCGCAGCCCTATGCCACTGGGTCCTGGTAACAACTCTCCTCACAGCGCCATGCAGAGAATATTTCAACTGGGGACTGTAATTCTGTGGGTGGGACCTGCTATGATGTATAAAGAGAGGGGCCTCTGTCATGCCTGGGTCCCAAAGCTATCTGAAAGGCCAGAGAGACAAAAGTGGATACTTGTATCCCAACTGACTCTGAGTTAGTGGTGGCACGCCCAGTGCCCATAACAATGTTCTGTGTTATTACCATGAAAAAAAGATACTGTGGACAACCTCTAGAAATGTCAGTCACCTACATAGGCCAAGTATTTTTGCTTGTATTTTTGTTTGTTTTTTTCTCCAGCCTGGCTGGAGAAGAAAGACCCACTCCTAATACCTATTGTTGCAATCAGCCCAGCCCCAAATCTCACTTTGAGAGCATACTGTGGTATTCCTCCTCTACACATTCTCAGAATCCAGTTTTCTTTTCTGTTTTTGCCTAGCCAACAATTCTTAAATGAGTGCCAGTTGTCCCCACATTACTAATTGTGAGGGCATTGACCACAGGCCTGGGAGCGCCAGGCACCTCTACCTCTGTGCTTGCCTGCAAAGCCCCTGGTCTGCAACTATGAGCATCCAACTGACATCTTCCATCAGTATCTCCCACTTCTCTCACTCTGGTCCCAGATGCTTCAGTTCTGAAAAGAACCCCAAGTTCACCTGTGAGTGGATATGGGCAAACGCTCAGTATCTGTGGATGAGGCAGAAAAGAAACTTTTGACCAATCCAGGATTATTTCTCTTGGTTGTTGTTCTTCTTGTAGAAAAGAGGGATTTTTGTTGTTGTTGTTGTCATTGCTGTTCATTTTTATTTGTTTTTCAGATATCAGTTGAGGTGGGCATGTACACCAATCTCCAGCTCCCACATTGTTCCTGAAGAGCATTTCAACATCCTTTGCTTTATAGAATAATAGAGACTCTTCAGTTCACTTCAGTTTAGTCCCTCAGTTGTGTCCAACTCTTTGCGACCCCATGGACTGCAGGACACCAGGCTTCCCTGTCCATCACCAAATCCTGGATCTTGCTCAAACTCATGTCCATCAAATCAGTGATCTCATCCAACCATCTCACCCTCTGTCATCCCCTTCTCCTCTCACCTTCAATTTTTCCTGGCATCAAGGTCTTTTCCAATGAGTTAGTTCTTTGCATCAGATGGCCAAAGTATTTTCAGCTTCAGCATCAGTCCTTCCAATAAATATTCAGGACTGATTTCATCTAGGATGGACTGGGTGGATCTCCTTGCTGTCCACGGACTCTCAAGAGTCTTCTCCAACACCACAGTTTAAAAGCATCAATTATTCAGCTCTCAGCTTTCTTTATAGTCCAACTCTCACATCCATACATGATTACTAGAAAAACCATAGCTCGGGCTCAACGCACCTTTGTTGGCAAAGTAATGCCTATGCTTTTTAATATGCTGTCTAGGTTTGTCATATACTTTCCTCCAAGGAGCAAGTGTCTTTTAATTTCATGGCTGCAGTCACCATCTGCAGTGATTTTGGAGTCCCCAAAAAGAAAGTCTCTCACTGCTTCCAATGCTTCCCAGCCTATTTTTCATGAAGTGATGGAACCAGATGCCATGATCTTAGTTTTCTGATTGTTGAGTTTTAAGTCAGCTTTTTCACTCTCCTCTTTCGAGGCTCTTCAGTTTCTCTTCGCTTTCTGCCATAACATCATCTGCATATCTGGGGTTATTAATATTTCTCCCTGAAATCTTGATCCCAGCCTGTGCTTTATCTAGTCCAGCATTTCATATGAGTTGCTCTGCATATGTTAAATAAGCAGGGTGACAATTTACGTCCTTGACGTCCTTTCCCAATTTCGAACCAGTCTGTTGCTCCATGCCTGATTCTAACTACTGCTTCTTGACCTACATATAGATTTCTCAGAAGGAAGGTAAGGCGGTCTGGTGTTCCCATCTCTTAAAGAAGTTTCCACAGTTTGTTGTGATCCCCACAGTCAAAGGCTTTGGTGTAATCAATAAAGCAGAAGTATTTTTTTTTTTTTTTCTGGAATTCTCTTACTTTTTCTATGGTCCAACAGAGTTGGTAATTTGATATCTGGTTCTTCTGGCTTTTATAAATCTACCTTGAACATCAGGAAGTTCATGGTTCACATACTATTGAAGCCTGGCTAGGAGAATTTTGAGCATTCCTTTGCTAGTGTGTGAGATGAGTGCAATTGTGCAGTAGTTTGAACATTCTTTGTCATTGCCCTTCATTGGAATTGGAATTAAAACAGACCTTTTCCAGTCCCGTGGCCACTGTTGACTTTTCCAAATTTGCTGGCCTATTGAGTGCAGCACTTTCACAGCATCATCTTTTAGGATTTGAAAGAGCTCAACTGGAATTCCATCACCTCCACTAGCTTTGTTCATTGTGATGCTTCCTAAGGCCCACTTGACTTCTCAATCCAGGATGTCTGGCTCTAGGTGAGTGATAACACCATTGTACTTATCTGGGTCGTGAAGATCTTTTTTGTATAGTTCTTCTGTGTATTCTTGCCACCTCTTCTTGATAACTTCTGCTTCTGTTAGGTCCATACCATTTCTGTCCTTTACTGTGCCCATCATTGCATTAAATATTCCCCTGGTATCTCTAAGTTTCTTGAAGAGATATTTAGTCTTTACCATTCTATTATTTTCCTCTATTTCTCTGCATTCATTGATCACCGAAAAATACTTTCTTATCTCTCTTTGTTATTCTTTAGAATTCCGAATTGAAATGGGTATATCTTTCTTTTTCTCCTTTGCTTTTCACATCTCTTCTTTTCTCAGCTATTTTTAAGGCTTCCTCAGGCAATCATTTTCCTTTTTGCATTTCTTTTTCTTGAAGATGGTGTTGATCACTGCCTCCTGTACAATGTCATGAACTTGTGTCCATAGTTCTTTAGGTACTCTGTTTATCATATCTAATACCTTGAATATATTTGTCACTTCCAATGTATAACTGTAAGGAATTTGATTTAGGTCATATCTGAATGGTCCAGTGGTTTCCCTACTTTCTTCAATATAAGTCTGAATTTGGCAATAAGGAGTTCATGATGTGAGCCACAGTCAGTTCCCAGTCTTGTTTTTGCTGACTGTATAGAGCTTTTCCGTCTTTGGCAGCAAAGAATATAATCAATCTGATTTTGGTATTGACCATACCATGTATAAAGTTTTCTCTCATGTTGTTGGAAGAGGGTGTTTGCTATGACCAGCGCATTCTCTTGGCAAAACTCTGTTAGCCTTTGCCCTGCTTCATTTTGTTCTCCAAGGCAAAATTTACCTGTTACTCCAGGTATCTCTTGACTTCCTACTTTTACATTTCATTCCCCTATGATGAAAAAGATATTCTTTGGGGGTGTTAGTTCTGGAAGGTCTTGTAGGTCTTCATAGAACCATTCAACTTTAGCTGCATCAGCATTACTGGTTGGGGCATAGACTTAGATAACTATGATATTGAATGGTTTGCCTTGGAAACCAACAGAGATCATTACATCATTTTTTGAGATTGCACCCAGTTATTGAATTTCAGACTCTTTTTTTTTTGTTGTTGACTATGAGGGTTATTCCATTTCTTCTAAGAGATTCTTGCCCATAGTAGTAGATAAAATTATCATCTGAATTAAATTACCCCATTCCAGGCAATGGAACCCCACTCCAGTACTCTTGCCTGGAAAATCCCATGGGCTGAGGATCCTGGTAGGCTGCAGTCCATGGGGTCGCTAAGAGTCAGGCACGACTGAGCGACTTCACTTTTGCTTTTCACTTTCATGCTTTGAAGAAGGCAATGGCATCCCACTCCAGTGTTCTTGCCTGGGGAATTCCAGGGACAGGGTAGCCTGGTGGGCTGCCGTATATGAGGTCACACAGAGTCGGACACGACTGAAGTGATTTAGCAGCAGTAGCAGCAGCAGTCCATTTTAGTTCTCTGATTCTTAAAATATTACTGTTCACTCTTGCCATCTCCTGCTTTTCTGCTTCTAATTTACCTTGATTAATGGTCCTAGCATTCCAGGTTTCTATGCAATATTGCTCTTTAGAGTAACGGACTTTACTTCCATCACCAGTCACATTCACAGCTGGGTGTTGTTTTCGCTTTGGTTCTGTCCCTTCATTCTTTCTGGAGTTATTTCTCCACTATTCTTCAGTAGTATATTGGGCACCTACTGACCTGTGGAGTTCATCTTTCAGTGTTATATCCTTTTGCCTTTTCATACTGTTCATGGGGTGCTCAAGATAAGAATACTGAAGTGGTTTGCCATTCCCTTCTCCAGTGGACCATGGTTTGTCAGAACTCTCCACTCTGGCCCGTCCATCTTGAGTGTCCTACATGGCATGGCTCATACTTTTACTGAGTTAGACAAGGCTGTAGTCCTTGAGATCAGTTTGATTACTTTTCTCTTATTGTGGTTTTCTGAAGGATAAGGATAAAAGGCTTTTGGAAGCTTTCTGATGGGAGAGACTGACTGTGAGGAAAATTGGGTCTTGTTCTAATGGGCAGGGCCATGCTCAGTAAATCTTTAATTCAATTTCCCTTGATGGCTGGGCTGTGTTCCCTTCCTGCTGCTTCACCTGAGAACAAACTATGGTGCAGGTAATGAAGATAGTGGCAATTTCTTTCAAAAGGTTCCTTGGACACAGTGCCTCACTCAGTGCCTCCAACTTTGCAGGAGGCCACCACCAACCCATGCCTCCACCAGAGACTCCTGGATACTCACAAAGCAAATCTGCGTCAGTCTCTTATGGGGTCACTGCTCTCTTCTCCTGGGTCCTAGAGTGCACAAGATTTTTTGTGTGGGTACTCCAAGAGTCTGTTTTCCAGTCTTGTGTAAACTCTGTAGTCAAAATCCCACTGACCTCCAAACTCAAATTCTCTTGGGGTTCTCAGTCCCTTTGCCAGATCCCCAGGTTGGGAAATCTGTTGTGGGTCCTAGAACTTTCTTAACAGTGTGAGAATTTCTTTGGTATAATTGTTCTGCAGTTTGTGGGTCGTCTCCTCAGTTGCTCTGTGGTGGGGCTAGAAACATTTAAGTTCTAAGTTCAGTCACTCAGTCGTGTCCAACTCTTTGCAACCCCATGAATCGCAGCACGCCAGGCCTCCCTGTTCATTACCATCTCTCGGAGTTCACTCAGACTCACATCCATTGAGTTCATGATGCCATCCAGCCATCTCATCCTCGGTCGTCCCCTTTTCCTCCTGCCCCCAATCCCTCCCAGCATCAGAGTCTTTTCCAGTGAGTCAGCTCTTCTCATGAGGTGGCCAAAGCACTAGAGTTTCAGCTTTAGCATCATTCCTTCCAAAGAAATCCCAGGGCTGATCTCCTTCAGAATGGACTGGTTAGATCACCTTGAAGTCCAAGGGACTCTCAAGAGTTGTCTCCAACACCACAGTTCAAAAGCATCAATTCTCTGGTACTCAGCCTTCTTCACAGTCCAACTCTCACATCCATACATGATCACAGGAAAAACCATAGCCTTGACTAGATGGACCTTAGTCGGCAAAGTAATGTCTCTGGTTTTTAATATACTATCTAGGTTGGCCATAACTTTTCTTCCAAGGAGTAAGCGTCTTCTAATTTCATGGCTGCAGTCACCATCTGCAGTGATTTTGGAGCCCAAAAAAATAAAGTCTGACACTGTTTCCACTGTTTCCCAATCGATTTACCATGAAGTGATGGGAACGGATGCCATGATCTTCGTTTTCTGAATGTTGAGCTTTAAGCCAACTTTTTCACTCTCCTCTTTCACTTTCATCAAGAGGCTTTTGAGTTCCTCTTCACTTTCTGCCATAAGGGTGGTGTCATCTGTATATCTGAGGTGATTGATATTTCTCCCAGCAATCTTGATTCCAGCTTGTGTTTCTTCCAGTCCAGCATTTCTCATGATGTACACTTCATAGAAGTTAACTAAGCAGGGTGACAATATACAGCCTTGACGTACTCCTTTTTCTATATGGAACCAGTCTGTTGTTCCATGCCCAGTTCTAACTGTTGCTTCCTGACCTGCATACAGATTTCTCAAGAGGCAGGTCAGGTGGTCTGGTATTCCCATCTCTTTCAGAATTTTCCACAGTTTATTGTAATCCACACTGTCAAAGGCTTTGGCATAGTCAATAAAGCAGAAATAGATGTTTTTCTGGAACTCTCTTGCTTTTTCCATGATCCAGCAGATGTTGGCAATTTTGTCTCTGGTTCCTGTGCCTTTTCTAAAACCAGGTTGAACATCAGGGAGTTCACGGTTTGCCTGCGCAGCCACCACTCCTCGGGTTGCTCCTCCTGGCCGCCGGCCCTGGCCTCAGGCTCGTGGTGGCTCCTCAGGTTCACCGCGACTGGCCTCGAGTGCAAGGTGGCTTCTCCTGGCCGCCCCTGACCTTGGATTCAGGGAGTATCCTCCCGGCCGCCACTGGCCTCGGATTCGGGGCAGCTCCACCCAGCCTCCGCTCTGACCTCGGATGCGGGGTGTCTCCTCCCGGCCGCCCCTGACCTCGGACGTGGGGTAGCTCCTTTCGGCCATGCTTAGTGCACAGGCCCAGCTCTTGCAGCTGCCTGCGCTTAGTGCACCGGCCTGGCTCTTGCAGCCACCTGCGCAAGGCGGCAGTGAAATTCGACTCACCAAACACTGAACATGTCTATTCAATGAACGTTTTTTTTTTTTTTAACAGCAACAAATATTTTCTGAGCTGCAATGTGTTCCCTGGCAACAGATCTCATTCTGTTTTTGGAAAATCCTTGTGACAAAAACACACTCTGTCTGAAATGATCCTGCATTTCAGGACTAAGCCAAGGATATACACAAGGAATTACACTTTGGCCAATAGCCAACAAAGGCCCGTCTAGTCAAGGCTATGGTTTTTCCTGTGGTCACGTATGGATGTGAGAGTTTGACTGTGAAGAAAAGGGGAGGGCCAAAGAACTGATGCTTTTGAACTGTGGTGTTGGAGAAGACTCTTGAGAGTCCCTTGGACCGCAAGGAGATCCAACCAGTCCATTCGGAAGGAGATCAGCCCTGGGATTTCTTTGGAAGGAATGATGCTAAAGCTGAAACTCCAGTACTTTGGCCACCTCATGCAAAGAGTTGGCTCATTGGAAAAGACTCTGATGCTGGGAAGGATTGGGGGCAGGAGGAGAAGGGGATGACAGAGGATGAGATGGCTGGATGGCATCACTGACTCGATGGAAATGAGTCTGAGTGAACTCCAGGAGTTGGTGATGGACAGGGAGGCCTGGTGTACTGAGATTCATGGGATCGCAAAGAGTTGGACATGACTGAGTGACTGAACTGAACCGAACTGAATGTGTCTAGAAGCCAGAAGAAAGAATTGGGCTACTTCTTCCTTAAAAATTAAAATTTTAACCATTTTCAATCAATAAAATTTGTTAGTTTGCCCATCAGTGACTCAGTCTCCCTCTAAATATTACCTAACTGTGATCACTCATATTTTCAAGTTTGAAGTTTTTAATTGGACTATACAATGAGGAAACAGTTTTAAAATAACCAAGAAGAAATATGGTTATTTAATGAAATAAAGATGCTGAAAATATTCACCACCTTACATTTTACAACTGTTGAGGTTTACCGCTTTGAGGGAAATGGAGAAGATATTTATTATTCAATATGCACAGTTGTAGCATTTTTATTATTCTAACTATAACCTGCTCATTTATCTGTCTTACAAAAATGCTAATTTTCCCTTTTGCAGATGGTATATTATGATTATATTTATCTAAATATAGATGGAACTTCCCAAGAAGAAGAGCTAAAGAAGTGTAAAGAATAATTCAGTGGTTCCTCAGTAGAACAACATAAGTAGCATATTTCTTTAGGGTAGATGCAAGCTTATGTCAAAGTATTCTTCCATACTGGCAGGTTAAAATTATCCTCAAAATAAAAATATCATGAGTGGTTCTACTATACAATATTGCCAAAGTAGTTTGAAAGTAATAAAAATTGATTTAGACTTAGCACTGTGACTCATATGTTGTAAATATTCAATGAACATTTGAATAAATAAGTGATTGTATCAAGTAGAGTGTTTGATCAACAGTTTCCCTTTAGTATTTAAAATGGGAGGTGGTTCAACAATATTGATACTAATTTAATTTGACTGTTTCGTACCCTTGTTTGAGACGTGTTTTCTGATCCCCTGGATACTGAACTAATTATCAGTCCTGATAAACTGCCAATCAAAGAAAAGCCTGTTGGTAGAGAAGATTGAAAGTGTCATAAAATATATAATTGGGCAATACTATGCCCATGTTTGGAGGTATTAGATGTCTGAGCTATTGGTTAGCTGAGAATCCAGGAAGGCCAGTCATGAACAAAATATGAGTAAAATAATGCTCTTATAAGAAAATCTTTGTTTCCATGTTCCTTTAATTTTAATATGGAAAGCAATTGCTGTGTCACTAAAACCAAGAGCACTTTGTGATTAATATTACCCCAAATTGAATAAATGTGGGGGAGCAAAAAAAATATTACCACTAAATGATATATTGAAGAAGTAACAATAGGCATGATGGGAGATGACAGATAAATCACTCTATCATGAAGACACCTACAATCTAGGAATGTATTCAGTAAGTAAGTATACAAATAAATAAGATTATTTGACGCTGGATAAAATAGTTATATAGGGGGTGTAGCTCAGCAGTAGAGGAGTACATCATGAGAAATGCTGGACTGGAAGAAACACAAGTTGGAATCAAGATTGCCAGGAGAAATATCAATAACCTCAGATATGCAGATGACACCACCCTTATGGCAGAAAGTGAAGAGGAATTCAAAAGTCTCTTGATGAAAGTGAAAGAGGAGAGTGAAAAAGTTGGCTTAAAGCTCAACATTCAGAAAACGAAGATCATGGCATCCGTTCCCATCACTTCATGGGAAATAGATGGGGAAACAGTGTCAGACTTTATTTTGGGGGGCTCCAAATAGTCACAAATAGTCAGACACGACTGAGTGTCTGAATTGAACTGAATTGAAGGAACAAGGACTGGTTCAAATTGGGAAAGGAGTACAAGAGGCTATATATTCTTAGCCTGCTTATTTAACTTAGATGCAGGTATATCATGTGCAATGTTGGGATGGATGAAGCACAAACTGAAATCAAGATTGCAGGGAGAAATATCAACAACCTCTGATATACAGATGAATTCACTGTAATGGCAGAAAGTAAAGAAGAACTAAAAAGCCTCTTGAGAGGGTGAAAGAGGAGAGCGAAAAAGCTGGCTTAAAACTCAGCGTTCAAAGAGCTAAGATCATGGCATCCAGTCCCATCACTTCATGGAAAATAGACAGGGAAACAGTGGAAACATTGGCTGGCTTTATTTTGGGTTGGCTCCAAAATTACTTTGGATGGTAACTGCAGCCATGAAATTAAAAGACACTTACTCCTTGGAAGGAAAGTTATGACCAACCTCCGTCAGTCAGTCAGTTCAGTCACTCAGTCATGTCCGACTCTTTGCAACCCCATGAATCGCAGCACGCCAGGCCTCCCTGTTCATCACCATCTCTCGGAGATCACTCAGACTCACATCCATCGAGTCAGTGATGCCATCCAGCCATCTCATCCTCGGTCGTCCCCTTCTCCTCCTGCCCCCAATCCCTCCCAGCATCAGAGTCTTTTCCAATGAGTCAACTCTTCGCATGAGGTGGCCAAAGTACTGGAGTTTCAGCTTTAATATTATTAGACAGCATATTAAAAAGCAGAGACATTACTTTGCCAACAAAGTTCCATCTAGTCAAGGCTATGGTTTTTTGTTTGTTTGTTTGTTTGTTTTTCCAGTAGTCCTGTATGGATGTGAGAGGTTGGACTATAAAGAAAGCTGAGTGCCAAAGAATTGATGCTTTTGAACTATGATATTGGTGAAGACTCTTAAGAGTCCCTTGGACTGCAAGGATATCAAACCAGTCTATCCTAAAGGAGGTCAGTCCTAAATATTCATTGGAAAGACTTATGTTGAAGTTGAAACTCCAATACTCTGGCCACCTGATATAAAGAGCTGACTCATTTGAAAAGACCCTGATGCTGGGAAATATTGAGTACAGAAGGAGAAGGGGACGACAGAGGATGAGATGGTTGAATGGCATCACCTACATCATGGACATGAGTTTGGGTGGACTCCGGGAGTTGGTGATGGACAGGGAGGCTTGGCATGCTGTGGTCCATGCAGTCACAAACAGTCAGACATGTCTGAGCGACTGAACTGAACTAAACTGGAGAAAGGTTTTTGGAAAAGTTTTCAGATGGAGTGTTCTGTCATCTAATAGGTCATTTTAATTGTGGGGACTAGAAAATCAGATAGAATATATTCTGATGCCAAACATCAGGGGCCATATCCACCTGTTTAAGGCATATCTGACTAATCTTAGTGTACCTTTTGCAGAAATTTCTCAATAGTCTGAAAATTATATAAAATAAATAAAGATATACTTTACACTGTTTAGCCTAAGCATTTGAATTGTTTGGACATATATGAAAACATTATATCTACTAATGTGCAGAATCACTTGGAAGAAATGTAGTAGACATCATAGTCAACAAAAGAGTCTGAAATGCAGTACTTGGATGCAATCTCAAAAACGACTGAATGATCTCTGTTAGTTTCCAAGGCAAGCCATTTAGTATCAGTATAACCCAAATCTATGCCCTGACCAGTAATGCTGAAGAAATTGAACAGTTCTATGAAGACCTACAAGATCTTCTAGAATGAACACCCCCCAATAAATGTCCTTTTCAGCATGGGGAACTGGAATGCAAAAGTGGAAAGTCAAGAAATACCTGGAGTAACAGGCAAATTTTGCCTTGGAGTACAAAATGAAGCAGGGCAAAGGCTAACAGTGTTTTGCCAAGAGAATGCACTGGGTCATAGCAAACACCCTCTTCCAAAAACACAAGAGAAGACTCTACACATGGACACCACTAGATGGTCAATACCAGAATCTGACTGAATATATTCTTTGCAGCCAAAGATGGAAAAGGTCTATGCAGTCAGTGAAAACAAGACTGGGAACTGATTGTGGCTCAGATCATGAACACCCTATTGCCAAATTCAGACTTAAACTGAAGAAAGTAGGGAAAACCACAAGACCATTCAGATATGACCTAAATCAAATTCTTAACAATTATATAATGGAAGTGACAATAGATTCAAGGGATTAGATCTGATAGACAAAGTGTCTGAAGAACTATGGACAGAGGTTCATGACATTGTACAAGAAGAAGTGATCAAGACCATTCCCAAGAAAAAGAAATGCAAAACGACAAAATGATTGCCTGAGGAGGTCCTACGAAAAGCTATGAAAAGAATAGAAGTGAAAGGCAGAGAAGAAAAGGAAAGATATACCCATTTGAATGCAGAGTTCAAAAGAATAGCTAGCAGAGGTAAGAAAGCCTTTCTAAAGAAATAGAGGAAAACAGTCGAATGGGAAAGACTAGAGACCTCTTCAAGAAAATTAGAGATACCAAGGGCACAGTACATACAAAGATGGGCACAGTAAAGGACAGAAATAGTATGGACCTAACAGAAGCAGAAGACATCAAGAAGAGGTGGCAAGAATACACAGAAGAACTGTACAGAAAAGATCTTCATGACCCAGAAAATCACGATAGTGTGATCACTCACTTAGAGCCAGACATCCTGGAATGTGAAGTCAAGTGGGCCTTCCTTAGGAAGCATCACTACAAACAAACCTAGGGGAAGTGATGGAATTCCAGTTGAGCTCTTTCAAATCCTAAAAAGATGGTGCTATGAAAATGCTGCATTCAATATGCTATCAAATTTGGAAAACTCAACAGTGGCCACAGGATTGGAAAAGGTCAATTTTCATTCCAATCCCAAAGAAAGGCAATGCCAAAGAATACTCAAACTACTGCACAATTGCACGCATCTTACACTCTAGCAAAGTAATGCTCAAAATTCTCCAAGCCAGGCTTCAACAGTACATGAACCATTAAATTCCAGATGTTCAAGGTGAATTTAGAAAAGGCAGAGGAATAGATACCAAATTGCCAATATTCATTGGATCGTCAAAAAACAAGAAAGTTACAGAAAAACATCAACTTCTGCTTTACTGACTATGCCAAAACCTTTGACTATGTGGATCACAATAAACTGTGGAAAATTCTTCAAGGGATGGGAACACCAAACCACCATACGTTACTTCTGAGATATTTTTATGCAGGTCAAATATCAACAGTTAGAACTGGATATGAAACAACAGACTGGTTCCAAATCGAGAAAGGAGTATGTCAAGGCTGTATATTGTCACCCTGTTTATTGAACTTATATGCAGAGTACATCATGAGATATGCTGGACTGGATGAAGCACGACCTGGAATCAAGATTTCTGGGAGAAATATCAATAACCTCAGATATGTAGATGACACCACACTTATGGCAGAAAGTGAAGAACTAAAGAACCTCTTGATGAAAGTAAAAGAAGAGAATGAAAAAGTTGGCTTAAAAGTCAACATTCAGAAAACTAAGATCTTGGCATCTGATCCCATCGCTTCATGGCAAATAGATGGGGAAACAATGGAAACAATGACAGACTTTATTTTGGGGGTTCCAAAATCACCGAAGATGGTGACTGCAGCCATGAAATTAAAGGACGCTTGTTCTTTGAAGGAAAATATATGACAAACCTAGACAGCATGTTAAAAAGCAGAGACATTACTTTGCCAATAAAGGTCTATCTAGTCAGAGCTTTGGTTTTTCCAGTAGTTATGTATTGATGTGAAAGTTGGGCCATAAAGGAAGCTGAGCACTGAAGAATGATGCTTTTGAACTGTGGTGTTGGAGAAGGCTCTTGAGAGTCCCGTGGACTGCAAGGAGATAAAACCAGTCAATCCTAGAGGAAATCTGACCTAAATATTCATTGGAAGGACTGATGCTGAAGCTGAAGCTCCAATACTTTTGCCACTTGATGCAAAGAACTGACTCATTGGAAAAGACACTGATGCTGGAAAAGATTGAAGCCGAGAGGAGAAGGGGACAGCAGAGAATAAGATGTTTGGATTCCTTCACCAATTCGATGGACATGAGTTTGGGCAGGCTTTGGGAGTTGGTGATGGACAGAGAAGCCTAGCGTACTGCAGCCCATGGGGTCTCAAAGAGACGGAAATGACTCAGCAATTGAACTGAACTGATATGTAAAAACAGTAAAGAAACAAATTCTGCCATAGTAAGAAATAAAAACCTTGACTGAATCAATAACTATCAATATGTTTTTTAAAGTTTGTAATTTTTAATAGCTTTGTTGCCATTTTTAATTAAAAAATAATTAGCACACATAATACAACTGACAGATAGTTCACAGAAGGAAACACTTATGACATTGATGCATATATCCTAAGGAAAATACTAGTAAATTGCCTACCATATTAAGGTAAGAAAGAAAAATAAAGAGTATTATGAAAAGAAGACTGCAATGACCAAAAAATATTTTAAGAATTGATTAAAATTAGGAAATCTATTAGTAATTTATATTGTCAAGTAAGCAGGCACTAAATTAAGAGATGCAATGAATTCAAACGTAACATGGAGAAAGGTAAATTTTTGCCATCTCAGATATTAGCACAAAAACTTTTACCCACAGTATAGTGAAATGAAATCTATAAAATCAATGATAGAGACAGTTTTTTGCAAAAGACTTTTGCCAACTTCGTGCTCACCTCTACCCTTCCTGGCCTGATGCTCTCTGGCCAGTCCAGTGTGATCTGCACTGTCTCTTCAATGAATTATGATCAGTTTCACACTGCCCATCTCCTTTAGCAAGCCCACTTTTTTCTGAACAGGGGAACAGTAGGGAATGGGTTGCTCAAAACTGTGCTCAGCACCCGGACTTGTGTTCATGCTCAATCACAGCTGTCATTCTGAGGCTTTCCAAGCCCCTGGCTGAGGAGGTCCTAGCACCGGGCTGTGACAAATGAGTAGGCACTGGAGGTCAGTGCATCAGGTGGTGAAAGGCAAAAGAAACTAGAGCAGGTAGTATCATGTTCAAACAGATCATATCAGTTTTGTGACTCCACAGTGAGTAAAATTTCTGAGAGCAAAGAGTCTTTCCACACACTACTCATTCCAAGGGGCATCTCTACCAAGACCTCCAACAAGTGAGTTGCCCTCTACTGGAGTGGGCAGCAGCCACAGTGTGGGGAAGCCTTTCAAAAGACATTAGAGATTTTCCTTCAGCTTAATTCTGTATTAAAATTAGATCCTACTTTGAAATATGAAGGAGCTGAAGTAACTAATTTTCAATGTTTCAGTGAAAAGTTTGCCAACTCTAATTAACTCCTCCAGTCTCACAAGATTTTTTCAGTTGGCCCAGAAATATGTCTATAAGAATTGTGGAGAGAAATAAGCCTTATTAGTGTCACAGTTGGTAACAAAGAGACAAGTAAGAAAAAATCAAATCTTTACCAAGAGGCTGAAATGAAGACTGTGTGCCCAGAATTTCACCATCATTTGCAGTTTTTCAGCTCAGATGTACATGTTACACTTCTTTTATATCATATTTCTGAGTCTTCCAAAATGTCTAAGACTAGAGATAACTTAATAAAATAGCAAGCCTGTTTAAGATATCCTCCCAATCAAATACTGAAGTGGCATGGGATAGGGATTTGTTTTGCCTTCTTCTCAATGGATGCTCTGAAAACTAAAAACAGAAAGAAGAAAAAAAAAATGATTTAAGTAACCAACCTAACATAAAATTTTCCATTTTGGCTCAGATTATATACTTCTCCATCATCCAGTTATATGCACTCCCCTAAATCAGCACATGCTCCATGCATGTTTCCTCCACCAATAATCAAAATTAGTATATTTGATGTAACTCAAAGATGCAGAGATGTATTATTCTTTAGAAGTCATTTCATCCTATGTTCTTAAAGACACTCACATTTCATTGTTAACCTCTTTTTATTTCTTACATCATTTCATGTTCCATAAATGTTGCAATACTAATTCTACTTGCAATTTTTTTTTTAATGAATATGTCTTTACAAAATAACTGAAATGATAGAAAAGGCTTAGCAGAATTCAAACTGTCAGTGTTGGATCTGGAAGGGGAAGAAATTATCTCTCATCTGAAACACAAGTGACCATAACTCACAGTAGGTGCCCTGAGTTACTTGCCAAGGTCAAGCATAGTCTAAGGGCTCCACCTTCAGATGTTTGGAATAGTCTCCTCGTGCTGACACTGAGAAATCCCCAACTTATAGAGGCATTTGACCCTCTTATCCAAGATGCACAGAAATCATCTTCTGTTTAAGGATTACTTCTTCATACTTTCTGTGTTTATGCCTATATTAATTTATATTTTGCTATATATATATATATAATGTTTTATTTATTTATTTAGAGTCTGACACGATTAGAAAGACACAGCTCTTATTTTAATTGTACAAGTTATTCCCAAGTATATTTCTCATTTGTTTAATATCAAAGATAAGAATAGTATTTCTTGGTTCCCTTCTATAAAATACATGGACTTGTTGGCTTCCCACCCACCTACCTCAACCTTGATTTTGTCTACAATAACTTAATATTCCTTACTCACTCTTCGAAAAACTATTCAGAGAAGGACTGTATGTCTCAGAGACCACAACTCTTTGTTTCTGCTTTGATACCTTGGTCTTTCTCCCAGTTGATTCTACGTTGTGTTTTTCCAAAAAAGGATGGCAGCACTTTCCAGAGGGCAATTCTCACCTTTTCCAAGTTTCCAGTAAAACACTAGAAATGTGCAAAGATAACAGAAAATATATTAATACTGGAAACTGTTTAATTAGAATTTCAGTGTTGTGTTTATAAAGGAGTGGGCAGCCTCATTGGTCTTTCCTCCTAACTTGCAAAAAAGTGAAATAGTTTCCTCAGAGACAGCAAAGCCTATGCAGAGTAGGCAGCATTAGTCATCCCTGCGAAGGCATCCAGATTCTGTTAGCATGAAACCCGTAAACCCCGTTGTAAGACCCAAGCTTGAGCTCAGAAAACTCGACTGGGATGGAGTGTAAGGAATAAACACAGTCAGTTGACTAAAGCAACAATTTGGTGTAACACAGGGAGCACAGAGATCAGGGAGCTGAGCAGGAAAGGGAGCAGAGGAAGCCGATACACTCGGGATGCTCTGCGCCATCCCAAGAAGGGGAAGATGTCTTCACAGGACCCGGGCCTGTTGTCCTGTGTCTGGTGCATTTCTCTGATGGATCATAAATGTGCGGCCGTCTCTTCATTTCACATAACAGGCAAATATTCCAGCTTCAGAGAGTAGGTAAGATAACTTTGACTCTCATCCTGCTGCAGTTCTCATCATCAGTTCACATTACACCCTAGCAGCTGGTTTAATGTGAGCCTGCAGGTGAAAAATTAGTCTTCCCTTAGCTGACTGAAAAAACCAGAATTCCAAGGGCAGAAGGCAAAGGTAGACTCAACGTGGTGACCACCCCCCTCTCAAAAATCAACAACTTGGGAGGAAACTTCTTTGCTTTTATTGCTAACCTGTTGCTCTTTGCCACCAAATAATGCTATTTGTACTATAATATATATCAAAGACCTGAAGGAATGTCTACTGCATATATAGTGCCAATTGCATAAGATTAAGAATATATTTAAGAATTTAATGATACTAACAGAAGTCTGAGCCAGATCTTATGCAAGAATCTTTTCACAGAGCTGTGATAACCAAACTGGGCTGCCCTATTTGGGAAAACACTGTTTTTTTATTGGGAAGTGGGCAGGGGTTTGTTTGCTTTGCAGTGTTTTGTTTGTTTGAAATGTTTGTTTTCATTTCTCTTATTGAGGTATGATTGACATATAACATTGTAATATTAGTTTCAGGAGTACAGCATTATGACTTGATACATGTATACATGATCACCCCAATAGGTCTAGTTAGTATGCATGTATACATAGTTACAAAGTTTTTTTCTAGTAATAAGAACTTTTAAAATATACTGTCTTAGCAACTTCCAGTTATACAATAGAGTATTATTAAATATAGCCACTGTGCTATGCATTTAGATCCCCATGACTTACTTTCTTGGCAAACATTTTATTTGAGAGACATTCTTGTACTTTCCTCTCACACAGTCTTTTCCACTCTACTGCTCCCCTGTATGTCTCTCTAAATTCAGACCTTTGACGACAATCTTGATCATTTCTCTCAGTGGCCCCTGATGCAAATATCCTTTTAAAAAATAAGTAATGGCTTTTTGTGACACACAAATGTTTGTTTGGTAACTTTAGCTATAATGAATTTTCCAAAATCATATCTTCCATTACTTGTGACATTTCACTTTTTAACAAAACTGAAACTTCAAAAATTCCCTGAGCAATTCAAAATGTTCTCAGTACTGTTTCTACATTCACTCCCTGTCACATAAATATCTTCCCCTTGTTCTTTGTTCTCTTCCAGAAAAATGCTCACCTGACTTCTAATACTCAGCTCGAGTCAGCTTTTTTTCTGCTTCCTTTAAAACATCACTTTTTTTTTTTTTTTCCAATATCTGCACTGTATCCAGACTATGAAGTCCTTGGACAAAAATACCAGATCTTATTTCTTATGCTTATTTCTCTAGCATTTGTAGTATGTCTGTATGAGACCTCACTTTTAGAAGTATTTGTAGAAATGAATTGGAAACCTGAAGTGTCATCTTTATTATATTCCCACTGGCACCTCATCCAGGATGTGATCCTAAGAGCTCTCAAATTATTCCTTTTCACACAATTGATGGAAATGAAGATCATCGCATCTGGTCCAATCAATTCAAATCAGTCACTCAGTCACGTCTGACTCTTTGCAATCCCATGAATCACAGCACACCAGGCCTCCCTGTCCATTACCAACTCCCGCACCCTGCTCAAATTCATGTCCATCAAGTTGCCATCCAACCACTCATGCCATCCAACCATCTCATACTCTGCCAACCCCTTCTCCTGCCTTCAATCTTTCCCAGCATCAGGGTCTTTTCCAATAAGTCTCTTCTTCTCATCGGGTGGCCAAAGTATTGGAGTTTCAGCTTCCGCATCAGCCCTTCTAATGAATATTCAGGACTGATTTCCTTTAGGATTGACTGGTTTGATCTCCTTGCAGTCCAGGGGACTCTCAAGAATCTTCTCTAACTCCACAGTTCAAAAGGCATCAATTCTTCAGTGCTCAGTTTTCTTTATGGTCCAATTCTTACATCCATACATGACTACTGGAAAAACCATAGCTTTGACTAGATAGACCTTTGTTGGCAAAGTAATGTCTGTGCTTTTTAATATGCTATGTAGGTTGGTCATAGCTTTTCTTCCAAGGAGCAAGTATCTTTTAATTGCCTGACAGCAGTCACCATTTTCAGGATTTCGGAACCCCCCAAAATAAGGTGTGTCATTGTTTCCATTTTTTCCCCTTCTATTTGCCATGAAGTGATGGGACCAGATGCCATGATCTTAGTTTTCTGAATGTTGAGCTTTAAGCCAACTTTTTCACTCTCCTCTTTCACTTTCATCAAAGGGCTCTTTAGAAGTTCTTCACTTTCTGCCATAAGTGTGGTGTCATCTGCATATCTGAGGTTATTGATATTTCCCCCAGAAATCTTGATTCAAGCTTGTGCTTCATCCAGCCCAGAATTTCACATGATGTGCTCTGCATATAAGTTAAATAAGCAGGTTGACAATATACAGCCCTGAGATACCCCTTCCCAATTTGGAACCAGTCCATTGTTCCACGTCCGGTTATAGCTGTTCTTTCTTGACTTGCATACAGATTTCTCAGAGAGCAGATAAGGTGATCTGCTATTTCCATCTCTTTCAGAATTTCCTACAGTTTGTTGTGATCCACACAGTCAAAGCCTTTGGCTTAGCCAATAAAGCAGAAGTGGATGTTTTTCTGGAACTCTCTTGTTTTTTCTATGATCCAACAGATGTTGGAAGTTTTCTATGATCCAATGGATGTTTGTCCCATCACTTCATGGCAAATAGATGGGAAAACAATGGAAACTGTGACATATTTTATTTTCTTGGGCTCAAAAATCACTGCAGATGGTGACTTTACAGACTCAAAGCAATCCAAGATTCAATGCAAGCCTTGTCAGTATACAAAGGGCAATTTTCACAGAACTAGAGCAAGTAATTTAAAAATTTGTATGGAAGCACAAAAGACCCCAAATAGTCAAAGCAATCTTGAGGGGAAAAAAAGAGCTGAGCTGGAGGAATCATGTTCCCTACCTTTTAACTTAATACAAACCCACAGTAATCAAAACAGCATGGTGCTGGCATAAAAACAAAGACATAGATCAATGGAACAGAATGGATAGCCCAGAAATAAACCCACACACTTATCATCAATTAATCTATTAATACAATAAAAGACAAGAATATACAAAGGTGAAAAGACAGTCTCTTCAACAAGTGGTGCTGGGAAACCTGGACAGCTACATGTAATACAGTGAAATTAGAACATTCTCTAATACCCCATACAATAAACTCAAAATGGATTAAAAGCCTAAATCTAAGACCAGAAACCATAAAACTCACAAAAGAAAACATAACCAACACACTCTTACATAAATCATAACAGTATTTTTTATTTGCCCCCAAAGCAAAGGAAATAAAAGCAAATATAAACATATGTCAACTAATTAAACATAAAAACTGCACAGCAAAGGAAATCATTGATAAAAGTAAAAAGACAACCTATTGAATGGGAGAAAATATATTGCAAATGATTATATGAAACATAAAAACATCTCCTACAACTTTTCATCAAAAAGACAAATGCTCAGATTTTAAAATGGGCAAAAGACTTGAAGAGACAGTTTTACAAAGAAGATATACAGATGGCCAACAGGCACATCAAAAGATACTCAACACTGTTAATCATCAGAGAAAAGCTGATTAAAATCACCATGATACGTATCTCCTCACACCTCTCAGAATGGCTATCATCAAAAAGAACAGGAATAACTAATTTTGGCTAGGATGTGGAAAAAAAAGCTGGGGAAATGTAAATTGGTGCAGCCACTGTGGAAAACAGTATGAAAAACACTAGCTAAAAAATATACATACAACTCAATGTTCGTGGCAGCATGATTTATGATTGCATTCCTTTTACAACAGCATCTACTTTTACAATTGCATTTACAACAGCATTATTACAATACAAGATATGGAAACAATCTAAATGTCTATCAGCCATTGAATGGATTAAAAAGATGTGACATATACATATATATATATTTATCCAACAGAAGACTACTCAGCCATAAAATAAATGAAATTTTGCCATTTACAACAAATGGATAGACTTGAAGGATATTATATGAAGTGAAATAAGTCAAACAAAAAGACAAATACAGTATGATGTCACTTATGTTTTTGTTTAGTCACTATCATGTTTGACTCTTTGTGACTTCATGGACTATAGCCTTCCTGGCTTCTCTGCCCATAGGATTCCCCAGGCAAGAATACTGGAGTAGGAAGCCATTTCCTTCTCCAGACTTAGGGATTGAACCTGCATCTCCTGCAATGGCAGATGGATTCTTTGCCACCAAGCCACCAGGGAAGCCCTGATGTTATTTATTTGTGGATTCTAAAAAATACATCAAACTAATGAATATAATAAGACAGAAACAGACTCACAGATACAGAGAGCAAACTTGTGGAGAGAGGAAAGAGAGGGCAAGACAGGGCTATGGGATTAAGAGGCACAAACACTAAAATAAAAAAGCTACAGGTATATTGTACAGCACAGTGAATATAACCATTATTTTTGATAACTGTAAATGGAGTATAATCCTTAATATTGTGAATCACTATGTTGTACATTTGAAACATGTAATATTGTATATCATCTATACTTCAATAAACAAAAACAGGGGAGAGGCATGAGACAGTTGATCTCTTTCTTCACAATGTAAGGACACATCAATAAGGCAGTCAGGAGATGTGTGCTTACCAGACACTGGGGGGAAAACAAAACAAAACAAATCAAAACCTAGGCTTGAATGACTAGCAAAATTGTAAGGTGAGCTCCAGTCTCTTATCTGTCATGTTGGAGGTTAATGACATAAACACTTGCTAATTTTTCTGGGTTTTTGAACTTGTAAAATATACGGTGGCAGGGAGGTAGAATAAGTTATATTTCATTTCCCTTCTACCTGGGCAATTGCCTGATTCACCAATAATTAACATAAGTATGTTACACAAAGGGTCCTTTTATTGTACAAATGCAAGTTTCTCTTCTGTGAACTGGTGAAAGTGTCACAATTGCATTAATGGTCTGATTGCAAATTATCACTACACCTTTCTTCAGTAAAAAGTAGACTATCTGCCAATAAACTTGAGCAGAATTGAAGGAGTTTGAAAGTGAAGCCTACTTAAACCGTCTGTAGACAGTTTTCTTTCTTAAAAATTTTAGGGAAAGTTTTTCAAAGTTTAAATAGAAAACAGTCATGAGAAAGAAGCTTCTGAATGGGTTATCTTCTTAACTACCACAAGAATTATGGCAAAATTGGACAGGTGCCTTTCTGTTAAATTTATGTCTTGGTGAAATATATGTTATCATTAAATATAAATAATTTTCAACAAAAAAGGAGTCTTAGAAAAGTGGAGATTTTGGTCTTATTTAATCAAGTGCTGACACAACGTGCAGTTTCATAAACTAGAATCAAATTGGAGCAGTTGGCCAGAAAATAAACTATTTTACTTCTCACACACAGAGAAGACAATGGGACCCCACTCCAGTACTCTTGCCTGGAAAATCCCATAGAGGGAGGAGCCTGGTAGGCTGCAGTTCATTGGGTCGCTAAGAGTCGGACATGACTGAATGACTTCACTTTTACTTTTCACTCTCATGCATTGGAGAAGAAAATGGCAACCCACTCCAGTGTTCTTGCCTGGAGAATCCCAGGGACGGGGGAGCCTGGTGGGCTGCCATCTATAGGGTCGCACAGAGTCAGACATGACTGGTGTGACTTAGTAGCAACAGCAGCACTTCTCACACAAGTTAAATAAGCAAGATTTTTTTTTTCCCCCAATTTGGAAATAATCATAGAAAGAAAGAAAAAAAGAAAAAGAAACCCCATAACTCTAGGAGAAATTGACTGGTATAAGTACCAAGTAATTTAAGCCAAAACCTAGTTTTACAAAGGGTTTACAAGAGGAAAGAAAAAAAAAAAGACTTAAGTAATATCTGAAGTAAATAGTATCTCACATAGTATTGAAATGATTTAAAATATGAATCATTAAAAAAAAATCTAGAGGCTTTTAAGTAGTAACTAGTCATTTAAATATAAAATATTTTGCATTAAATTATATCCTGATTGGTACTTTAAGATTTTAGTAAAAACTTAAGTAAATAATGGTGTCCACATGCAAATCCCAAGTCTTTCAATCCCCAGTAACAAGACTCTGTTATTTAATAAGATCCTTCACAGGTATAGTGTATTTTTGGCTATGGACTATGTCCCCATTTTGTTTCACAAAAATTACATTTGATCCTTCTTCCTCTGTAAGAGAACCTGAAATCCAAAAGCTAGCACTTATCTGGAGAAGGCAATGGCACCCCACTCCGGTACTCCTGCCTGGAAAATCCCATGGAGGGCAGAACCTGGTAGGCTGCAGTCCAAGAGTCGGACATGACTGAGCGACTTCCCTTTCACTTTTCACTTTCACGCATTGGAGAAGGAAATGGAAACCCACTCCAGTATTCTTGCCTGGAGAGTCCCAGGGACGGGGGAGCCTGGTGGGCTGCCGTCTCTGGGGTCACACAGAGTCGGACACAACTGAAACGACTTAGCAGCAGCAGCAGCTGCGTTTATCTATAGCATCTATAGCTCACTGTATCACCCATCAGGGTAATTATTGGTACATAGCAAGAGGAAGCATTATGAACAAAGCTGAGTGTAGGGCTGAGCAGGACTTCCCATGAGAACATCTCTTCAGGTGGGGTCCGGGAACCAGTATCATAATTCCTTGGGGACTTGTTTAAAAATGTGCTTTTTAATTGATCTTGCACTAAATATAACTATTAAGATAAAGAGAATCAGTATCTGTATAATATTGAATTGTTTCATTCATTAACATAGAATAGCATATTTAAATAATAGAATATTCATATATGCTTTAATCCTTAAAGAATCTTGGCATATATTAAATTACAATAATTGCTAACTATTGTTCTGTTTCTGTTGTATATATTTCTTTGTTTTCCTATAATTTCTAGGTTTTTACTCAGGTCTAGAGAAATGCAGGACTTCCTTGGTAGCTCGGCTGGTGAAGAATCTACCTGAAATGCAGGAGACCCTGGTTTGATTTCTGAGTAGGGAAGTTTTTCTGGAGAAGGTAAGGCTACCCACTCTATTTGGGCTTCCTTGGTAGCTCAGATGGTAAAGAATCCACCTGCAATGCAGGAGACCTGGGTTCAATCCCTGGGTTGGGAAGATCCCCTAGAGGAGGCCATCGCAAACCACTCCAGTATTCTTGCCTGGAGAATCACCATGGACAGAGGAGACTGGCAGGCTACCCCATGGGTCCACAAAGAGTCAGACACAGCTGAGCGTCTAAGCACAACACAGAGAAATGTAACTGGTTTACAAAATTAATCAATTATCTATAGTAACATTTCCAGAATGTATTAATTTTGTGTACAGATGCTAACCTTTTTTATTTAAATCTTACTCTTCTTTCTTGTTTTGTAGAATAAGCTTGGACATCTGGTACTAAATAATAGAAACAGGGAATTGTTAGAATAAAATAAATGACTCAATTTTCTCTATTAGATATGATTTCTTTAGATTTCATTATATAATCTTTATTGATGATAGTAGGCAGAATTCTAAAATGACCCCCAGTATTCTTGCCCCCTTAATGTATATGTCTGGTGTATTGCTCTCCCCTTATGTGTAAGCAAGACTTACAAATATGATGGAATTTCTTTACCAGAATTAGTCTAGATTATATAGCAAACAAGCTTCCCTGATAGCTCAGATGGTAAAGCATTTGTCCACAGTGTGGGAGACCCAGGTTCAATCCCTGTGTCAGGAAGATCCCCTTGGGAAGAAAATGACAACCCACTTCATTACACTCACCTGGAAAATTCTATGGACAGAGGAGCCTGTCAGGCTACAGTCCATGGGGTTGCCAAGAGTCAGACGTAACTGAGAGACTTTTACTTTTCACTTACTTTTCATATGGCAAATATAATCTGAGAAATTATATTTCTCAGGATAAATATTATATAAAAATCATATTTCCTGAGAAATCTGCATGCAGGTCAAGAAGCAACAGTTAGAACCAGACATGGAACAACAGACTGGTTCCAAATTGTGAAAGGGGTACATCCAGCTGTATATTGTCACCCTGCTTATTTAACTTATATGTGAGTGCATCATGCAAAATGCCAATGAACTGGATGAAGCACAAGTTGGAATTAAGATTGGCAGGAGAAATATCAATAACCTCAGATGACAACACCCTTATGGCAGAAAGCAAAGAACTGAAGAGCCTCTTGATGAAAGCAAAAGAAAAGAATGAAAAGGTTGGGTTAAAGCTCAACATTCAGAAAACTAAGATCATGGTATCCAGTCCCATTGCTTCATGTCAAATAGATGGGGAAGCAGTGGAAGCAGTGAGAGACTTTCTTTTCTTGGGCTTCAAAATCACTGCAGATGGTGACTGCAGCCATGAAATTAAAAGATGCTTACTCCTTGGAAGAAAAGCTATGACCAACCTACATGGCATATTAAAAAGCAGAGACATTAATTTGCCAACAAATGTCTGTCTAGTCAAGGCTATGGTTTTTCACAGTGGTCACGTATGGATGTGAGAATTGGACTGTGAAGAAAGCTGAGTGCCAAAGAATCAATGCTTTTGGACTGTGGTGTTGGAGAAGACTCTTGAGAGTCCCCTGGACTGCAAGAAGATCAAACCAGTCAATCCTAAAGGAAATCAGTCCTGAATATTCATTGGAAAGACTGATGCTGAAGCTGAAACTCCAATACTTTGGCCACCTGCTGTGAAGAAGTGAATCACTGGAAGAGACCTTGAAGCTGGGAACGATTGAAGGCAGGAGGAGAAGGGGACGACAAAGGATGAGATGGTTGGATGGCATCACTGACTCAATGGACATGAGTTTGAGTAAGTTCTGGGAGTTGGTGATGAACAGGGAAGCCTGGCATGCTGCAGTCTACGGGTCTCAAAGAGTTGGACACAACTGAGTGACTAAGCTGTACTAATATGACTATAGCAAAGGTGTTCTGCAGAATGTTATTATAGTTCCTAATCAGTTCCTAATCAAAAGGGAAGTTATTCTCAGTAAGTCTGACCCAGTCAAGTGAGCCATCAACAAAAGGGCCCAGGACTTTTCTGAAGTGAGAGATTTGTACCAAGAAAGATGATGTGGCACACTTGAAGAATGAAATAGCCACATTGCAAACTGCTTATGCTGCTGCTGCTGCAGCTGCTGCTAAGTCACTTCAGTCGTGTCTGACTCTCTGTGACCCCATAGATGGCAGCCCACCAGGCTCCTCTGTCATGGGATTCTCCAGGCGAGAACACTGAATGTGTTGCCATTTCCTGCTTATGGAGAGAGCCAATGGAAAGACCTCTAGAAGCTGAGAGCAATTCCCGGTGGTCAGACTGTAAGGAACAGAAGCTTCATTCCTATACCTCTAGGAACTGAATTCTGCTAACAAACTAAAATCTCTTGGAAACAGACTCTTTTCCAGCCAAGCCACCAGATGGAAGGCAGCTTGGTTAATACATTGATTTGAGCTGGGGAATCCTGTTCCATGGAAGCGACATCATAATAAATGTGTGTTTAAGGCACTAAGTTTGTGGTGATGTATTATTCAACAATACAAAACTAATGCATTGCATTACCAAAATGCCATTATCAAAATTATCAAGAATTTTATTACAAAATCGTAGATAATCATTGAAAATTAACTAACACTTTTCTTAATATATTGGCAGATCTGAAGTTTACTAGATTAGTGAAATATCCCTAAAAAGTTTATTTTTAAAGGTTCTGTTGAACTCAGTCAATATATATTTATATTAATTTGTGGCCTATGCTCACTTGATAAATCGGCCTAGTTTTTTATTTTATGTTTTCTTATCAGATTTGAAAATATAAATTTGGACCAGTCACAAGAAATGAATAGAGAAGGCTTTCTTTTATTCAACCTTACTGTATTTACTTGTAAAAGATAGAAATCATCTGTTTTATGAAAGTTTGGTGAGTTTATAAAAAGTTTAATAAAAAGTTTTATAAAGGTTTATAAAAGTATGTCCTTTCATAATGTGCATGCATATCAAATGATCATGTTGTACATTTTAAATGCATTACAATTTTGGTTGTTAATTATGCCTCAGTTCAGTTCAGTTCAGTCGCTCAGTCGTGTCCAACTCTTTGCGACCCCATGAATCGCAGCACGCCAGGCCTCCCTGTCCATCACCATCTCCCGGAGTTCACTTAAACTCATCTCATCCTCTGCCGTCCCCTTCTCCTCCTGCCCCCAATTCCTCCCAGCATCAGAGTCTTTTCCAATGAGTCAATTCTTCACATGAGGTGGCCAAAGTACTGGAGTTTCAGCTTCAGCATCATTCCCTCCAAAGAAATCCCAGGGCTGATCTCCTTCAGAATGGACTGGTTGGATCTCCTTGCAGTCCAAGGGACTCTCAAGAGTTTTCTCCAACACCACAGTTCAAAAGCATCAATTCTTTGGTGCTCAACTTTCTTCACAGTCCAACTCTCACACCCAAACATGACCAATGGAGAAACCATAGCCTTGACTAGACGGGCCTTTGTTGGCAAAGTAATGTCTCTGTTTTTCAATATGCTATCTAGATTGGTCATAACTTTTCTTCCAAGGAGTAAGCATCTTTTAATTTCATGGCTGCAATCACCATCTGCAATGATTTTGGAGCCCCAAAAATAATGCCTCAGTAATGTCATAAAAGTGAAACAATAAATACTCCTTAAATTTGGGAAACATGGATAATCAAAAATAAGAAAATAAAGTCACTTATCATGCCAATACTGAATTTAGCCATTATGGCACTTTAGTGTATTTCCTTCAGGTTTTTTACATAATTTACCATTCACTTATTTAAAAACAATCAATGCACATTTAAGTGATGCTGAGCACAGTGTGAGGAGCAGGGACATCCTGAAACAGGACAAGCATGGTCCCCTTCTGTCAGAGGTCATATTTTGATGATAGAGGCAGACTCTGAACAGGGTCCACAGGTGCAGCCGTGCTGGGACTGCAGGTCCAGGGAGCATGGAGTGTAGGGATGTGATGTGACTCAAAGTCCAGGGAAAGTTGGAATTAAATCTGAGACTGAAGAGGAGATGTTGGCTGGGGGAGAGGGAAGGAACACTCCCCATGGAAGTGAGTGTGTGAAGACACTACAGTGGGGAAAAGGATACACTTGTGAAGACAGAATAATATTCAGATATAGCACCACATAAAGTAAGGAGGAGGGGGCATGAGATGAGTTTGGAGACCTTGGCAGGACTTTGGGGGCTCTTTAAGCTGGTGCAGTTCCTTCTGCAGCAGTTATCTGGCAACATGGGGGTGTTTACTACATTCCTCTGGATCACACAGATTGAGGGGATGTGATGCATCTGATAGGAGGTGATGGCGTTCCAGTGAGTGACCATGAGACTGGATTAGATTGGTGTCTATGTTGGGGGTTAGGGGGAGGTTTCTTAGAGGGTGAAAGAAATTTTAACTACATGTTCAATTTCTTTGGGATAATTTTATCTAATCAACTTTCCCTTTTTATTTGTGCTAGTTTGTTGTTGTTGTTCAGTTGCCAATTGTGTCTGACTTTGTAACTCCATGGACTGCAGCACACCAGGCCTCCTTCTCCCCCACCATCTCCAGGAGTTTTCCCAGGTTCATATGCATTGGACTGGTGATACATCTAACCATCTCATCCTCTGTCACCCTCTTCTCCTTCTGCTTTCCATCTTTCCCAGCATCAGTGTCTTTTCCAATACGTCAGTTCTTTGCATCACATGGCCAAAGTATTGGAGCTTCAGCATCAATCCTTCCAAAGAATATTCAGGATTGATTTCCTTTAAGATAAATTGCTTTGATCTTCTTGCTGTCCAAAGGACTCTAAAGAGTGTTCTCCAGCACCACAGTTCAAAAACATTAATTTTTCCACACTCTGCCTTCTTTATTGTCCAGTGTCCAGCTCTTACATTTGTACATGACTACTGGGAAGATCAAAGCCTTGACTATACAACCTTTGTTGGCAAAGTGATGTCTGTGCTTTTTAACACACTGTCTAAGTTTGTCATAGCTTTCCTGCCAAGAAGCAATCGTCTTCTAATTTCATGGCTGCAGTCACCATCCACAGTGATTTTAGAGTCCAAGAAGAGGAAATTTGTCACTGCTTCCACATTTTCTCTTCTATTTGCCATGAAGTGATGGAACCAGATGCCATGATCTTAGTTTTTTTTTTTTTTCTTTTTTTAATACTGAGTTTTAACCCAGCCTTTTCACTCTCCCTATCAAGAGGCTCTTTAATTCCTTTTCACTTTCTACCATTAGAGTGGTATCATATACATATCTGAGGTTGTTGCTATTTCTCCGGGCAATCTTGATTCCAGCTTGTATTTCTAGCTCAGCATTTCTCGTGATGTGTATAAGTTAAATAAATAGAGTGACAATAAACCACCTTGTCATACTCCTTTCTTAATCTTGAACCTATCAGTTGTTCCATACAGTGTTTTAACTGTAGCTTCTTGGTCAGCATACAAGTTTCTCAGGAGACAGGTAAGATGGTCTAGTACCATCTCTGTAAGAGTTTTCCACAGTTTTCTATGATCCACACAGCCAAAGATTTTAGCATATTCAATGAAATAGAGGGAGATGTTTTTCTGGAATTCCCTTGATTTTTCTATGATCCAGCAAATGTTGGCAATTTGATCTCTGGTTCTTCTGCCTTTTGTAAACCTCGCTTGGACTGAAGTTCTTGGTTCTCATAACACTGAAACCTAGTATGCAGGATTTTGAGCAAAACCTTCCTAGCATGGGAGATGGGTTTTTTTACTTTATTGCTATATTTTTCATAATATTCTAATTATTTTAAAAGCAATTTATCTTGTTCATTTTCTTTTTTTAAATTCTGCATTTATTTCTTGTCTCTCCTTTTTCTTGTGGTCAATATTTTTAGAAACTTTCTTATATTTTTTATAATTAAATTTATTTATCTTTAGTTGATGGATAACTGCTTTACAATATTGTGTTGGCTTCTGCCAAACATCAACATGAATCAGCCGTAGGTATACTCATGTCACTTCCTTTTTTTTTTTTTTGAAGTTTAAAAGCTACTGCTTTATTTTATTTTTTTATTTTTTTTTTAAATTTTATTTTTACTTTATTTTACTTTACAATACCGTATTGGTTTTGCCATACATTGACATGAATCCTCCATGGGTGTCACTTCCTTTTTGAACCTCCCTCTCACCTCCCTCCCCATCCCATCCCTCTAGCTTGTTACAGAGCACAGATCTGAGTTCCCTAAGTCATACAACAAATTCCCATTGGCTATCTATTTTACATATATTAATGTATATGTTTCCATGTTATTCTCTCCATACATCCCACTCTCAGCTTTCATTTCTTGTGTAGCCTTATGAGATTTTGATATCAAGTTTATGAAAACCATTGAGAAGTTTGCCAGTGTTTTTTGGTTTCTGAAATAATAGCTTTTTTTTAATTAGCATTCTAATGTTTAAAATAATTCATTTGTGAAGCTAAGTGGACCTATCCCTTTATTTTTATGAAGGTTTGTTTATTAAGATTCAATTTCTTTACCAGGTAATAAAACTAGATTGTCCCCTCCACTGTATCAGTTTTGACAAGCTCTATTTTCATAATAATTGGTCCACTTTACCTAAATTTAAAATTTACTAGCAGAGTGTTGTCATTCTCTGATGACCTTTCTTAATGTCTCTTTGATCTAGATATATTCTCAACCTGATATTTAGTTCACTAAGTTTTTCTTCAATCATGTACGTTATTATTTTTCACAACCTATGTTCTTTCTCTGAATTATTAAATCATAATAACCAGTGTTTCTACATGGCTTCTTTTTATGACTTGTTGCTTCAACATACAAAAATCTTCCTTTGTTTTGCTGGTGATATATATTGTATTTTTTTTAATTCTTAATTTATTTCTTCTTTCATTTATTCTTCATCATGTGACTTTGAGTATTCGATGTATTTATTTCACTTTTATCATAGTTTTATTCCTCGGGTAGGAACATTCTTCCCTGGCAGATTTAGTAAAGGTGCATGAGGAAGAACAAGTTTTAAGAAGGGGAAAGTGATGTGCACTGAAACCTAAATAAAACCAGAGACACAGTCATGCAGTCATGCTGTGATTGTGACTGCTCTTCCCCTCATATCAAAGAATATGTGATATTCACTTTAAGCTCTAAAGAAAGCAGCTCTGGGAAGTGACAGTTTCTTTTCTTATAATATACCTGTACTGGAAGTGTGAAGCAGGTGAGTAAATATAGGTGGAGGGGATCCTTGGAGCTGGTTGTTTTTGTTTATTCTTTACCCCAACAGATTATTAGCAATGCCCAGAACGTCTTCCTAGGTAACTTGCCTCACATGTGTGAGCAACAGCAACAATAAAGGAGCCCCTAAGGCTTCCCTGGTGGCTCAGAGGTAAAGAACCTGCCTGTTATGCAGAAGATTGCCTTCTATGCAGGAGACACAGTTTCAATCCCTGGGTTAAGAAGATCCCCTGGAGAAGGAAATGGCAACCCACTCCAATATTCTTGCCTGGGCAATCCCACGGACAGACAAGCCTGGTGGGCTACAGTCCATGGGGTCACAAAGAGTCAGACACGACTCAGTGACTAAACCACCATCAGGGCTACATGGGGCAGAAAGAAATATTACTCCAGCAAAATTCCTGAACGTGGGTACTTGTCCATACCTCACCCAAAAGATCTAATCAGAACTGCGCCCTGGATCCCAGACAGTCCCCACAACTCCTAATTTAGTTCTCACATTCATACTGTTCATCTATCCAGAGTTTTAAGTCATTTCTGATCTTTCTCTTCCTCCCTTCCTTCCTTTCTTCTTTTTCTAATCCAAGAATAGCGTATAAATTTAAGAAACAGTCAGAAGAAAAAAATATATATACAAAAGAAACGAGGGTTTGCATTGCAAAACAATAGAGAAATATTGGCTACCTACTGAATGCAATGTAAACAATCTACTCACAACTAAGATAGTCTTCATAAGTACCACAAAAGGACATTTTTACAATGAAAGAATTCTGCTATCTATATATTTTAGAATATCAGAAATTCCTGAAAAATGATATATTTAACATTTTGCTTTATATAACTCCTGGTTGAAAGGGGAAAAAAATATAAACCTAAGAAAAGCAGAAGGAAATGAACACACAAATATAAGTTAAAAAAATGATGCATTCAAAAACATAAGTACAGGACAATAGATAAACTAACCCAATAACAAGTTTTTGTTGTTTTTTTTTAATCTATAAATTAATCATCTGGCAGTGATCGTTAGAAATGAGGAAAAATAAATACAAATCAATTTTTGAGTCTGAAACAGAGAACAACAACAACAACAAAAGAAATTGGCAGCAAGCTATACAGGTTGTCCTGCTTAAAGTCTAGGAATATGTGTGCATATCTTCCAAATTACCTGGTTAGTGTCTGGCTCCTTCTCTTTTCTAGGTTGAACATTTTTACATTCTGATTTTTCCACATCCATTAAACAGAGATTTTAGCTGGATATCTTTGTCTTTTAAAATTCTTTGCTGTTACTGTTATACAGAAAGTGTGGAATTACTTTATTTTTAATTCTGGGAATAGACCATTTTGGTAATGGTTTATTTGGTAAATTATCAAATGGTTTATTTGGTAATATAACAATCTTTTTTTGGATTTCATTTGTTATTGTATTTATGTCTTTCATTTGTGTCTACAGTTTTCATTCATAATCTACAGTTTTAAAATCTATATTCTGTAGGGTTTTTTCTACTTTTTGTTTGGCTAGTTGGTTTTGGAGCTGAGCAATAATAGTCAGGGTTTTAGGTATATTTTTTACATTTTGTGCTCTAGAAATTTGAAGTAGCACGAGAATTACTGACTATCCTAGGCTTTAGAAATATGAAATTTGACCTCAGATCTGTGGGTTGAATTCTTAGGTGATTTTCCAAAATCTACCATGTTTCGCAAATATCTAGTGTCTCAGTTCTTGCTTGGAACAATTCCAGCTCTTATCCCCAAATTCTTGAGCAAAATTGCGTTGGATAATTTTGGCTATTTTTTTCCTAAAGTTTTCTTTAAAAAAAAAAAAAAGTTTCGTAATTTGTTTCTAAAATTGCATGAAATTTAATGAGATATAATTTATATAAAATAAGATTTGCAGGTACGCAGATCAAATTATGACAGGTATATATGTCTGTGTAACCAGTACTCAAGTCATTTCATCACCCCCAAGACTTTCCTTATAACATTTGCAGTTAGTCCCCACTGCTGCCAGGTTACCACTGTCCTGGTTTATATCACTGTAGATCAGATTCACATTGAATATGTGTGCATGTTTTCAATATAATAGTTTTGTGCTTTATTCATGTTATTGCATGTAATGATAAAATTAATTGCTGAGTACAACGCCAGCAACTGGAATTGGTGAGTTCCAATGTGGTGTTGGAAACACATCACAATTTGTTCATCTGTGCTCTTGTTAAAAGATAATTGAATTGTTTCTGGGTTTTAGCTATTATGAAAAAATCTGCCATGAATATTAATGTGCATGTCCTTTGGTGGACATGTGTGTTTATTTTTCTTGATAAATACATGGGAGTATAATTGTTGGATCATAGAGTAGATGCACTAAAAAAAAAAAAAAAACTACCCACAAAGGGACACAAAAAAAACTTTTGGAGGTGATAGATGTCTGCTACATTGATTGTGATAATAATCTCACAGATGTTTACATGTGCCCAAACTCATCAGATTGTGTATATAAAATATGTGCAGTTTTTTGCATATAAACTGTAACTCAATAAAGTTATTATTAAAAAAAAAGAAAGTGCCAACCAATTTCCTAGAGTGACTTTACCCTTTTACATCTGATCAGCCAATCTTGCCCCAAGAGCCTGGCAGGGAGGCTGGCAGGCTACAGTCCATGGGATCACAGAGAGTCAGAGATGACTGAGTGACTAAGCAGCAGCAGCAGACCAGTGTAGGAGTTCCAGTTGTCCTACATCTTTTCCAACACCTAGTATTGAGTTGTCAATCTTATCAATTTTAGCCATTTTAATCTTTATACAGTAGCATCGAATTGTGAGTTAACTTACATTTCTTATTGTCTAATTACAATAAGTACCATTTAATGTGCCTACTGGATATTTTTTCTTTTTTTTTGATATACCTGTTCAAGAGATATCCCCACATATTTTTTAATTGGGTTGTTTGTTTTTATCAGCCTATATTTTCCAAAACTTCTCCTTAGTGCTTGCAGTTAAAAGTTTATTCTTTCATGCTAATAAGTGTGAATTCTAATAAACAATTCATGATGGTGATTAATAACAACCATATCTCACTTAATAGATGTCACAAATAGTTGTTAAATTACAAAACTCCATTTTTTTGTGTAAACAAAACATAATTATAAGAAGTAAAGGAATAAAAAAATAAGAATATTAGCTTCAATAAACAGCCAACATCATACTTAAATGTGAAACTCTTGAAAATACACTTCACAAATCCTGCTATATAGTGCACTGCTAATGATTGTGAATGGTCAAACTTTTAGAAAATTTTGACCTTTTTCCTCACCTATGATCTATAAAATGATCATACCATTGCTAACAAAATTTCACTTACAGAAATGTTTAGATATTCATGCAGAGGTATAAAAATAATTTTATTATAATACCATTTATAACTAAATAAATTAAAGCAACTTAAATGTCCAGTATAGGATAGACATTAAATGTAACAAACTAAAGCAAAGTGATATTAGGCAAGCTTTCCAAGTCATATTTTAATAACATGAGAGAATGTATAAATGTTGTATATAAAAAGATTCATTTTTGAAGTGCGAGAAATAAAAAAATGTTCAAAGAATAAAGGAATTATATCTCATAGTTTTAACCAGAGATGAGATCATAATAAGAATTCTTTCCAACTGCATGGGAAAATAGATTTGTGATATTCAAACAAGACTGAGTGACTTTCACTTTCATAGGGTGCCAAATGTTATCCAGATCTCACACCTCCAGTCCTGGAAGCTGTACTTTCATAATACCTTAACATACCATTACTCAGTCCTCAATGTTTAATTAAAATAATTTATATTAAACTTTGTCTGTTGACATAACTAGCATACCTTCTTTATCTTGACTAGATCCTACCTGGTGGAGTGGGTAAAAATGTGAGTCCCTTCACATTCAATCCATGATTGCCTACTAGCTTTGGAACTGCCCTGCAGCCAGTCAGCTGTCGCCAGCAGTAAGCTCCCCTTTTTGTCTCCTCTCCACCAAACTGGACACATCTGACATATTAGCCATGCATTTCTTTGGTTTCTAGCTGGAAGAGTACATCCTAAAATTATTGGCCATTTATTTGTTGTCTTAATGTATAATATTTTCATGTCCTTTAACTCATTCTTTCTCATATTTTCTTTATTTTATTCTGGTTCTTTTCTATTTCTCAAGTTGAATCCTTGTATTTGAAAGTATATTTTATCAACCTGATTCTAATTTTTCATTAAATCAACTTCTGATTTTTTTTTTAATTTTTTAAGGCAAATTGACCACTGTCTGATAAAGTCCTAACTGTGGAAACACTGTCTTCTTTGCTTCCATGTTTCTAGTTTTGCTTCTCAGGTTGCATCCTGTGCCAGGCTTACCTCTTTCCTCTTTTGTTCTCAGTTCCTTCAATTCTTCTGTGAACTTGATTTTGCCCCATGTAGCTTGCCCTTTCTCTTCAGCACTTGGAGACCCTCCCCCCAACGCTTGGCATGCCCAGGCTGCATGTTCATCTGGAGGCAGGTGATAGACCAAGATATACTTCTATAAAACTGTAACAAAACAGACTCTTGAATAGATTAGAAGGCTGGGATTCAAGCATGAGAGCTGGAGTTACTAATATCTAAAATTAACCTACTGAAAGAGAGACAAGACAAAATTTATCAGTCTAGAGGAAGTCTGTAGATTTAATCATATTTGTTCTACTTTGTCAGTGACATATAAACTTGTCATGGAAGTAAGAAAGGATAAAGTAAATTGATTATGACATGGATAATAGGATATAACCTGGATACAAAGAGAAATAAAGAGTTAATTAGGAAGATAGGCCAATAAAAGGTAATGAGGTTAACAGATTGCAGGTTTTGATGGGGGTAAATATTAGAGAGGCTGTGCTGGAAAACAGATGCAGGAAATTTAGGGATGAATATAATATCAGAGATAACAGAGTTCAATTATCTTAGAGCTGGAGATGTATCAGTATCAGAGATGCTGTGGATGAATAAGAATGGAAACATTTTGGGGACAGTATTAGGTACAGGATTATGGAGATCGTGAATCTTAGGAACATCATTCAGGAAGACACTAGGATACAGGAAAATCGAGTCACTCACATTTTTTGGTATTCATGTTTTAGTTAAATGTATAAGTATGGGATTTAGAAATAATAAAATGAGTAGATTTAAATCACAGCCAGTAAATTTTAAAAACTATACAATGATGGAAATATATTCTGCCATCTTTCTTCCTTTAATTATTTGTCCTTATTAGGAATAGATTTATCTTACTAAGAAAAATCTATATCTTGCATAATGATTGCTGAAGACAGGTAAATAAAAATGAAAACAAATATTCATTCTGAAAATGCTTATTCTGAGACATTTAAAAATATATTTGTTAGTCAAAGTGAAAAGTGAAAGTTGCTCAGTCGTATCCGACTCTTTGCAACCCCATGGACTATACAGTCTATGGAACTCTCCAGGCCACACTACTGGAGTGGGTAGCCTTTCCCTTCTCCAGGGGATCTTCCCAACCCAGGGATTGAACCAGGGTCTCCTGAATTGCAGGTGGATTCTTTATCAACTGAGCTATAATGGAAGCCACTTGTTATTCAAAATTTAGGGCTATTTATCATTGCAGAAATAGGTGGAAATCTTTATAACAATGTGAGATCTCAGTTTGCATTCTATGATAAATAGTAACGAGAGAGCATATTTGATGAAATATCTTGCGTCTCTTCCTGTCACTGTTTTGCTTTTATTAGAGAATACATCATCAACTGGGGACCTTTCTGGCCTGTGAAGTAAGTGCAAAGGGAAGGAGAGATAATTATTTTTTCAAAGAGCTGTGACTATATGTAAGTGGCTTAAAACATGAGTTTCACTTATTGTTTCAAAATAATTAAATCACAAAATATTAATGGTGAAATATGTACATTTTAATGAGTTTCAGAGTGCTTGTTTACTCCAGACTAATCTTTAATGTATTCTAAAATTTTCTTTCCTCTTTTCTCTTAGTCATGGTTCATTAAATGTTGCTCACAGTTTCCATAGAACCTTGCCTATCTCTCTTTCTTTTATTTTAGAGCTGAAATACATTTTTTTAATTTCCATTTGTTCTATTATGCTTTAGAATGTCAGCAAAAAGAGGTGTAAAGGATACTTTTATAGGTCATTATTTTTCTAAATTCAATATATAACTTTTAAGTCCTGAGTTCACAGATTTATAGGCTATATTCAAAATTTAGAAAGATGAATGAAGTTCTGTGCATTTGTGTGGTGGTTTTCATGTTTAAAACTCATCAAAATCACTCTGGAGACAAAGATTGAAAATAAAAGCCTGGCAATCAAAGCAATATTCTCTAATATTGATAGATTTAACTTAATAAAAATAAAGAATGGCCCAATCCAAGCAATAAATTCTTAGCTTCATAAAATATAAATATACATTGCCTTTTAAATATATGATGCATAGCTTGCATGCAGGAAAACATGAAATCTTAATTACAATTTATGAATTTTGACAAACATATACACATTTAACCAACACAAGATATAGTGCATTTCCTTTATCACAAATGATTTATCAAGCTCTCTCCCATCAAAGTCTCTACCTCACAGAAGAGAAAATTATCACTGATTTCTATCATAGATTAATCTTTTCTCTACTGAATTATATATAAGCAAAATTCATTATTAAGTTATTATGTCTAATCTATTTTGCTGAACATTATAGCAATGTGGTTCATTCATGTTAGTTTGAGTAGTAGAAGTTTGCTCTTTTTTATTGTGCAACATTAATGCACAACATTAAAAACAACTAAGATCATAGCATCGTGTCTCATCACTTCATGACATCTGGCCTCATTACTTCATTTCAATGAAAGGGGAAACAGTGACAGATTTTATTTGCTTGGGCTCAAAAATCACTGCAGATGGTGACTACAGCCATGCAATTAAAAGATGCTTTCTCCTTGGAAGGAATGCTGTGGCAAATCCAGACAGTATATTAAAAAGCAGAGACATCACTTTGCTGACAAAGGTCTATATAGTCAAAAGTATGTTTTTTACCAATAGTCATGTATGGATGTGAGCTGGACCATAAAGAAGGCTGGGTGCCAAAGAATTGATGCTTTCAAATTGTCAGCAAAGAGATGTCTCTGCTTTTTAATAAGCTGTCTAAGTTTGTCACAGTATTCCTTCTAAGGAGTGGGCGTCTTTTAATTTCATGGCTACAGTCACCATCCACAGAGACTTGGGAGCCCAAGAACTTTTTCCCCTTCTATTTGCCTTGAAGTGATGGAACCAGATGCCATGATATTAGATTTTTGAGTGTTGAGTTTCAAACCAGCTTTTTCACTCTCCTCTTTCACCCTCATCAGGAGATCTTCTACTTCCTCTTCATTTTCTGCCATCAGAATGATCTCACCTGCACATCTGAGATTGTTGATATTTCTCCCAAGAATTTTGATTCCTGCTTGTGATTCATCCAGCCCAGCATTCCACATGATATACTCTGCATATGAGTTAAATTAGCAGGCTGACAATATACAGCCTTGTCATAATCCTTTCCCAGTTTGGAACCAGTCAATTATTTCATGTCCAGTTCTAATTGCTGCTTCTGGATCCACAAACAAGTTTCTCAGGAGAAGGTAAGTCAATTTGGTACTCCTATCTCTTTCTTACAATATCCTTTTATTATTGGTTTGTCTGTAATATCTATAGTGATGTCTCTATTTCATTTTTGATATTGATAATTTTCATTTTCTTTCCTGTTTTTTAGTTACCAGTCTTACTATGGTTTTATTAATTTTACTGAATTATTTAAAAAAAACTAAAAACTTCAGTTTCTTGAGTTGCTTTATTGTATGACTCCTTTCTATTTTATTGACTTTTTTCTCATAGTTTTATATTTGATTTCAGTTTGATGATTTATCCTGCTGCCTTTTAATAGCTTCTTAGAATGAAAGTATGAAAGTTTAGATAATTGATTTTCAACATTTTTTATTTTCCTATATATGTATTTAGAGTCATAAATGTCCTCTCAAGCATTGCTTCTGATGTATCCCATAAGTTTGATATGCCTTGTTTATGTTTAACCTTTTATTTTAAAATATTTAAGAATTATAATTGTGATTACTTGAGTACACTATAAAGTTATGAGTACACTATGTTAGTTGCTCAGTCATGTCTGACTCTTTGGCATCCCATTGATTGTACCTTGGCAGATTCCACTGTCTATGGAATTCTCCAGGCAAGAATATTGGAGTGGCAGTCATTCCCTTCTCCACAAGATCTTCCTAACCCAGGGGTCAAACCCAGGTCTCCCACATTGCAGGCAGATTCTTTATCCACTGAGCCACCAGGGGAACCCTGAGTACACTACAGGTTATTGAAAAGTTTGTTGCTTTATTTTCTATCTTCTGGGGATTTTCTAATTATCCTTTGTTGTTGTTGTTGTTAATTTCTAGTTTAATTCCACTGTAATCAGAAATTATAATCTTTATTTTCTTATTCCTTTGAAATATGTTCAGTTCAGTTCAGTCCAGTTCAGTCGCTCAGTCGTGTCCGACTCTTTGCGACCCCATGAATCGCAGCATGCCAGGCCTCTCTGTCCAGAACTTGCTTAATGGCTGTAAACAAAAATTTTTTGGGGGGGTGAGGGTTAAGAATCTATGTGCCTTGGAAGATTGGGACTGACATATATATACAACTAGGTATAAAATAGATAACTAGTGAGAACCTACCATATAGGACAGGGAATTCTACTCAGTGCTCTTAGTAACCTACATGGGAAGGAAATCGAAAAAAGAGAGTATATACATATACATGTGGCTGATTCACTTTGCTGTACAGCAAGAAACTAACACAAAATTGTAAAGCAATTATATCTGAATAAAAATTTATTTTTAAAAAAGCAACAACAACAAACAAAAGTGACAAAGTTTGAAAATAATGGCATGTCAAAAGTTATAGTTGGTAGATGCAAAACAAAATGTTAGAGATGTAACAATTATAATATTAGACTAAATAATTCACAACACACAATGATTTAAGTAGATTCAAAAGGATAAATTGAGGTATTTAATAATAATAAATATTCTTGTGCACTAGAAACACATTAATTGTAAAAATATAAATACCTAATGAAAGCAATTAAAAAAAATCCATGTGCCTTAATGTATTTTAAAATAATGTGAATACTACATTTGTACAAAGTGAGGTCAAATTGTTGATCAATATATTAATTGTGTTGTTCTTCTGTATTTTTTACTGACTTTGAGGTTTGTTTTTCAGTTATTGAGGGAGTGAGTTAAAAATCTTTAGCCATGATTATGAATTTATCCATTGCTCCTTTTCTCTCATACCTTTCAGTGCATATTCTTGATTCCAGCTTGTGTTTCTTCCAGTCCAGCGTTTCTCATGATGTACTCTGCATAGAAGTTAAATCTGTCTCTTATACACATCTATAAATGTTCTTGTGCACTAGAAACACATTAATTGTAAAAATATAAATACCTAATGAAAGCAATTAAAAAAAATCCATGTGCCTTAATGTATTTTAAAATAATGTGAATACTACATTTGTACAAAGTGAGGTCAAATTGTTGATCAATATATTAATTGTGTTGTTCTTCTGTATTTTTTACTGACTTTGAGGTTTGTTTTTCAGTTATTGAGGGAGTGAGTTAAAAATCTTTAGCCATGATTATGAATTTATCCATTGCTCCTTTTCTCTCATACCTTTCAGTGCATATATTTGATATAATTAAATGCATATACATTTATTAATTTGTTCTTCTTTTATCATTATAAAATCTTCTTTTTTATTCCTAGAAATATTACTTACTATAAAGTCTGCTGCTGCTGCTAAGTCACTTCAGTCGTGTCCGACTCTGTGTGACCCCATAGACGGTAGCCCACCAGGCTCCCCTGTCCCTGGGATTCTCCAGGCAAGAACACTGGAGTGGGTTGCCATTTCCTTCTCCAATGCATGAAAGTGAGAAGTGAAAGTGAAGTCGCTCAATCGTATCCGACTCAGTGACCCCATGGACTGCAGCTCACCAGGCTCCTCCGTCCATGGGATTTTCCAGGCAAGAGTACTGAAATGGATGATATAGTTAGGTACCTGTGAGCCTCTGGTCACAACTCACAAATTGCTAACTACCTAACCCTGTTTTTGCTCTGTTTTATATGTGCTTCTATCTAAAGACCCCTTATGTAAAATATATTGTTGGTTCATTAACACTGAACTTGTGGGCAATAGCACTATGACATATGTCTGAATGATGCTCATCTTAATTTCTCCAAAAGGCACATCACAGCCTTTTTTTACCATTATGAGCATGAGACATCACTTCAATACTACTTTGGGGGTCACTTAAATATAAAACTTCACGCGCACACACACACACACAAAACCCCACACAAAAATGCAAAATATGTGGCACTAAGTATACTGCATATACCTCATGCAAAGAGTTGACTCATTGGAAAAGACTGATGCTGGGAGGGATTGGGGGCAGGAGGAGAAGGGGACAACAGAGGATGAGATGGCTGGATGGCATCACTGACTCGATGGATGTGAGTCTAGTGAACTCTGGGAGTTGATGATAGACAGGGAGGCCTGGTGTGCTGCGATTCATGGGGTCACAAACAGTCAGACACGACTGAGCGACTGAACTGAACTGAACTGAAGTATACTGCAAAAAGGACATATTTACAGTACAAAATCTAAAACAAGAAGGCAGAATGTCACCTTCTTCAACCTTGTCTGGAATCCTGTGTGTCAGGAAGTGCAGATTTTTCACTGCTGTACAGAGAATTCAAGTTTATACATGACTTGAAAGCATGGGAGCATTGATTTCAGGGTTACAAATAAATTGTAATGAGTAGGTGAACTTTGAATATGTGAATAACGAGGATCAAGTATGTATAATTTTTGTCCTTTCAAGTTAAATCTGTCTCCTAATATCTGAAGTGTATCTCTTTTAAACGGCAATGGTTGAACTATGTTTGTTTTTTTTTAATATCGATCCTGATGATCTTTATCTTCTAATTGGAAACTTTAACCATTTAAAATTAATGTAGTAATTACATTAACTTTCGGATATAATTTTTGAGTCTATAATCTTTCTACTTTCTAATTGCTTCACATGTTTTATGTTCCCTTATTTTACCTTTCTTACCTTCTTTTGGAATATTTATTACTCATATTACCTACATTTTAGCTATACATTTCTAAAATTTGATGTAGTAGTTCCCTATATAGTACAATATTAGTTCTTTACCTGTTAGAGTGTACCTTAAATGACTCTTTTAAAAACTTTCCAGGTAATGTAAGAACCTTATAACAGGATGGGGTCCAAAGATGGCAGAGGAATAGGATGGGGAGACCACTTTATCCCCCACAAATTCATTGAAAGATCGTTTAAACTCTGAGCAAATACCACAAAACAACTTCTGAACGCTGACGGAGGACACCAGGCACCCAGAAAGGTAGTCCATTGCTTTTGAAAAGGGGCAGGACAAAATATAAAAGATAAAAAGAGAGACAAAAGAATTAGGGATGAAGACCAGTCCCAGGGAGGGAGTCATGAAGGAGAAGTTTCCAAACACCAGAAAACCCTCTCAATAGCGGGTCTATGGGAAGTTTTGGAATCTTACAGGACAACATAACTGGAAGGAAAAAATAAATAAAACCCACAGAATACGCGTCTAACTGCAGCTCCCAGCAGAGAAGTAGCACAGATGCTCACGTCCACCACAAGCAAGCAGGGGCTGAACAGGGAGGCCCCAGCTGCATTGCTTAGGGTAAGGACCAGGCCTGAATGCCCTGAGGGCGATCTGAGGGAGCTAACGTAAGATAGCAACCCAAACCATGGGATAGCCAAAGAGAGAGAAAAAAAGAGAGAGAGAGAGAACTTTCCCTCTAAATGTGCTAAGCTAAGGCACTGCTGGCCTGCTCACAGAATAAAGGACTGAGCGAATACCAGAGGAGAGCTAGCCAGCAGTGGGCTGGCCCATCCCCCACAGGAGGCAGGGAGGCAGGCTGGTGAGAGCCAGAGCCGGAAGGCAAGGGGCCCCAGAGACAGCATCCTCTACCAAACTGCAAGCAGGCTCCCAGTTTCTAATCAAGTCTTCCTGGGATCCTGGATGGTTAACATCTGCCATGAGGGTCACAGCCAGAGATCAGCTCCCCAGAAGAGACACACAGCACGCCTGAGATAGTGCTCCCATTGCACACCCAGGAAACAGAGCAGCTGGGACAGGGGAGGTGATAAAATGCACCACCTACTTGGGGAGAGTGTGCTCACCAAGCACCTGGTTGCCTGAGCTTCTCTTACCAGGGAAGGTCACAAAACACAGGCCCAACTGAGTCTGTGCCTTTGTGGAGTACCCAAGAACCTGAACCTGAGCAGCTTAGACCTGGGAGGCACACGCAACCCAGGGCCCACCTTAGACAGTTCCCCTGCAGATCAACCTGGAGCCTGAGCAGTATAGACCAGGAAAGCACACATGCTTTGAGTGGGGGCAAACCCTGTGTGGCCTAGCCACTGTGAGCACTCCCTACAGATGTCAGTGATATTTGTTTGCAGTGTTCCTCCCTCCCTGAAGCAAATTGAACAAGTGAGCCTAAGTAAATGACCACCTTCACCCCCTTTTGTCAGGGCAGAAGCTAAATACTGAAAAGAGTTGCTAATAGCAAAAGCCAAAATAAACAGATAAAAGGGAACTACATTGGAAGTGACATGTGCAACAGATTAAAACCCTGTAGTTAGAACTGGCTACATTGGAAGGGACCTATAATCCTTGAGAAGAAGTATAAGCTGGAACAAGGAACTATCTGAAACTGAACTGACCCCACACTGCCCTCAACAGCTCCAAAGAAATTCCTAGATATATTTTACTAATATCACTTTTTAATTTTTTTATTTTAAGTACTTTATTGCTCCTTTAATTTTCATTTTTAAAACTTACTATTACCTTGCCCCAAAAAAGGCCTTATTTTTAAAGCAAATTGCATATACTTTTTTATAACTTTTGCAATTTTGCTTTTTTTTTTTTTTTTAGCATTCTAGCTTTGAGAGTCTAACTTCTACTCTAGATTTTTAATCTTTGCTTTTTGGTATTTGTTATCAATTCTTTACCTTTAAGAATCCAATATTCAGTACACATCTTTACTTAGGACTGTGATTACTGGCTTGATTGCTCTCTTCCCTTTTGACTCTCCTTTTTCTACCCCAGGTCACCTCTATCTCCTCCCTCCTTCTTCTCTTCTCTACTTAATTCTTTGAATCTCTTAGGGTGTTATATGCTGTGGAGAAAAACTAAGAAACTGATCACAGGCTACATTTGTCTCTCTCCTGTTGATTCCCCCCTCCCCTCCTCCTGGTCACCTCTATCAACTTCCTCCCTCCCTCTTCTCTTCTCTATGGAACTCCATGAACCTCTCTGAGTTGTTCCAGACTGTGGAGAGTAAATAGGGAATTGATTACTGGCTAGATTGGTCTCTCCCATTTTGACTCTCCCTCTTCTCCTCCTGGTCCCCTCTATCTCCCTCCTTCTTCTTCTCTTCTCCACATAACTCTGTGAATCTCTCTGGGTGTCCCTCACTGTGAAAAATCTTTTCACCATTAGCCTAGAAGTTTTATCATCAGTGCTGTATAGATGGAGAATTCTTGGGGCTACTGTAAGAATAAGACTGAAAGCTACAGGAAGGAGGTTTAAATCCAAAACTTGATAACACCAGAAAACTCCTGACTCAAAGGAACATTAATTGACAAGGGCCCATTCAAAAGCCTCCATACCTACACTGAAACTAAGCTCCACCCAAGAGCCAACAAGTTTCAGAGCAAGACATACCAAGCAAATTCTCCAACAATGCAGGAACATAACCCTAAGCATTAAAATACAGGAGGCCAAAAGTCACACCAAAGCCACAGACACCTCAGAACTCACTACTGGACACTTCGTTGCACTCCAGAGAGAGAGATCCAGCTCCACCCACCAGAACACCGAGGCAAGCTTCCCTAACCAGGAAGCCTTGACAAGCCATTTGTCCAACCCCACCCACAGGGAGGAACCTCCACAGTAAAGAGGAGCCACGAACTTCTAGCATACAGGAAGGCCACCCCAAACACAGCAACCTAAACAAGATGAAAAGGCAGAGAAATATTTAGCAGGTAAAGGAATGTGATAAAATCCGTCCAAGCCAAACAAAAGAGAAGGAGATTGGGAGTCTACCTGAAAAAGAATTCAGAATAAAGATAGCAAAAATGATCCAAAATCTTGAAAACAAAATGGAGTTATAAATAAATAATCTGGAGACAAGATTTGAGAAGATGCAAGAAAAGTTCAACAAGGACCTAGAAGAAATAAAAAAGAGTCAATCAATAATGAATAATGCAATAATTGAGATCAAAAGCACTCTGGAGGGAACCAACAGTAGAATAACTGAAGCAGAAGACAGGATAAGTGAGGTGGAAGATAGAATGGTGGAAATAAATGAAGCAGAGAGGAAAAAAAGAATTAAAAGAAATAAGGACAACCTCAGAGACCTGTGGGACAATGTTAAATGCCCCAACATTTGAATCTTAGGAGTCCCAGAAGAAGAAAAAAAGAAAGGGCATGAGAAAAATACTTGAGGAAATAATAGTTGAAAACTCCCCTAAAATGGAGGAGGAAATAGCCACCCAAGTCCAAGAAACCCAGAGAGTCCCAAACAGGATAAACCCAAGGCAAAACATCCCAAGGCACATATTAATCAAATTAACAAAGATCAAACACAAAGAACAAATATTAAAAGCAGCAAGGGAAAAATAACAAATAACTCACAAGGGGATCCCCATAAGGATAACAGAACAGCTAATCTTTCGATAGAAACTCTTCAGGCCAGGAGGGAATGGCAGGACATACTTAAAGTGATGAAAGAGAAAAACCTACAACCCAGGTTACTGCACCCATCAAGGATCTCATTCAAAAAAGGAGAAGTCAAAAGCCTTACAGACGAGCAAAAGCTCAGAGAATTCAGCAACCATCAAACCAGCTCTTCAACAAACGCTAAAGGATGTTTTCTAGACAGGCAACACAGAAAAGATTTATAAAGTCAAACCCAAAACAACAAATTAAACAGCAATGGGATCACACATTAATAATTACCTTAAATGTAAATGGGTTGAATGCCCCCACCAAAAGACAAAGACTGGCCCAATGGATACCAAAACAAGTCCCCTACAAGAGAACCACCTCAAACCTAGGGACACATACAGACTGAAAGTGAAGGGCTCAAAAAAGATATTTCATACAAATGGAGACCAAAAGAAAGCAGGAGTAGCAATATTCATATCAGATAAAATAAACTTGGAAATAAAAGCTGTGAAAAGAGACAAAGAAGGATACTACATAATAATTAAAGGATCAATCCAAGAATAAGATATAACAATTATAAATATATATGCACCCAACATAGTAGCACTGCAATATGAAAGGGGAAATTAACAGTAGCACAGTAATAGTGGGAGACTTTAATACCCAACTCACACCTATGGATAGATCAACTAAACAAAAATTTAGCAAGGAAACACAAACTTTAAATGATAGAATGGACCAGTTAGACCTAATTGATATCTATAGGACATTTCACCCCCAAACAATGAATTTCACCTTTTTCTCAAGTGCACATGGAAACTTCTCCAGGAATAATCACATTCTGGGCCATAAATCTAGCCTTGGTAAATTCAAAAAAATTGAAATCATCTCAAGTATCTTTTCTGATCACAATGTAGTAAGATTGCATGTCAACTATGGGAAAAAAAAAAACTATTAAAAATGCAAATATATGGAGGCTAAGTAACACACTTCTGAATTACCAACAAATCACAGAAGAAATCAAAAAAGAAGTCAAAATATGCATAGAAACAAATGAAAATGTAAACACAACAACCCAAAACCTATGGGTTTGTAAAAGGCAATGGCAACCCTCTCCAGTACTCTTACCTGGAAAATCCCACGGATGGAGGAGCCTTGTTGGCTGCAATCCATGGGGTCGCTAAGAATCGGACACGACTGAGTAATTTCACTTTCACTTTTCACTGTCATGCGTTGGAGAAGGAAATGGCAACCCCCTCCAGTGTTCTTCCCTGGAGAATCCCAAGGATGGGGAAGCCTGGTGGGCTGCCATCTATGGGGCTGCACAGGGTCAGACAGAACTGAAGTGACTTAGCAGCAGCAGCAAGGGGAAGGTTCATAGCAATATAAGCCTACCTCAAGAAACAGGAGAGAAATTCTATAAATAACCTAACTCTACACCTAAAGCAACTAGAAAAAGAAGAAATGAAGCAGCCCAGGGTTACTAGAAGGAAAGAAATCATAAAAATAAAGGCAGAAAGAAATGCAAAAGAAACAAAGGAGACCAAAGACAAAATCAAAAAAGCTAAAAGCTGGTTCTTTGAAAAGATAAATAAAATAGACAAGCCATTAGCTGAACTCATCAAGAAACAAAGGGAGAAGAATCAAATCAACAAAATTAGAAAAGAAAATGGAGAAATCACAACAGACAACATAGAAATACAAAGGATCATAAGAGACTACTAGCAGCAACTATATGGCAATAAAATGGACAACTTGGAAGAAAAGGACAAATACTTAGAAAAGTATAACTTTCCAAAATTGAACCAGGAAGAAATAATAGACTATTTTAATAGACTATTTTAAAATAGATGGATCTATCTTAATAGACACATCACAAGCACAGAAATTGAAACTGTAATCAGAAATCTTCCAACAAACAAAAGTGCAGGCCCAGAAGGCTTCACAGCTGAATTCTACCAAAAACTTAGAGAAGAGCTAACGCCTATCCTACTCAAACTCTTCCAGAAAATTGCAGAGGAAGGTAAACTTCTAAACTCATTCTATAAGGGGATGATCACCTAATACAAAACCCTGACAAAGATGCCACAAAAAAAGAAAACTACGGGTCAATATCACTGATGAACATAGACGCAAAAATCCTTAACAAAATTCTAGCAAACAGAATTCAAAAGCATATTAAAAAGATCATACATCATGACCAAGTGGGCTTTATCCCAGGGATGCAAGTATTCTTCAGTATTCACAAAGCAATCAATGTGATACACCACATTAACAAATTGAAAGATAAAAGCCATATGATTATCTCAGTAGATGCAGAGAAAGCCTTTGACAAAATTCAACATCCATTTATGGTAAAAACCCTCCAGAAAGCAGGCATAGAAGGAACATTCAGTTCAATTCAGCTTAGTTCAGTCACTCAATCATGTCTGTTTCTTTGTGGCCCCATGAAACAGAGCACCCCAGGCCTCCCTGTCCATCACCAACTCCCAGAGTCCACCCGAACCCATTTCCATTGTTTCACTGATGCTATCCAACCATCTCATCCTCTGTCATCCCCTTCTCCTCCTGCCCTCAATCTTTCCCAGCATCAGGGCCTTTTCAAATGAGTCAGCTCTCTGCATCAGGTGGTCAAAGTATTGGGGTTTCAGGTTCAGTATCAGTCCCTTCAATGAACACCCAGGACTAATCTCCTTTAGGATGGACTGGTTGGATCTCCTTGCAGTCCAAGTGACTCTTAAGAATCTTCTCCAACACCACAGTTCAACAGCATCAATTCTGCTGCAGTCAGCTTTCTTTATACTCCAACTCTCACATCCATACATGACTACTAGAAGAGCTATAGCCTTGACTAGATGAACCTTTGTTGGCATACTTCAACATAATAAAAGCCATATATGCTAAAACCACAGCAAACGTTATTCTCAATGGTCAAAACTTAAAAGGATTTCCCCTAAAGTCGGAAATAAGACAAGGATGACCACTCTCACCACTACTATTCAACATAGATTTGGAAGTTTTGGTCACAGCAATCAGAGCAGAAAAAGAAATTAAAAGAATCAGATTGGAAAAGAAGAAGCAAAATTCACTGTTTCCAGATGACATGATACTCTACATCAGTTCAGTTCAGTTCAGTCGCTCAGTCGTGTCCGACTCTTTGCAGCCCCATGAATTGCAGCACGCCAGGCGTCCCTGTCCATCACCAACTCCAGGAGTTCACTCAAACTCGCGTCCATTGAGTCAGTGGTGCCATACAGCCATCTCATCATCTGCTGTCCCCTTTTCCTCCTGCCTCCAATCCCTCCCAGCATCAGAGTCTTTTCCAATGAGTCAACTCTTCGCATGAGGTGGCCAAAGTACTGGAGTTTTAGCTTCGGCATCACTCCTTCCAAAGAAATCCCAGAGCTGATCTCCTTCAGAATGGACTGGTTGGATCTCCATGCAGTCCAAGGGACTCTCAAGAGTCTTCTCCAACACCTACAGTTCAAAAGTATCAATTCTTTGGCACTCAGCTCTCTTCACAGTTCAATTCTCACATCCATACATGACCACAGGAAAAACCATAGCCTTGACTAGATGGACAGTCGGCAAAGTAATGTCTCTGCTTTTGAATATGCTATCTAGGTTGGACATAACTTTTCTTCCAAGGAGTAAGCATCTTTTAATTTCATGGCTGCAATCACCATCTGCAGTGATTTTGGAGCCCCAAAAAATAAAGTCTGACACTGTTTCCACTGTTTCCCCATCTATTTCCCATGAAGTGATGGGACCAGATGCCATGATCTTCGTCTTCTGAATGTTGAGCTTTAAGTCAACTTTTTCACTCTCCTCTTTCACTTTCATCAAGAGGCTTTTTAGCTCCTCTTCACTTTCTGCCATAAGGGTGGTGTCATCTGCATATCTGAGGTTATTGATACTTCTCCCAGCAATCTTGATTCCAGCTTGTGCTTCCTTCAGCCCAGCATTTCTCATGATGTACTCTGCATATAAGTTAAATAAGCCGGGTGACAATATACAGCCTTGACGTACTCCTTTTCCTATTTGAAACCAGTCTATTTTCCATGTCCAGTTCTAACTGTTGCTTCCTGACCTCCATATAGGTTTCTCAAGAGGCAGGTCAGGTGGTTTGGTATTCCACCAGAAAAGTACTAGAGCTAATCAATGAATATAGTAAAGTTACATATATAAAATTTAAACACAGAAATCCCTTGCATTCCTATACTCTAACAAAGAGAAAACAGAAAGAGAAATTAAGGAAACAATTCCACTCACCATTTCAATGAAAATAATAAAACATTTAGAAATAAATCTCCCTAAAGAAACAAAAGACCTATAGATAGAAAACTATAAAACACTGATGAAATAAATTTTTAAAAAATGACACAAATAGATGGAGAAGTATACCATATTCATGGATTGGAAGAATCAATATAGTGAAAAAGAGTATACTACCCAAAGCAATTGATAGATTCAATGCAATCCCTATCAAGCTACCAATGGTATTTTTCAGAGAACTTGAACAAATAACTTCACAATTTGTATCAAAATATGAAAAAAAACCTCGAATAGCCAAAGCAATCTTGAGAAAGAAGAATGGAAGTGGAGGAAACAACCTGTCTGACTTCAAGCTCTACTACAAAGCTATAGTCATCAAGACAGTATGGTACTGGCAAAAAGACAGAAACATAGATAAATGGAACAAAATAGAAAGCCCAGAGATAAATCCACGCACCTATAGACACCTTATCTTTGACAAAGGAGGCAAGAAAAGACAATCTCTTTAAAAACTAGTGCTGGTAAAACTGGTCAACCATGTGAAAAGAATGAAACTAGAACATTTTCTAATACCATACACAAAAATAAACTCAAAATGGATTAACAATATAAATGCAAGGCCAGAAACTATAAAACTCCTAGAGGAAAACATAGGCAAAATACTCTCTGACATAAATCACAGCAGGATCCTCTATGACCCACCTCCCAGAATGTTGGAAATAAAAGCAAAAATAAACAAATGGGACCTAATTAAACTGAAAAGCTTTTGCACAATGAAGGAAACTATAAGCAAGGTGAAAAGACAGCCTTCAGAATGAGAGAAAATAATAGTAAATGAAGCAACTGACAAAGAATTAATCTCAAAAATATACAAGCAACTCCTGCAGCTCAATTCCAGAAGAATAAGAGACCCAATCAAAAAATGGGCCAAAGAACTAAACAGACATGTCTCCAAGGAAGACATACAGATGGCTAACAGACTCATGAAAAGATGCTCAACATCACTCATTATCAGAAAAATGCAAATCAAAACCACAATGAGGTACCATCTTATGCTAGTCAGAATGAGTGCTATCAAAAAGTCTGTAAGCAATAAATGCTGGAGAGGGTGTGGAGAAAAAGGAACCCTTACACTGTTGGTGGGAATGCAAACCAGTACAGCCACTATGGAGAAAAATGTGGAGATTCCTTAAAAAAAAAAAAAAAAATCTGGAAATAGAACTGCCATATGACCCAGCAATTCCATTGCTGGGCATAGACACCAAGGAAACCAGAATTGAAAGAGATACGTGTACCTCAATGTTCATCCCAGCACTGTTTACAATAGCCAGGACATAGAAGCAACCTAGATGCCCATCGGCAGACAAATGGATAAAAAAGCTGTAGTACATATACACAATGGAATATTACTCAGCCATTAAAAAGAATGCATTTGAATCAGTTCTAATGAGGAAATGAAACTGGAGCCTATTATACAGAGCAAAGTAAGTCAGAAAGAAAAACACCAATGCAGTATATTAATGCATATATATGAAATTTAGAAAGATTGTCATGGTGACCCTATATGTGAGATAGCAAAAAGAGACACACATGTAAAGAACAGTCTTTTGGACTCTGTGGGAGAAGGTGAGGGTGGGACGATTTGAGAGAATAGCATTGAAACATGTATATTATCATATGTGAAATAGATCGCCAGTCCAGGTTCAATGTATGAGACAGGGTGCTCAGGGCTGGTGCACTGGGATGAACCTGAGGGATGGGGTAGGAGGTGAGAGGAAGGATCAGGATGGGGAACACATGTACACCCATGGCTGATTCATATGAATGTATGGCAAAAACCACCACAATATTGTAAAGCAGTTAGCTTCCAATTAAATTAAATTTAAAATAGAACCTTATAACAGTTCTAAAGAATAGGCTTCTGAAATATTTTAACAGTACAAGCCCCCAGAACTTTGCAAAATCATCTACATTCCTTTCTTAATTAGGTTCACCATCATCACCATGTTGAAGAATGATTGGATATTTACAATAAAGCTTTGTTTTAAGGAAATCAACTGAGAATTGTATTATGTTTAGCTTAAATTGTATTATGCAGCTCCTACCACAGGACATGTCATTTGCTTTTCTTATTGTTCAACATTGTTTAATCAAAGATGAGGTAAACATTACTATTACATAGAGCCTACATAAAACTGGACAACTATATGCTCAAGAATGAAATTAGAACATTTTCTCATACTATATATAAAAAAAAAAATCAAAATGAATTAAAGACCTAAATGTAAGATCTGAAACCTTAAAATCCCTAGAAGATAACAAGCTGAACACTCTTTGACATAAATTATATTAATATTTTTAGGGGGACCTATCTCTTAAGGCAAAGGAAACAAAAACAAAAATAAACAAACAGACCCTAATTAAACTTAAAAACTTTTGCACAGTGAAGAATGTCATCAGTAAAACAAAAAGACAACGCAGTGAATGGGAGAAGATATTTACAAATGATATGTCTACTAAGTGGTTAACAATATCAAAAATAAACAATTCAATTTAAAAGTAGGCATAAAACCTGAATAGACATTTTTCCAAAGAAAATAATCAGCTCATTCCTGTCAGAGTAACTGTCATCAAAAGTTTACGATAAATCCTGGAGAGTGTGTGGAGGAAAAGGAATTCTCCTACACTGTTGGTGGGAACGTAAAGATATAGCCACCATGGAGAACAGTATGGAGGTTCCTCAGAGAGCAAATGAATCGGCAGTTCCACTCTTGTACATATAGCCAAAGAAAAGAAAAATTCTAACTCAAAAAAATATATGCACCCCAATGTTTGTGGTAGCATTATTTATAGCAATCATCATTAGATATAGATATGCGTATATAGATATGCAATTAGTTTAGCTTTTAAAATTATTTTTATGCTGAAAGCTTTTTCTATCCTGTGCAATAGAAACTTTTTGAATCTTGACATGACATGGACTGTCTCTTATACACATCTAGATGTGTATAAGAGACAGTTACTTAATACATTCCAAAATATGCATTTTTAAGAAACCCAAAATAATAGAACCTAAAATCTGTTCCAAATATGACAAATTCATGGAGAACTGTAATGTAAATGTTTAAGTTGTACAATTTTTGTAACCCTCACCATTTTTTACAATATTAAACATTTTTTAAAACATTAAAAAAAAATCAGAGCACAAAAGTCAGTGGAATCCTGTAAGCACACTAAAACTCACTCATTAAAAGAATAGTAAAATACAGGTGGGAATTTTTGTTATTTAAAAATAAATCCCAATTTCACTATCATATTCTTATTTCAGTCAGGTATCCTTCAGTATAATTGCTTCTAGACCACCATAAGTAGGCAAGATCACAGTTTTCCAAGTAAAACAGAAGACAGAAAATTAAATTTTATAGCATCTTCCAGTTTGTTGTTAGCTCTCTAAGAAGACTCTTGAAGTGCTTCTTTTAGGTATTTGACTCTTTTACATTTTTAAATCATCCTGTAACTGTTAGCATATTCTCCACAATATCTCTCTCCCATAAAAACAATTGGAAAAACCTCACTGACTGTGGGGTTCCCAGGTGGCACTAGTGGTAAAGAACTCACATGCCAAAGCAGGAAATATAAGAGATGCAGATTCAGTGCCTGAGTCAGGAAGATCCCCTAAAGGAGGACGTGACAACCTACTCCAGTATTCTTTCCTGGAGAATCCCATGGACAATGGAGCCTGACAGGCTGTGGAAAGAGTTAGACACAACTGAAGCAACTCAGCACATACTAACCAAATTTGTTAATAAACAAACAAATTTCATATAACTTACTTCTAACCCACTGAAAGGAAAATACGTCTAAAAATTAAAGAGATGAGTCAAAATGAATTATACCGTTTATTGTATAAATTCATCAATAATAGTATGCTATCAATAATATTTAATTTTCTGAATCAAAAGAATATACACTTTAGATATTTTCAACAAAGAGATACCTAAAATAGTTGACTCCACATGTGGACTACAGTCTGTTTGGGGTTTCCTATAGTCTTAGCTTTCTACTCAATGCTCAATTCCATCATTCTGCAAACAATATTGAGAGTCTGCTGTAGTCATCAAGCTCTATGCAGTGAATTCGGTGTTTAATGAGACGTGGTTGATGCCTGCTTGGGTCTTATAGTCTAGTATGAAAGAAAAGTATTAGATCTGTGTGCTAAGTCACTTTAGTTGTGCCCAACTCTTTGTGACCCTATGGACCATAGCCCACTAGGATCCTCTGTTCACGGGATTCTCCAGGCAAGAACACTGGAGTGGGTTACCATTTCCTCCTCCGGGTAACCTTCCCAACCAAAGGACCAAAACTGCATCCTTTACATCTCCTGCATTGGCCAGGGAGTTCTTTATCGCTAGTGCCACCTAGGAAGTATGAAGAAAAACATTAGCTCTACCAAAAGAATAATTGCTTATCTGACATTGCAATAGACTCTGGAAATACATGGTGCACAGAATGTTTATAACAAAAGATGTAAATTGGGCCACACAAATCAGCCCCAAGTGTCAGTAAAGAAAGCAATCATACAATTATGGGACAGTTATATCTATCAGATTTATCTGCAAACAAATTGAACAAACAGAAAACTAGCAAAAATATTGGGACATCTATAAGGGAAATTTGGGATGTCTATAGAAAAACTATGGAGATACCCCCAAAATTCCAACTCATAAAAGAATATAGAGCTTAAGATATATAACAAGGGAAATGAACAATTGTTATGTTATTACACTCTGTACAATTTAAAAGACAAATTAAAGAAGATGGGTGAAACATAAAAAACTAGAGCATAAGACAATATAGCCTGAGATGAAAACAAGTGTAACCTATGATAACACTGAACATCAAAGCAGAATTGAAGATCTCACTAGGAACTGAGGACAGCCTATGAGGCATTTTGGAAAACTGAGTTAGTAATTCCAAGTGGATCTTAAGAAGCTGTTCAAAATGCAGCAGAAAAATCAGAAAAGAATATAATGAAAGAAGAGATAATAGATAGGGAAGACAGAAGAAGAGTGATAAACTGTGTGAAAGAAACAAATCAAGTGGGTCTGAATTAATAATCAAAGTTAAAAATGAAAATTTAGTTGAAGAAAAATGATGTAGGGTAAAATGGCCCATCAAATTCAATATAATAAAATAATTTAAAAAAAAAGAAAATTCAGTTCAGTTCAGTCGCTCAGTCGTGTCCAACTCTTTGCGACCCCATGAATC
>SJYT01051075.1:39973-78432 GCA_006410635.1 Cephalophus harveyi | reverse complement strand
AGCCACTATGAAGAACAATGTGGAGATTCCTTAAAAAACTGGAAATAGAACTGCCATATGACCCAGCAATCCCACTGCTGGGCATACACACTGAGGAAACCAGAATTGAAAGAGACACGTGTACCCCAATGTTCATCACAGCACTGTTTATAATAGCCAGGACATGGAAGCAACCTAGATGTCTATCAGCAGACAAATGGATAGGAAAGCTGTGGTACACATACACAATGGAGTATTACTCAGCCATTAAAAAGAATACATTTGAATCAGTTCTAATGAGGTGGGTGAAACTGGAGTCAATTATACAGAGTGAAGTAAGCCAGAAAGAAAAACAGCAATACAGTATACTAACGCATATATATGGAATTTAGAAAGATGGTAATGATAACCTTGTATGCAAGGCAGCAAAAGAGACACAGATGTATAGAACAGTCTTTTGGACTCTGTGGGAGAAGGCACGGGTGGGATGGTTTGGAAGAATGGCATTGAAGCATGTATAATATCATACGTGAAATGGATCGCCAGTCCATGTTCAATGCATGATACAGGGTACTTGGGGCTGGTGCACTGGGATGACCCAGAAGGATGGGATGGGGAGGGAGGTGAGAGGGGGTTTCATAATGGGGAACACATGTATACCCATGGTGGATTCATGTCAATGTATGGCAAAACCAATACAACATTGTAAAGTAATTAGCCTCCAAAAAAATAGATGAATTTTAAATAAAGAAAAAACAAGTTCTTAGAGAAAGTGTGCTCATTGCTAGTGCACCTAGGCCTTCTCAGATGATGAAAATGGAAATATAAATAAGTATACACTAACCATGTATGTACACACATATATTTCTTTGGATAATCAACTGCATCTTAATTATGTTACTCATAAGTGCATACTAATGTCTTCAACTCTAACCAATGACCACATGGTTCTTCATAGTTTTCCTAGCCTCTCTTGTTGCTAGTCTGAAACTTCCCATTCCAACAGTGAAAGATTGGCTCCCAGTCACCTGCCACCTGTTCACACTAATTCCAGCGTAATATGCATTGGCTTATGAAATGTTAATTCATGCCCTCAGGAAAAACAACTCTGTTAGCTGGAACACAGTGCTTGAGATCATTTCCTCTCCTCTTTAAACTTTTCTATAGACTCTACTCAATTCCAAAGTTACTGAGCTCAACACCTTTCCCTCACTATATTCAGCAACTTGTTTCACACAAATGTGATAGAGTTAGACCCCTTTGTTATATTCTGCATTTTATCTTAGAATCTGAAAACTTCAACTGAGGCTTTAAATGTGCATATGCTAAAGGTTATAATACAAAATTATAGTACAAATGCTCATACTTTGTACTATAAATTCCTGTGAGTTCTGAAAAAAAATAATATTTTATATCCACCACTACAGTATCATACAATATAGTTGAAAGTGAAAGTGAAGTCAGTCAGTTGTATCCAACTCTTTGTGACACCTACCAGGCTCCTCTGTTCATGGGATTTTCCAGGCAATAGTATTGGAGTGGATTGCCACTTCCTTCTCTGGGGGATCTTCCCAACTCAGGGATCGAACCCAGGTCTGCCGCATTGTAGGCAGACACTTTACTGTCTGAGCCACCAAGGAAGTCACAATATAGTTACATTACCCTAAAAATGTAATGTTCATCTATTCAACCTTCTCACCCTCTTTGAGCCCCTGTCACCCACTGTTTTGTTTCCAGAATAATATACAACTGGAATCAAACTGTATACAGTCTTTTCAACTTAATTTTTTATTTGATAATATGCATTTAAGATTCATCCATGTTGTCATACAAATTTGATAGTTAATTCTTTTTCATTGCTTAAGGATATTCCATTATAGGGATGTATTGTAGTTTATTTATTCATTCACCTATTGTAAGATATCGTAGATGCAGCTAGACACTATAAATTAAGCTTTATCAATAATTGTACATTCTATTTTTTTGTATGGATATATGTATTCAAATGGGGCTTCCCTGGTGACTCAGAGGTTAAAGCACTGCGTGCAATGTAGGAGACCTGGGTTCGATCCCGGGGTTTGGGAAGATCCCCTGGAGAAGGAAATGGCAACACACTCCAGTATTCTTGCCTGGTGAATCTCATGGATGGAGGAGCCTGGTGGGCTACCGTCCATGGGGTCGCAAAGAGTTGGACACGACTGAATAACTTCACTTACATCACTTACTTATTTATGTACTCAAATAAGTTTTGTAAATATCTGGAAGCACTATTGCTTATCATACATTAAGGCAATGATTAGCTCTGCAAAGCTCTGTAAACATGTCTTGTAAAGTGGTTGTACCATATTGCATTCCCACAAGCAGTGAATGACAGTTCTTGTTGCTTTGCATCCTCATCAGTACTTGGCATTTTTAGATTTGGGGATTTTAGTTATTCCAATAAGTGTTCTAGTTCTATATTTTCACTTCTCCAATGACAAATACATTGAATGCCTCTTCACAGTACACTGAATACCCTCCCCTCTTTGGTGAGATATCTGTTCAAATATTTTGCTATATTTTAATATTGCTGTTTTCTTGCTGTTGATACTTAAGGGTTCTTTGTATGTTTGAGATCAAATATTGTAAGTTCCTTATCAAATATTTTTTTTTAAGTATTGTCTTCAAGTCTATAGCTTGTCTATTTATTCTCTTAACAATGTCATTCACATGGAAGATATTTTTAAGTTTCATGACTTCCAACATAACCATTTTTCTTTAACAAACTGTGCTTTTGGCATTGTATCTAAAAAAAAAAACACCACAAAACCCAAAGTAATGTTGATTTTATCCTGTTTTCTTCTAGAAGTTATATAGTTGTTTTTAACCTTACTTAGATACTTTACCCAGTATTTTACGTTATAGAATAATCAGTAATACAGACATCACTTTAAGTTTTGCCAGCTGTAATCAACATAATACAGAGAATTAGATGCTGAGGAATGCCACAGTGCATGCATGCTCAGTCACTCAGTTGTGTCCTATGCTTTGCAACTCCATGGACTATAGCCTGCCAGGCTCAGAAGTTATACAACTTTGCATTCTAGATTTGTGTCTATCATCTTTCTTGAGATAAATTTTGTGAAAAATGTACCATATATGTCTAGGTGCATTATTTTATCAATACATACAGAAGTCCAATTATTAAATCACTGCTTGTCGAATACTATATTTTCTCTATTGAGTGGTCCTTGTGCCTTTTTCTCTACGTGTATTTTTTTTAATTCAAATTTATTTATTTTAATTGGAGGCTAATTAATTTGCAATATTGTATTGGTTTTACCATACATCAACATGAATCTTCCATGGGTGTACACGTGTTCCTCACCCTGAATCCCCATCCCACCTCCCTCCCCATACCATCCCTCTGGGTCATCCCAGTGCACCAGCCCCAAGCATCCTGTATCCTGCATTAAACCTGGACTGGCAATTTGTTTCTTATATGATATTATACATGTTTCAATGTCATTCTCCCAAATCATCCCACCCTTACAGAGTGAAGTAAGCTAGAAAGAAAAACACAAATACAGTATACCAATGCATATATATTGGAGAAGGCAATGGCACCCCACTCCAGTACTCTTGCCTGGAAAATCCCATGGACGGAGGAGCCTGGTGGGCTGCCATCTATGGGGTTGCACAGAGTCAGACACAACTGAAGCGACTTAGCAGCAGCAGCAGCAGCAGTAGCAGCAGCGCATATATATGGAATTTAGAAAGATGGTAACAATAGCCCTGTATTCGAGACAGCAAAAGCGACACAGATGTATAGAACAGTCTCTTCATGTATTTTTAATCACTGATGTGCACACATTTCCAAATTCTCTTGAAGTAGGGGTAATGGATTTAGATTAGTTTTATTATTTAACAAGCAATTATTTATCTCAGGCATTGAACAAAGATATATCCAACTTCTAGGTATATAACATTTTACTGAATTGTATTTGTTATTCCTTCCCAAGGACATTTTTATGGTTAGACAGTGAGTTAAGTACTGAAGAAAAAACATTGAGCAAAATAACTCAAATTCTACATAAACAGAGCTAATAGCCTGTCAGGAAAACCAAAATTTTAAAGAAGCAATTGTCAAACAGTATGATAAGTTTTATAAGAAAAATAGAGAGTGATTAAGAATCATAGGACAAGGGTATACTAGTATGAAAGGATCTGGAGTGCATTAGTTTTGTGTTGATTTGGAGTCACAGGCTAGGGGTGGGGACTAGGAATGTCAGGGGTCCGGGTGGGGAAGATACTGTTCAGAGAGAGAACATTGTGTGCTGACAAAGCACGGTTCATCACCAAGTATGAGAAGGAACACAAAATTTAAATGTGTCAGTGACAAGAGATAAGACTAAAGCAGTAGGCAGGAATCTCGTAGTAGAAATAACCCTAAGACTGTAGCAATTTTTCCAGTGATCACGTTGAAATAGTGACAATATCTGATTTGCACTTTCAAAAAATCCTTATTACTATAGAGTGGAAAAGACATGGGGTAGTGAAGAGTGGAACGAGACAACCACATTCGAAAGTTTATGTGATTCAGGTAAGCGATTATAGTACCCTGGTGTTGAAGCTAAGAATCGAAATTTGAATAATTTAAACAGGCAAAATCAGCAGCACTTGTAGGTCAGTGAACAAAGGGAAAGAGAGAAAGAAAAAAGCAAGATGACTTGGAGATCTTTTAATTGCAGAATGATTTACAGTATAAGGCCATTCCTGACTTAGAAAAAAAAAAAAATAATAAGTACAGATCTGAGAAGAAGATGTGAGTTTGGCGTGCTGGGAGATATTTTCAATAATCAGGTAATCCTAGATCTCAATAGAGATACTTTAGATAAAATTACAGTCCTGGGAGTTGCCTATAGTGTAATGAAACTGAAAGAGCTGAGGTTGTTAAGAATTAGGTAAAGAATGAACATAACCTGGAATAGGACAGAGTGCTTAGCAGTACTGAGCAGGGTGGAAAAGGGGGCCTTGAAAAAAAGGTTCACTTCAGTTCATTTCAGTCTCTTAGTCATGTCTGACTCTTTGTGACCCCATGGACTGCAGCATGCCAGGTTTCCCTGTCCATCACCAACTCCCGGAGCTTACTCAAACTCATGTCCATTGAGTCAGTGATGTCATCCAACCATCTCATCCTCTGTCATCCTCTTCTTATCCATCCTTCAATCTTTCCCAGCATCAGGGTCTTTTCAAATGAGTCAGTTCTTTGCATCAAGTGGCCAAATTATCAGAGCGTCAGTTCAGCATCAGTCTTTCCAATGAATATTAAGGACTGATATTCTTTAGGATTGACTGGTTCAATCTCCTTGCTGTCCAAGGGACTCTCAAGAGTCTTCTCCAACACCACAATTCAAAAGCATCAATTACTCAGCTGTCAGCTTTCTTTATAGTCCAAAACTCTAACATCTATACATGGCTACTGGAAAAACCATAGCTGACTAGATGGACCTTTGTTGGCAAAATGATGCCTCTGTTTTTTAATATGCTGTCTAGGTTTGTTATATCTTTCCCTCCAAGGAGCAACAGTCTTCTAATTTTATGGCTGCAGTCACAATCTACAGCGATTTGGAGCCCAAGAAAAGAAAGTGTGTCACTGTTTCCCGATTGTTTCCTCATCAATTTGCCGTGAAGTGATGGGACCAGATGCCATGATCTTAGTTTTCTGAATGTTGGGTTTTAAGCCAACTTTTTCACTCTCTTCCTTCACTTTCATCAAGAGGCTCTTTGGTTCTTCACTTTCTGCCATAAGTGTGGTATCATCTGCATATCTGAGGTTATTACTATTTCTCCCGGCAATCTTGATTCTAGCTTGTGCTTCATCCAGCCCAGCATTTCTCATGTTGTACTTTGCATATAAGTTCAATAAGCAGGGTTTCAGTATACAGCTTTGATGTACTCCTTTCCTGATTTGGAACCAGTCTGTTGTTACATGTCCAGTTCTAACTGTTGCTTCTTGATCTTAACAGAGATTTCTCAAGAGGCAGGTCAGGTGGTCTGGTATTCCCATCTCTTTCAGAATTTTCCACAGTTTATTGTGATCCATACAGTCAAAGACTTTGGAATAGTCAATAAAGCAGAATTAGATGTTATTCTGGAACTCTCTTGCTTTTTCAATGATCCAACGGGTGTTGGCAAATGAAATTAAGCAGAACGCTGAAGGGTCCTCATAGATATTTCTTGTTTGAACCAAAAGGTCTCTTCAGCCTTCCCTTAGCTCCAAAGAGTAGACTTATCTGTCTGCTCAGTTATGTCTGACTCTTTGTGACCCCATGGATGTAGCCCATCAGACTCCTCTGTTCATGGGATTCCCCCATGCAAGAATTCTAGTGTGGATTGCCATTTCCTCCTCCAGGGGATTTTTCTGACTCAAGAATGGAACTCAGGTCTCTGTGTCTCCTGCATTGGCAAGCAGATTCTTTGCCTGCCTGGGGAACCCAAAGTACCTTAAGCAGTTACTGATTAGGGAAGTGAGGGAATTCAGAAACAAAGGCAAAGCAATCCAGCAAGACAACAAATGGTAGCTTAAACAATACTCAGTGATAAAACAGTCCGAGTTCTTCCTCAAGGGATAAACAACAATCTTATACATATCTTTGAGTTGTTCTGAAAAAAACTAAGACGACGCCTATCCAGGTAAACTTGGGTAGGAGACTTGGTGAGTGTCTGCTGAGCACAAACACTAGACCCCAGACTGGTTGGAACCAGAAGGTTGAGGATTTAAGATTTCTGTCACCTCACCACTAGTCAAGTACAAGATAGTCATGCACTTTGCAGGCCTCACCCCAAATATTGCCTTTAAAAATGGTTCCGTGGAAACTCTCAATGTCTTTTGATTGGGGGTAAGAAATCAAGAGAAAGATGTTCAGAAATCAAGAGGAAAGACCATCTGTGAAGAATGCAGTAGTCTTCAGAATGAAATGATGTTAAGAAGTCAAAATAGATAAGGCATGGAAAATGTCTATGAATTTTATTTTGCAAGAGAGATTTAAGTCATTGCAGTGAAATAATTTCAGGGGATTTTTGTTGGCAAAAATCCAGATTACACTGGATTAAATAGTGAATGAAAGTGGGTATAAGTCATCTTTAGCATGTGCACATAGATGGGTTTATTGCACTGGAGCTTGCTGCACTTCATAGAAGTTCTTATAAATAAAATTCATAAGAATTATTATTACAAATGGGAGAGAGAGTCCATGAGGATGGTCTGGGAATAATGTGATTCCATTAGAGTGTATGTGGTGTAAAGAACAGAAAATCAGGAAAAGCAGACCTAGAGGAATGTGCATTGCCCTTAACAAGTCCCCTCCCCATCTTCATATTTGCCCTGTGTCTTTGCCTTTCTGCTATGCTGCTGTCTGTAATGCAGATATGGTTGTGTTGAACCATGAGGACAAAAGGAACATTCTGCCTTTCTGAGGCTCCCAAGAGTAGAAAGCCTGATGGGCCCTGAACCACTGATATCCACTCACCATTGTCTACAGAACTGAGAGTTGAAGTTCAATCTTGCTTAAGAGTATTGTTATTTGTTTGCTTTTTATCACTCTGAGCAAAACTTAATTCTTACCAATAAATTTGTCCTCTTTAAATAATTAACTTCAATCCTGCAGGAAGATTGTGTGTATGATGACAGAAAATTGGGTGAACTTTTCTTATGATTGAGAGATTATATTTAATATTTGGAGTGAGAATAGCGTGTTCACACATCATAAAAGAGGAGCTCTGAAACTGATGGTTGAAGAAGCTGGCAAAAGTCTGAAATAGTAGCTGTGGGGAATGGGAGTAAACCAACTAGGAAAATAATAGATTTGCTATTACTTCAGTGAAAATAACAGAGTTACAGGCTTCACTGAGGGGCTGTTTGAGGTTGGTGAAAATGAATGTTTAATGATGTCAGTTTAATGGTAATGATTTTGAATTTCTTGTTAACTTTTCATTAAAGGGAACTACAGAAAACATAAATGTTTAAATCAATAAATTATCACACTGAGAATACACACAAAACCAGTTCCCAGGACAAAAAACAGATATGACCAGCTTCCTTCGAGTCTCTACAATTTCAATATTGACTTCAGCTCTGTTTTTTGTTTTTCAAAATTGTGTTGAATAGTACAATACAGTACATTATTCTTCTGTTTCTGACTTCTTGTGCTCAATATGTGTATGAGGTGTGTCAATTTTGTTGTTTATAGCTGTGTTTGTCAATTTTCTTTGATGTTTGATATATGAATACACAATTTATCTATTCTACTGTAGATAAACATCTGGTTTATTTCTAGTTTTGAGTTATTAAAAGTAATGCTATTGTAAATATGCTTGTACAAGTTTCTTAGAACACATTAATACACATTCCTATTTTAATATTAGCATAGCTACAACTAAAAAAAAGTTGATGTTGTCAAGTGTTGGCTACCCATAAAGCAACATAGGAAAGCTCATGCTGTTTACTAGGAGCAGTAGCAAAATAGTGCTACCATTCTTAAACAGATTGATATGTCTATTAAATCTAAGATGTGCTTAACACTACCAACTGTAATTTCCCTCCTACAAATATGTACAATATAAATGTATGTATATCTTTGTTCCTTCAAATTATAAATCACTACAAAAACCCTTTGATCATAGAATTCTCTAGTCTCCTTAAAGAAGCTTCCTTACATACTAATACCATGAGACCTAAAATGCCACCATAGTTCGCCAGTTTAGTAACTTATTGAAATCATGTCATAAATGGAATCTTGGATCTGATGAGTCTATTACCCAATCCTATGGCTATTTCCCTTATTTCTGAATGAACATTAAACTAGACATACTCAGAAACTTGCAGAATTTTTATATCGGCGTCTTTATATAACAAGTGAGGCCAAGATTGGTTAAAGTGGTAGCATACTGAATCTAAGTTTGAGAGGGAAGGCAGGGAAGACTGGAGAAAATGATGCATGTGGAAGGGTCAGAAAAGGAATTTTGGATAGATTTTGCAAGATAGTTGACCAACAAACATTGTTGGGATAATGGAGTAAAATGATTGAAAGAATAAAAGGTTTTGATAAGTGGTGATACGCCAGAATTTACTATTTCCAAGGTACAACTCTTCTAGAAAATGGCATAGTTCATAATGAGACAATGAAATCAGATAATTTAGTAAGGTAAAGAATATTTTTATTTTGTATGAAACTACATGTATGAGATACCAGCATTTGGAAAGCACCATCCAAATGAAGGTTGAAGTAACTAAGGGATGAGAGGATAAGGATAGGTCATAGGTTAGAGATTAAGAGATGAAGTGTTGAATCCTCAATAAATTGAGGTTGGTGTACCTCTTCCTTGGAAAATATAGCATGCTGGGACAAGCATGTGTGGTTTAATATAGTCATCTGGCCAAAAAAGATATAAGAATGAGTGCCAGCTTCAATTTTCCTTTACTCTTATATTTACCACCCTTTCCCTTGTTGCATTCCTTTCCTGTATTTCACTGCTGCAGTGCACCCTTTATGTATGCATGCACACTCACATGCATGCTCACACACACACACAGCCCTCTACTCTCAAAATGGAGTCATGAATGCACATTTCATAATTCCAGGAAATTCTAAAGACCTCTTTTACCTGTTTCTTTCTTTCTTAAATTGCAAGGTAGTTTTTCAAAGTACAGTTTCCTGTACTCATATTTCTTTAAACCCAAAGCATTTTTGCTTTCTTAGCAATTACTAAGAGTAATTGAGGGCTTCCCTGGTGGCTCAGAGGTTAAACCGTCTGCCTCCAATGCGGGAGACCTGGGTTCAATCCCTGGGTCGGGAAGATCCCCTGGACAAGGAAATGGCAATCCACTCCAGTATTCTTGCCTGGAGAACCCCATGGACAGAGAAGCCTAGTAGGTTACAGTCCATGGGGTCGCAAAGAGTCGGACACGACTGAGCGACTTCACCTCACCTCAAGAGTAATTGATTCAGTCTAGCCATTGGGGGCTACTCCCACAGGGCCTATGGGTCTGTCCAAAAAGAATATAAGATGATTTTTACTCTGAGGATTTATACCACTCTGACTTCGAATCAAAATTTCCTTTTGTCCAACCTCAAAAAAAAAAAAAAAAAAACTCACGACAAAATCCAAGCCTTTTAAATAAGTCTTACCTTGTCTCTTTCTGGTTCAGGATGGCAGAGTAGAAGAATGTGCGTTCATCTCCTCTTATGAGAGCATTAAAATCACAAATAGTTATAGAACAAACATTGACAGGAGGACACTTGAATCCCATGTGTAAAGACAAAGAAGAAGCTCCAGTGAAATGGTAGGAGGGGCAAAATCACGATTAAAAAAATCCCCATACCCACTGGGTGTGTGACCCACACACTGGAGAAAATAATACCAAAGAAGTTTTCCCACAGTAGTGAAAATTCTGAGCCCCATGTCAAGCTTTCCAATCTGAGAATCCAACAAAGAGACCAGGAATCTCCAGGGAGTCTGAAAGCCAGTGCGATTTGATTACAGGTCTTCCACAGGACTTGGGGAATCAGGCTCCAAACTTGGAGAGCAGAGACAAAATCTTACATGTACCAAGACCCAGAGAAAAGGAGCAGCAACCCTACAGGAAACTGAACCGAATCTACCTGCTAGTGTTACAGGGTCTCCTGAGGAGGCATGGTTTGTCAGGGACTCAGCACAGGGATGGGGCACTGGCAGCAGCAGTTATGGAGGACCCCCTCTGGTATAAGTACTCTTGGAATTCACCATTAACCCTACTAAAGATCCCATGGATCCCAGGGCTGGGTCCATCTAAAGCCAAACAACTAACAGAGAGGGAGCACAACCCCATCCATCAGAAGATAATTAGATTAAAGCTTTACTGAGAAAGGCCCTGTCCACCAAAGCAAGAGCCAGTTTTTCCTACCCTGTCCCTACCATCAAGAAGTTTACAGAAGGCTCTTAGCCTCATCAATCAGAGGGCAGACAGAAGAAGAAAGAAGAACCACAATCCCACTATGGCTAGAAAAAAAACAGAAAGTTAATCAGGATGAAAATGTAGACAGTTACATCCAGGATGAAGGGACAATATAAACCACCAGAAAAAAATCTAAATAAAAAACAACTAAATAAACCAACCTTTCATAAAAAGAATTCAGAATAATGATAGTGAAGATGATACAGGATTTCAAAAATAGAATGGAGAAGATGCAAGAAATATTTACCAAAGACCTAAAAAACAGAGATAAATGATTACACTAGAAAGAGTCAATGGCAGAATAACTGAGGCAGAAGAACAAATAGGTGACCAGGAGGACAGAATGGTGGAAATCACTGCCACAAAACAGAATATAGAAAAAAATGGAAAAAAAAAAAAGAAGAAGAAGAAGAAGATAGCCTAAGAGACCTGTAGTACTAGAGAAGTCTCTTGAGAGTCCCTTGGACAGCAAGAAAGTCAAACCAGTCAGTCATAAAGGAAATCAACCCTGAATATTTATTGGAAGGACTGGTGCTGAAGTAGAAGCTCCAATACATTGGCCACCTGAAGTGAAGAGCTGATTCATTCAAAAAGACCCTGATGCTGAGAAAAATTGAGGGCAAGAGGAGAAGGGGGAGACAGAGGATAAGATGGCTGGATGGCATCACTGACTCAATGGACTTGAGTTTGATAGTGAAGGACAGGGAAGTCTGGTGTGCTGCAGTTCCTGGGTTGTTGGGGGGGTGGGGTGAGTCACAGAGAGTCAGACACAACTTAGCAACTGAACAACAAGAGACCTCTGGGGCAACATTAAACCACGAACATTCATTATCATTTCAGTTGCTTAGTTGTGTCTGAATCCTTGTGACTCCATGGACTGCAGCATGCCAGGCTTTCCTGTCCACCACCAACTCCCAGAGCTTGCTAAAGCTCATGTCCATTGAGCTGGTTTTGCCATCCAACCAGCTTATCCTCTGTCATCCCCTTCTTCTTCTGCCTTCAATCTTTCCCAGTATCAGGGTCTTTTCCAATGAGTCAGTTCTTATCAACTGGCCAAATTATTGGAGCTTCAGCTTCAGCATCAGTCCTTCCAATGACTCTTCAGGACTGATTTCCTTCAGGATTGACTCTTTGATCTCTTTGCAGTCCAAGGGACTCTCAAGAGTCTCCTACAACACCACAGTTCAAAAGCATCAGTTTATCAGCATTCAGTTTTCTTTATAGTCCAACTGTCAATCTATTCATGACTACTGGAGAAACCATAGCCTTCATCAGGAATGTCTCTGCTTTTTACTATGCTGTCTAGGTTGGTCATAGCTTTTCTTCCAAGGAGCAAGCATCTTTTAATTTCATGGCTGCAGTCCCCATCTGCAGTGATTTTGGAGCCCAATAAAAGAAAGTCTCTCACTGTTTCCATTGTTTCCCCATCTATTTTTCATGAAGTAATGGGACCGGATGCCATGATTTTAGTTTTTTGAATGTTGAGTTTTAACCCAACTTTTTCACTCTCCTCTTTCACTTTCACCAAGAGGCACTTCAGTACTTCGCTTTCTGCCATAAGGGTGGTGCCATCTGCATATCTGAGGTTATTGATATTTCTCCTGGCAATCTTGATTCTAGCTTGTGCTTCATTCCTCCCAGAATTTTGCTTGATATACTCTGCATATTAGTTAAATAAGCAGGGTGACAATATACATTCTTGATATATTCCTTTCCCAATTCAGAACCAGTCTCTTGTTCCATGTCTGATTCCAACTTTTCCAAGCTTCTTGACGTGCATACAGATTTCTCAGGAGGCAGGTCTGAGAAAGTGGTCTGGTATTTCCAACTCTTTAAGAATTTTCCACAGTTTTTTGTGACCCACACAGTCAAATGTTTTGGCATAGTCAATAAAGCAGAACTAGATGAGTTTTTTTTTTTTTTTTAAATGTTATAGGGATCTCAGAAGGTGGAGAAAGAAAGGACCCAAGAAAATATTTGAAGAGATAATAGATGAAAACTTCCCAACACAGCAAATGAATACTCAACCAAATCCAGAAAGCACAGAGAATCCCAGGCAGGATAAACCCAAGGAGAAATACCCCAAAATGCATAGTAATCAAACTGATAAAAATTAAAGACAAGAATATAATAATAAAAGCTACAAGAGAAAAATGACAATGTACAATGGAACTCCTACCTGATTTCTCAACAGCAACTCTCCAATCCAGAAAGGAATGGCACAATATAGTCAAGGTGATGAAAGGGAAGAACCTATAACCAAGAGTACTCTACCCAACAAGCCTCATTCAGATTTGATGGAGAAATCAAAGGTTTTCCAGACAAATAAAAGTTAAGAGAATTCAGCAACACCAAACCAGCTTTGCAATAAATGCTAAACGAACTTCTCTAGGCAGGAAACACAGAGAAGGAAAAGACCTACTGAAAATAAACCCAAAACAATGAATACAGTGGTAGTAGGATCATACATATCAATAATTACCTTAAATGCAAATGGGTTAAAATCACCAACCAAAAGACAGATTTGCAGGGTGGATGAAAACATGTGAATACATGCACTTCCACTTACCACATCAGTCTGCTGGACCCCACAAGTTGTATGTAATTATTTTATATTGTAGTTATATATTTTTATATTAGGTTAATCATGTTCCCATTGTGACTTGAAATTGTAATTATTATTTTTTGATCTGGCTATTGATGTAGAAACTGATAAACATATTTTACTATTGTGATCATGTAACTATTATTCATATAATACCACTGTATCATGATTGGTCAACAGAAAAATAATAGAATTCTATATCACCAAGACTACCATTTAATAGAAAAACCTGTAATCACTCTTCAAAATCCCAATGCATATAAGAATTATGTTGGAATATTTTGAAAAATACAAATACCCAGGTATTGCTTTTTTCTCCAAAGCTCCAAATATGTTTCTAATGAGCAACCATGTTTAAAAACAACTGGCTTTTAGTATATTGATCTTTTACTTTTACCTAGATTGTTTCATGGAGAAGGAAATGGCAACCCACTCCAGTATTCTTGCCTGGAGAATCCCAGGGACGGGGCAGCCTGGTGGGCTGCCGTCTATGGGGTCGCACAGGGTCGGACACGACTGAAGCGACTTAGCGTTAGCGTTAGCGTAGATTGTTTCACTTTTTCTATTTCATATTCAGTGCTCCCATTTCATTTAGTTTGTTTTCCAATATCTCCATCTGTTCTTTTTTTTTTTTAATATTCTTTCTCAAGCCTTTATCAAGCATAGTAGAAAAGCTTATATATATAGATAATATATTTATATATATATTTATATATAGTATGTATAAAGGGTTAGAAAACTTAAAAAAAAAAAAATAAAGAAACATTAGTCTGTCATCTTGTACCTTGCAAGTTACCCAGTCACGATCTTGAAGCTGATATAAATCTAGAAGCTTCATTTTCCTCTTTAACTAGAATGGTCATATCATTCTTAAAACAAAAGTATGTGCTGTAAACAATTATGGTGAGACAACTGACAAGAACCAGGACCATTCCAGTGTGGTCACTATGTCTTTAACCATCATAGGACTTCTGGGATACTCCCTTAAAAGGCTTTGGGTTGAGTTGGGAAGACACAGAGTTATTATGATGACAGTGATCCCTCAACTCACTGAACCCTTTCTACTACAGCTAGACTGATTCCAATTAAGTTCATTGCCATAAAGATTTAATAATAGTCACTATTAACATATCTGGTTTGGTTTGCTGAAACTTCATACGTACTGGAGCCAGGCCAAAGCCCTTTCCCTCCTATAACTCTGTGGTATAACAGGGCTCAACCAATTCTAGATCTCTGAACTGTTGCCTTGGCACCTCCTAATATACATCTCATTAATACAGTGTTTTATTTAGCTCTGATGTTTTGAACTCCAGTGTTTCTCTCAGACTTCAGGATCCTTATTTCAGAAATACAGTTATAATTTACCACTGCTTGCCTTTGGAGAAGCTGAGAAGACGCCCATACTTTCCTCCTAACAACTCATTGTAAGATTTAACTAGACTTTCTTTTTCATTCAGTCTGATTTTCATGAAAAGGCTCACAAGTCAAAATTAGGGGTAAATGACAATAAAGTAATAATTAGCTTTTACTGAGACTTTACTGTACAGTGGTCCTCAATATTTTTAGCACCAGGTACTGGTTTTGTGGAAGCCAATTTTTCCACAGATGGTGGTACAAAGTTGCAGGGAGATTTGGGGATGATTCAGTACATTATATTTATTGAGTGCTTAACTTCTTTTATTATTACCTCAGCTCCTCCTCAGATCATCAGACATTATGCCCTGGAGTTTAGGGACCACCTCCCTGATGTTCAAGCTGGTTTTAGAAAAGGCAGAGGAACCAGAGATCAAATTGCCAACATCCGCTGGATCATGGAAAAAGCAAGAGAGTTCCAGGAAAACATCTATTTCTGCTTTATTGACTATGCCAAAGCCTTTGACTGTGTGGATCACAATAAACTGTGGAAAATTCTGAAAGAGATGGGAATACCACACCACCTGACCTGCCTCTTGAGAAATCTGTATGCAGGTCAGGAAGCAACAGTTAGAACTGGACATGGAACAACAGACTGGTTCCAAATAGGAAAAGGAGTACGTGAAGGCTGTATATTGTCCCCCTGCTTATTTAACCTATATGCAGAGTACATCATGACAAACGCTGGACTGGAAGAAACACAAGCTGGAATCAAGATTGCTGGGAGAAATATCAATAACCTCAGATATGCAGATGACATCACCCTTATGGCAGAAAGTGAAGAGGAGCTAAAAAGCCTCTTGATGAAAGTGAGAGAGAAGAGCGAAAAAGTTGGCTTAAAGCTCAACATTCAGAAAACGAAGATCATGGCATCTGGTCCCATTACTTCATGGGAAATAGATGGGGAAATCCTGGTGTGCTGCGATTCATGGGGTTGCAAAGAGTCAGACACGACTGAGTGACTGAATTGAACTGAACTGAACTATGGTCCTCACAAGATATAAAACCCTATTTATGGGGAAACTGGGTGATATCTAGGGAGGATGTCACTTGCTTGAGGATATAGCAATAAATAATGAAGAGAAACTTGAATTCAGTCTGCAACAGTAAATAATTAGGAAACATGTATACTTAAAAATGTAAAGCTAGTCAAATGTTTATAAATTTCTTTTGCTTCTTGAAAGATTTTCTACAGCACCTTATGAGTTATTATTTATTTTATAAATATAGGCAAATAACCATAGAAATTACAGACTCTACCAAAAATGGCTAGTTTTCTTGTATTTTGGGTTTCTTTCCCCAAATAATTACCCATTGTACAAAAATAGATTAGAAAGTAATTATTCATGTCTAATCAACCTCGCAAGATTTTTAATGAATAAAAAGCATATGTTAAAATTAATAAATATCTCAAAAGCTGCATTTTGACTTTGAAATAAGAAGAAATAGTCTGGAAATAGCAGATTCAGTTACAAGATCCTCAGCTTTCCTTACCTCATGGTTTCTAGTCATAGATATCTTACTATGGGATGGACATATACTATTCATGTTAACCTTTTTCCTAATGAAGAACAGAAAAAACTTGTAGATATGAGTCAATGAGTTTTGGCAGGGGCACATAGGGGTGAGGGATTAAGTACAAACTATGTTGGGGAACTTCCCTGGTGGTCCAGTCGTTAAGAATCCACCTTGAAATGTAGGGGATACAAGTTTGATCCTTGGTCTGGGAAGTAAGATCTGACATGCAACAGAGCAACTAAGCCCACGTAATGTGACTACTGAGTTGGCGCACCACACCTAGAGAGTGCACTGGAAGGAAAGATCCCACATGACACAACTAAGACATGGCATGCCCTAATTAATTAAAACTACCATATATAGAATAAATAAGCTACAAAGATATATTGTACAACGCAAGGAATATAGCTAATAGTTATTATAAGTGAAGTATAAGCTTTAAAACTGTAAATTACTTTGTTGTACACCTGTAATTTATATAATAATGTACATCAACTATCACAATCTTAAGAAAAGGGTCCATAGGTTTGTAGAGGGCATCTAAGCAGATTGTGATATTAACTTTTACAGAAAATGTGACACTTCCTTTGCTGTTTCCAGGGGCCACCGCCAGGCCAGATGTTACATTTTTAAAATGACATAACATGATCTCATGAATAATTAAGAGTTTTTACTTCATGAACTTCAACTCCAGAGTTACATAGAGCTCCACAGAATAATTTAGATCTAGGTAATTTATAGTTTAGTCATGTACAGAAGGAAAAGATAAAGGGAGAAATGCCATGCAGAAATTTTAAATGAACAGTTGTATGATGGACAATTAGAGTCTATATAGGCCATCTGGCTCTTTGATATTGCTGTTCATTTCCAACAGCCATCAGTAACCTCACTCTCAGAATCATTTATAAGATGAGATATGAAACAACAAGTTGTATAGAGAAGATTTAAAGACACAATTCAAAGATTCAAAAGATTTCAGAGTCTGAAAATACAAATGACTTGTGCACTTATGCCTAGGAAAGAGTTTGGGTGGAGTTAATTTTATTTTCAATGCTCACTTTTTCAGTATAAATAGAACCAAGAGTATGAACAACAAACTTTTGTCTGTTCGTTTGTTTGTGTTAAAATGTCTAATTCTCTGCCCTACATTTTAAGCATTTTTGAGCTAAGAGCCTAAAGAAATAAGGCCTTGCCTTGGTTTTGTGTGTGTGTGTGTGATACAACTGACTATCACTAGCAGCCGTAATCCCTCATATGTAGAATGGTTCAGATTCATTCATTACTGAGTTCCATTCTGGTTCTGAAATTCACTTATTTTGTGATGATATGCTGTGTCTATGTCTGAAAAGTATATTATTCATATTTTTTGTCATTATTGTGTGTCCTTGACTCTGTCATTCTTTGGAAATCTGACAATGTGGAGGATACTGGTAAACCCAGCATTACCAAAGTTTCTGGTGGGAGGGGGGTTCAGGATTGGGAACATGTGTACACCCGTGGCAGATTCATGTTGATGTATGGCAAAACCAATACAGTATTGTAAAGTAAAACAAAGTACAATAAAAACAGATAAATTAATAAAAAAAAAACTCATCTTTAGTTGATAGAAGTTAATGTCTTTCTCTTCGACACTTATTTTATTTAGTTGAAACAGCTTCTTTGAATTGTCAATATTACTTCCATATTTAAAGAGTTTGTTTTATTATTATTTAATTATTTAACTATTAATAATTAATATTAATTATTTAATATTTAATTCCTCTTATTTTCCCAAATGAGGAAAAATAATGCAGACATGAGGTTACAAATGTAAATTTTCTTTAAAACCCTGCAATATTCTCTCTTACTCAGTCTTGAGCTTCTCCAAAGAATGTGTTCAAGGCCACAGAGGGAGGCTCTTTAGGGGCAGGAATGGAAAAGTGTGCTCACTCCACAGCACTGTGAGATGTTTGCAATAGAGATGAAGAGATGAAGTTTATGCCTCCAGCTCCTAAAGGTGATCTTCCAATTCCAGAATTGGCTTTAATGATTATTTATAAATAAAATATATAATTTTGTGACTTCCACTTACTCAGAAAATGAAAAATGTTTACATTGGGCACTTAAGCACCAACTTAGGAGAGATGATGGAAATATAATATAAAATATCACTCTATCACAAGCCTATGACAGTGAAGTGTGGTGATTTCCCATTAAGCCCAAGATGCAAAGATGACTAAAATCCTTCCTAGGAGAAAGAAATAATTTAGTCTATAATCACTGAACTTGATGAGCCCCCTCTCCAGTCAACTCTTGGATGGATGGCTGGCTCTGAAAGCATTTGTAAAGGCCTACAGACTCATAAGGGAACAGTGTTTGAAAGACAAAAGTTAAACAAGTATTTTTTTTAATACACACACAGGATAAATTCCAATAAAAATAAGAAAGGAAGGAAGGAAGGAAAGGAAAAGAAGGAAAAATAAAAACCAAAGGAAGACAATGGCATGAACTCAAGCTGAGAAAGAAGCATATAAACATTTCTATTATAAATCTTAGGGTTAAATAGCTGTAACAATGTTCAATCACTAAGTTGTGTCTGACTCTTTGTGACCCAATGGACTGTAGCATATCAGGCTCCTCTGTCCTCCACTATCTCCTGAAATTTACACAAATTCATGTCCACTGATGGGCTTCCCAGGGGGTAAAGAATCTGCCTGCCAGTGCAGGAGACTTAAGAGATCCCTGGGTTGGGAAGATTCCCCTGGAGGAGGGTATGCCAACCCACTGCAGTATTCTTGCCTGGAGAATCCCATGGACAGAGGAACCTGGCAAGCTACAGTCCATAGGGTCATGAAGAGTTGGACAAGACTGAAACAACTTAGCATACACATGTCCATTGATATTTAAACTTTGAAAAGAAAAATAAAAGATCAAAAGTTAATTCAAAGAACAAGAGCACAATAATAAAAATGAGATCATATTTTTTTGTATCATCTATTTCATAAGTATTTTCAAAGAAGAGCTATGCAATCATTTTATAAGATAAGGCATAGCAATGAGCAGGAAATATTTCTCCCACAACTGGATGAGGACAGGTTGTCTTTCCTTGAAGTTGCTTCCAATCGTATAAGAGAATATAATGTTTTACAAGGACTTACTTAAAATAATGGGACTTAGATCTGTGTCATTTGGTATACTGGATATATTTGGGTTTTAATTTAATTTAATTTTATTTTATTTCAAACTATTCATATAGAGACATTTTGTCTTTAATAAGGCAAATGTACTAAAAGAGGTAATGCAAATGTCCTTGTGATGATGTACCAAGTATTAAGAAAACACTTTGGTCTCACTGGCAAGATTGAAAATAAAATATATATCAGGCAATTTTCACAAGGAAAAGAGCATAACTTTTTTTCCCAATTTTATCTCCCTTCTCTCTTCATTTCTTACTTTTTCCATTCTTCTTTCCTTCCTTTCCATCATTTTCCTTCTTTCACTGATTTAAATGCTTATAACTTTCTATTTAAAGAAGCTTGATAGTTTGTCCTATAAAAACGTTTCTCACTCTACTTTTCACATTTTCGACTTATTTGTATTGTACTTCTGCAGTTACATTGACCAAGTTACTCTTAAAAAGAGCTGACATGCTTTGCTAAATTAATTCAGAACTTCCTTTGCTTAAAATGGACGCCCTTTTCTTTATATTAGAAACAGTTCTAACCGTAGATAACCTTCAAGTCAGGTCATTTCCATGACATATTAATCTCATGTTTATGTGAAATATTAAAAGAAAGCTAAAACCTTGTGATTAAACACTGCACACATCTTGTTAGGCATATAATTTAAAGCTGGAGGTGACTAAACTCTGAGGATCGAATATCTTCATACTTTTATTTTTCAGATAATACTGTACTGAGTAGCTGGATTAACTTGGATTTTTTTTTTTCTATACTGTGAACACATTCTCCATAAGAGAGTGTTTCGATGTAAAAATGATTTATTTTCTTGAAAAGACATCCTTCAGAATTCTTTGCTCAACAGAGGAAGGATAAGGAGTCATGTTAGCCTAAACATGAACAAATATAAAATGTCCCTCATGACTTTCTCCAAGTCTTACAGTCTGCCAAACCACAGTGAAAAATAAATATATCTCCAGAAAATAATATTGTTCTGAAGTTATTGTGCCTTAATTTTCTGAACATTTAAGTTACTGCTGTATTCAGCAGATAAGTGGTTTAATAATCCGACAGTAATTTTTCTTTTTTTTTTTTTTCTGGTCTGTGAAGGAATTAGCCACCTACATATTTTTAGCAATAAAATGAAAATACATATACTGCATTGGTTTCCTGACAGCATTGTTAACACTTAGTCATATTTCCAAATAATACTGAAAATCTGTGGTAGAGATGCATAGAAGTAACAGTGAGAATAAAATACCTGGTACTGTGCTTAAAGGGCAAATAATTTTAATTTTATTAAGAAGACTTAAATTCACTGCCTAACGGTGGACAGAGTCTTTAAAGCGACAGATATTGCTTTTAGATTCTTAATAAGAAATAGAATACACATCTCAAATCTTCTCCATGGAAGACAGCTAGATTTGTTCCAAATCGTAAAGCTTACTGTACTTTTTCTTCCTAAAACTGTATTTGTTACTAATAGAATCTCAGGGAACATTAAATCATTACTGTGTTAGCCAAAAGAAAAAACAAAATAAAAATACACCATGCAATAAAGACCCTAATGGTATGTGAGACCCCTCCCCCACCGCCAAAATACACGTGAGATGGAGGCTGGGAAAGCAAAGTAGTATATGAATTAGCAAAAACAAATAAATGAAAGCGTAAAAGTGGTACGACTTTTCTTTCTGGAAAATTCCCTCAATACGTGACTTTTTGTACTTTTCGTCCCTTCCATTCACCAGCAAGAGTGATACGGTCCCTGCAGGAGCCGCTTCTCTTCCTCGCGAGGTTGCTCAGCAATAAATCCGTGTGAAATAATACCTTACGCTCTTCCTAGTTAGAGCAGTTAATAACTGGTTAAGCGACATCTCCCTCCAATGGCTGTTTTCGTCGCCCCGGCGCAGTGTCTTCGCCCAGTCCCGTCCCTCTCCTTCCCGGAGAGCCCCATCCTCCCGCCCGCGGCCCCGGCCGCGTCCTCGTAGCCCCGCCGCAGTCCGCGTGCCGGGACTCAGTGAGGCGGGAGAGGCTCAGTTGGCCGGAAGCAGCGCGTGGGGAAGCACCGCCGCCGCTGCTCTCCGGGACTCAGGCGTAGAGCGAACGCGGCCCGGCGCGCACGGAGTTAACGGCGCCGCGGCGCGAAGAGCGGAGACAGCGCGAAATCGCGAGGCCGCCGCCCCGCGCCGTCCCCGCGCCCCGCGCCCCGCGCCCGGCACCCCGCACCGCGGGCTGACGCCGGACCCGCAGCAGGAAGCGGAAGGCGGGCAGCCGAGCGGCGAGCACTGCTCCGCGCCGAGGTCCGGGTGTGCAAGCGCAGCCCGCCAAAGCCGAGCCCAGTACCCAGCCTTCGACCGCGCCGCCAACTCCCAGTCCCCTCTCCGGGTCTCCAGAGCAGTCCGAGCAGGCGAGGGGCGGGATGTTCGTGGCTCCGCACCCTGGCCGCTGAGACCAAGCCTGCCGGACAGTGGCATTCCTTTCTTTTGAAGCTTTTTGGCTGTTGGATACACCGATGTGACACCCCCCACCCCCCCGCCAACCTTGCACTTTGTGGAATGATGGGGATCTTTTTGGCATATGTTGGATTTGTTTTCTTTTCCGTTTTATATGTACAGCAAGGGCTTTCTTCTCAAGGTAAGTCTGTGCTCACTGGCAAGTATACATTTGCTCGCGGTGTGTGTGTATCTTTGCGTTCAAAGAACGGCCATGCAGATGTAGTCAGGTTCTTAGCAAGTAACAAAGAATAGTGTTCTGTTTGGCATTTTTCTTTAAAGTTTATTAATAGTAGCCCAGGTAGATTTGAGAGCAAATCCAGTTGGTTTCTGACAACGAGGTGGGTTCCTCGGTGAGCACAAACACAGAGCTATGAGTGTGTGTGTGTGTGTGTGTGTGTGTGTTCCCTCTATGTGTGTGCATGCACAGGGTAACGACTCTTGCATACATTATCTTCGCAAACAGAGCTGGGGATGGGGTCTCTCCATGGCGAGCCCTCCTCTATGTAGGCAGTATGGGCTTAGAGTTTCCTTTTTCTGTGTCCGTGTGACTTCGTTTGCGTGTGTGTTTATCAAAGGACAGACTCCTCTGAGGACCCATAAAAAGGCACGACTTGCATTACAAGCAGCAGCAGCCTGCTGAATCCAGTTGTTCAGGACTTCGCAGGCTGCAGTGATCATTTCAGCACCATGAACAGATCACATCTCTGGTGCCAGAAGACTGCATCACTTCTGCAGACAGAAATGCCATCAACAGAAAAGTCCTTTTCAGATCAGAATGTCTTCTTAACATCTCCCGTTTCCTCTAAGTATAAATACAGTTCTATTTCAGTAGAGATCATGTTGGGATTTTATAAATTTTTAAAAGAGACACTGATGGCACCTTGCTTTAAAGAGTGGGGGCAAAGTGCATCTACCCTAAATCGATCCTGCAGCCCCTCAGTCCTCCTCCCCATGAGTATGCATTGTAGCTGTGCACTTCCTTAAGCTACAAATCTCTCCTAGACTTTTAAGGAATTATCAGCCTTTCTCAGAGTGTCTCTTAGACAAGATAAGAACAACCATCCAATGCATTCCATGTTAGGGAAGTGCCTTTGGGAGAGAGGAAACATATTTTTGTGAGTTTCACCATGACTCCATGAATCTTGCAAACTAGCAGTGTCAAGATTTGTAATGAAAAGGCTCAAAAAAAAAAAAAATGTCTCTAGTGACTTTAGAACAATCTTTAATCTGAACCAATCCCAGGTGTGTGATTCTTACATCCCATTATGTATGACAATTTATAATACAATAGCTTGTTGGGAACAGATATGAAGGTTAATTTGGAAAGAAAGAAAGAAATATCCACAGCTTAAAAAGTGTGCAACTTGTTTCAATGCTGTAGCCCTCCAACCACAACTGCTAATGTGTTATGATATATATATCAGGAATGTAAAATTTGACAGATAATCGTGATCTTTTCTCTATTACATGGAACATCCAGTTAGTCACAGATTGTTTAGAAACCTGGACATAAGAGGCTCTCTTCATGTATCAGCTTGATAGATTTGTGTAAAATGTACTTCCCTGAATCCCTCAGTAAGTTTTGGGGAATACTGCAGTCTGACAAAAGGTATTTGTATCTAACTGTGAGCAGCCTGGCTAGCAGAGGGGAGTTATTGGAAAGCTTGTTAACCTTTCTATTATCTGGATTTGATCAACAACAAAATGATTTAGGCATGATACCAAAAATAAGACAAGAAAGAGGCCAAGGAAAGGGGTGGGGGGAGCCTCTGGGATATCAAAGAGGGGGGTTTTGTTGCTTTTTTTTAAGACCCAGGAAAATATAGTGAGCTCACAAGAGATGCTGTCAAGAGTGGAGTGCATATTCCAAAAGGGTGCGTTTCTGTTTTGCAGCAAAATTTACCGAGTTTCCACGGAATGTGACAGCAACCGAGGGGCAGAATGTGGAGATGTCCTGCGCTTTCCAGAGCGGCTCTGCCTCGGTGTACCTGGAGATCCAGTGGTGGTTCCTGCGGGGGCCGGAGGACCTGGAGCCTGGGGCCGATGTGGCCGGGGCACAGGTAGCGGAGTTGCGTCGCCCGAATTTCCTGCTTCGTGTCCGGTCCACTCACTGACTTAGACTCCTGAGTGTCCAGCCGGGATCTTGACCAAGATGATGTTGGGGCGCCCCTGGGAACACCCCTGGCTCTCCTGGAGGCAAGGATGACACCTAGGGATGCCAGGGGGTGAACCCTGTCCTGGCGACACCGCGTTAAAACCAAGGGAAAACAGGTTGTCTAGTCTTTCCCGGTTAAGAACTGGGAATACTCCTCCTTTTAGTACTGGACATTTTCAGCAGCCCTAGATGGCACTGCTGCGTTGATACATCCCCGAACACTCGCTATCCCTTCAGTATGGTGGGATGGGGGAAAATTCTGTCGGTTTTCCATCACCCCCACCCTCTCCCCCACCCGCTTGGGTTCTTACCACCTCTGCCAGACGCAGAGGGAGGGAGCGGGGGGAGAGATGGAGAGGAGTGGGAGACTGAGCAGGAGGGGGAGAGACAGAGGAGGGGGAATGGAAGGGGAGAAAGGAGGTGGGAGGAGACCGAGGAGGGAGGCGGGAGATGGGGAAAGAAGGAGAGACGGGGTGAAGGTGGAGAAAAGGGAATGGGGAATGACGGAGGAACCCGAGGCGACTCGAGTGGAGAGGGGGCGGGGAGGGGAGGAGAAAAAGATGTGTATAAGAGACAGGAACTTCCCTGGTGGTCCAGTCGTTAAGAATCCACCTTGAAATGTAGGGGATACAAGTTTGATCCTTGGTCTGGGAAGTAAGATCTGACATGCAACAGAGCAACTAAGCCCACGTAATGTGACTACTGAGTTGGCGCACCACACCTAGAGAGTGCACTGGAAGGAAAGATCCCACATGACACAACTAAGACATGGCATGCCCTAATTAATTAAAACTACCATATATAGAATAAATAAGCTACAAAGATATATTGTACAACGCAAGGAATATAGCTAATAGTTATTATAAGTGAAGTATAAGCTTTAAAACTGTAAATTACTTTGTTGTACACCTGTAATTTATATAATAATGTACATCAACTATCACAATCTTAAGAAAAGGGTCCATAGGTTTGTAGAGGGCATCTAAGCAGATTGTGATATTAACTTTTACAGAAAACGTGACACTTCCTTTGCTGTTTCCAGGGGCCACCGCCAGGCCAGATGTTACATTTTTAAAATGACATAACATGATCTCATGAATAATTAAGAGTTTTTACTTCATGAACTTCAACTCCAGAGTTACATAGAGCTCCACAGAATAATTTAGATCTAGGTAATTTATAGTTTAGTCATGTACAGAAGGAAAAGATAAAGGGAGAAATGCCATGCAGAAATTTTAAATGAACAGTTGTATGATGGACAATTAGAGTCTATATAGGCCATCTGGCTCTTTGATATTGCTGTTCATTTCCAACAGCCATCAGTAACCTCACTCTCAGAATCATTTATAAGATGAGATATGAAACAACAAGTTGTATAGAGAAGATTTAAAGACACAATTCAAAGATTCAAAAGATTTCAGAGTCTGAAAATACAAATGACTTGTGCACTTATGCCTAGGAAAGAGTTTGGGTGGAGTTAATTTTATTTTCAATGCTCACTTTTTCAGTATAAATAGAACCAAGAGTATGAACAACAAACTTTTGTCTGTTCGTTTGTTTGTGTTAAAATGTCTAATTCTCTGCCCTACATTTTAAGCATTTTTGAGCTAAGAGCCTAAAGAAATAAGGCCTTGCCTTGGTTTCGAGAAGAAGGTAGTTCTGCAGAAGAGGCTGCGGATGTGCGGGGGCGAGGGAAGGTCTGTAGGAGTGACAGCAGGGAATAATAGAATGCAGTCCCCCGAGATCCCAGGTCCCCCATCCCCCGCAGACTCGCGCACCCCGGGCACTGACCCGAATGCAGCTCCTCGAGTTCCCGAGTCCCCGTCCCCCGAGTCCGAGCACGCCCGCGCCGATTCCTCACCCCTCCACCCCCAGAGTTCCCTGTCCCCTAATCCCGGCTCCCGAGTCCCTGAGCGCAGCCACAGGGATTGGTCCCCTGGCGGGTAGTTGGGGCAGCGCCCCTCCCTCCAGGTTTGCGCTGGACGGCTCCGGCTGGGCGAGTTCTGAGCATCCGTGTGCCCCACTCCCCGTCCCTCCCCACAGGCTGAGCTGCTGCCAGACCGGGACCCTGACGGAGATGGGACCAAGATCAGCGTGAGTGTCCACGAAACCGGTGCACTCGGGCCCGGGGCACCAGTTAGTGAATTTCGGTTTTTAAAAGTGTTTATACTTACTGTTTCCAGTAGAGGAAATTTGTACACGCAGGACGAGAGCCTTCTGGCTCTGTCATACCTTACCTCACTGGGTACAAACACATTGAAGCAGATTTAGAATTCACACCATAAAATTATTTATCATAATGGCGTAAATATTTGAAAAATTACTTGGGAATCATTTTGCACCCAAAGAGGAATGTGACACTTTCTTGCTTTTATTAACTATAAGAGTATGTTCAAATTTATATCAATAATTATCCTTCAATAGCAAGTAAAAGATGAAAATCTTCCCAGGCAGAAAAAAAAATTAAAGCATCCAACTGGGTGTTGAAGTTGTAATTAAAATAACTCAACTTGCAATGTCATTGGCATTTCTAATGCCAGTGTTCAAAATCATGTAATATAAGACCAAAAGCCAATATAAATATAAAAGCATTGTTAGAGGAGGTTAACCTGTCGAAAATACAGAGATGTGTTCTACTCTGCTGGTTATTACTGCTCATAAATGTCTGAAATTAGAAAAAAAATTTTTACTATACTAGGATTCTGGGAGGTGGTAGGACCTCGTAGGTCTGGCAAATGAACTGCTATCTCCTCTCTTCTTTTGACCTTTCCCAAATCCTTCCTGTCATTGGTAGCTTGTTAGTTGCACGTTCCTTACCAGAACTTCCTGTTGTAAGATAGCTAATGCAAGTGATTACTGTTGTGCCTGGCCAAGGCAGCTGGTTTTGGTCAGTGGCTCCCCTTACAAATTGACAGTCTGATCCTGACTTCTCTCTGGAGAGCCAGACCAGGGCTCCTGCTGTCCCCATTAACCCCCCCTCCACCACTGCCGTGTCTGTCCCAGGAGCCCTGTGAGAGCAGAGCCCCTGCACCTGTCTCTTATACACATTAAAGTGATAGAATATAGGGGTTACATCATAATTAAAAGTGTAAAAATATGCTAATACAATCAAATTCTCTAAATATATAATCTCAGCATGGAAAAAAATATCAAAAATAAGATATAAACCAGAAATTCCCAATTTCTTTTCATAAACTCACTTTTTAGACTCTTTCAATTTAATTATTCTTGTATCACAGAATCTGTTGTTTTCCAACAGTGCTAGAAAAACTTTATTGGTAAGATCAGTTACTAATGATGTTTTTCTTAAATATTCATTTATATGTACACATATAATTAGATAGATTGTTTATTTCCTATTCATCTTTCATTTTTCACCCATAGCCCAATCCTCCAAAGACCGGTGGTAAAGCAGCCTCACACATCTTGACCTAGAGAAACATGCAGTTAGTTGCATAGTCATGCACACAACTGCTAACAGCATTATCAACGCCCAGAGTTCATACAATCTAGTCAACTGGAAAGAGCTCTAAACACAGAGGTAGAAAGCAGTGTGTTCCCAGTTCACCTGGTATGTGACCTTGAACATAGGTCCTAAGCCAGCAGTTAATTTGAATTCCCAGGTGAGTTTACAAAATACAGTATGAGCTTTACCCTGGAGAGATGCAGAGTGTTTCTGCATTAATCCAAATGAGAGTATTTTCTAAACCTCCTCAGATGATTCTAGTGTACACTCAACATTGACAAGCACTGACCCAAACCCCCTAAGCCTCAGTTTACTATGAAATGGAATAATAACAATATATAAGCACTCTGACTACCCCAACATTATCAGGACACCCAGTTGAAAATATATTTAAAACTACTGTTTCCCATTAGTTTTACAGTGTTAATAATATTCATATGTAATTTTCATGTACATAAATGCATACTTATGGTTAAGATGTTGAAAACTGTTTATATATACAACTCTGTATGTAAAAACCAGATGAACACTTCCCAAATTTTCTAAATTATTTACGGCTGTTTGAAAGTGTAATGCCCAGTACAGGAATAACTTTCTGCCTTCTCACTTCTCTTCTTTGTCTTTTAAAATTAATTTGGAAATTATCCAAATCCAGATCTTTAATGTCATATGAAGTCCATCATTGTCAGTCATGGATAATATGATAATATGATAATATGATGTATATCAAATCTACCTCATCTGATAAAGATGCTTACAGATCTATTGCATATTATGTATAATTTTATATATTCTATATAACCATATATGTATTCTTGGTGTTAATCTGGTATAAACAGTATCAGAAGTGGAAGTCAGTTTCTATTTTGAAAATCAAAGCAGTGTTTAATTAATGGCATCTCAAGTTCCAGCTGGAGAAGGCAATGGCACCCCACTCCAGTACTCTTGCCTGGAAAATCCCATGGACGGGGGAGCCTGGTGGGCTGCAGTCCATGGGGTCGCTGAGTCGGACACGACTGAGCGACTTCACTTTCACTTCTCACTTTCATGCATTGGAGAAGGAAATGGCAACCCACTCCAGTGTTCTTGCCTGGAGAATCCCAGGGACGGGGAGCCTGGTGGGCTACCGTCTATGGGGTCACACAGAGTCGGACACGACTGAAGTGACTTAGCAGTAGCAAGTTCCAGCAGCACACAGGCCCTGTGGTAGGGGCATGTACTCTGAGTCATAGGATTTCAGATGATATTAATTTGCTCCCTGAGTCTTGCCACCCCATGACTATAGGTCAGACTGCACCAACAGCTGGAGTAAAAACTTTACTATCCAAGTCTATTTTGTCAGTTCATTTAGTAATCATACTGAAGTGGGGATTAAAAGCACATTCCCATTTAAATTCAGCTGTGACCAACAGCATGTTTTTGTGATCTCTCAGAGTAGTAGGTAGCCTACAGTGAAGAAGAGAGGCTTTGTAAACTATGCACGAGTTAGTTTCTTCTTCATTCAGTTGAGCTCACCTGGCAGAGGCCAGTCCCCTGATGGGATCATGGTAGAGCTGGTACCAAATGCAAACCATGTGGCTGATGGAATCTGGTTCAGCTGGACTGAACTCATGTTTCCATGATCTTGTGAATCTAGGTGTTAATAGAATAAGATAAATAAGATCTTCTAATTAGACTGCTGAGGAAATAAAAAACTTTCTGACTGTGACTGTGAGGCCATTAAGACCTTTTAATTTCCCAACCTTAGCAAGCTCAGGACAAGATACGGAAACCAAATCACTTGATGTAGCACTTTGTTTTTTTACCTGCAATTTTTCAGACAGTGAAAGTCCAAGGGAATGACATCTCTCACAAGCTTCAGATTTCCAAAGTGAGGAAAAAGGATGAAGGCTTATATGAGTGCAGGGTGACCGACGCCAATTATGGAGAGCTTCAGGAACACAAAGCCCAGGCCTACCTAAAAGTCAACGCCAACAGCCATGCCCGGAGGATGCAGGCCTTCGAGGCCTCACCCATGTGGCTGCAGGATATGAAACCTCGCAAGAATGTCTCCGTGGCAGCTCCCAGCAGTATGCACAGCTCTGCCAACCAGCGAGTGCCCTCCACTTCCAGCCCTCAAGAGGTAGCCAAAATCCCCAAACAAAGTCCACAATCAGGTATGGAAACCCATTTTACCACTCACAAACTCTCCACAGGAAGATGGGTCAGTGTAGACAGATTTATGTGTGATGGTTTCTCTACAATTGGAAAGCTAGTTCAGTTAAAATGAGGATGAGCTATGAGAGCTGGAGGCTGAACCTGAGGGTGTGAATTGCCCCATTAGTCGCTGGCAGTGCTGCATGTCCAGGGAATCTGAGGGCTGGACTTCTTTTCCTTCTGTATTTACACAGTATAAACACAATAAATCATGTGCATTTGGTTGCATTATAAATGCATGTTCATTTTCTCTACAGATTTATGTATCGATAATGACCCAAATTAAGAGACTTTCACTTCATCATCATGTAAATGAAAGAGACACACCACATTTTCAGGGACCCATAGCTTTAAGCAGGACCAGTAACCAAGGGCTTCTGTTTTGAAGGAGAAACTTCAGCTGCCTGTGATGAAAGTAATTATGGTAATGGGAGGAAGTAAGGGGGGTGAAAGGCAGAAAGTGGTACAGTGATAAGGCAGCTCCTGTCAATGTGGCTTCGATGCCAATTTAGAAGCTTAGTCACACATTTCCTAAGTCAGCTGTGCAAGTTAAAGCTGTTCTGAATAGCATTAATTTATGCACTGATTCAGCCAATGGAAACTCACTGAAGTTTTAACCTTGGCATGGAATGAGCAGTACCTTACACTACCCTAGACTGTTCTCCATCCTGCTCAAATACTTGATGCAGTATTATAGGAAGAAGGGAGTATAAAATATTGAATTTCTCATTTTTGAGTTTGTCTCTTGATAGTTTATCATTGAAGAATTATTGATACTACTATTGTAATAGAAAATTATATTGCTAACATTCAAATTCTTTTTAGCTACTAGATTTTTAAAATTTCATCATTTTATCAGGATGATTTATATATATAAAAACATTTAAATATATTTTTACATTTATATGCAAAATATGTACATGTATATATATATATTTATCAGTAGCGTCCAACTCGAGACCCCATCAACTGTAGCCTGCCAGGCTCCTCTGTCCATGGAATATTCCAGGCAAGAATACTGGAGTGGGTTGCTATTTCTTCCCTTTCTCCAGGGGATCTTCCCAGCCCAGGGTTCAAATCTGTGTCTCCTGTGCCTCCTGCATTGGCAGGTAGATTCTTTACCACTGAGACATCTGGGAAGCCAATGTGTGTGTGCATGTGTATATCTTTAAATACTTATTTATAAACAATATTTTAAAAATAATATATGCCACCCTAGATTCCTCCTTAGGCTTCATATGCTAATGGAGACTATTTGTTGTGAGCTTGACTAAGGGTCCCTGTGATGTAGGTAAGCAGCTATCCCAGCATGTACTGCTTATGGCACCTTATGCCATGCTGGAAGGAGACAGCTTCTCTGAAGCCATATTTGTGTGACTTTGTCTCATTTTCATCTTTATCACCTCTTTTGTTCCCCAAAGGAAAAAAACAATCTAAAAAATATATATTTATACACATGTATGCACACACACACCTAACAGTTGTAATTTTTTAGCCATTATTTGGTAAAAATTTTATACTTTTAAGACATTGTCTTCATTCCTTTCTCACTGTCAAAAGAAGAACCTAAATGCTATATTCAAAATTACAGAGACCACTCAGCAGACAATTTACAACCTAACTGATGAGGACTCCAAATCATGGAACTGAAGTTATTAGCCTGCATAGAATATTCCAGGCTAGAAAGCATAAATCCATTTTGTGGAATCAGATTACTTATCCCAGATGAAGGATTCTAAGCATAGGATGAAAAGTTCTATTTCTAAATTCTTTACATTTTGGATTGAATAATGTACTTTAAAAAGATTAATTTAAATATCTTTTTCTTAGTCTTGTGATTGGTGCTAAATGGCAAAGGCTATACAAATCTAACAAATTTCAGAGATAAATCACCACTCATTTTCCAACCATCACCAGCCTCACCCATTACTTCTTCTAAAGGAACAGGGTGTACTGCTCATGGAAGCCTGTATCCATCCAAAGCCATTTCCAATAAAAATGGTCAGCAGTAGCAAAGGTTAATCTAAAACATATTAAAATTTTTCATTTCTATTTTTTTCTGTGATTGAATACTGGAAAATATTTTATATACATTTAACATTTTCTAACTTCTAGTGCAGAAGCTATGGTGGCCCAGCCACTCATTTTATTCATGTGTAAGTCTTTGTGCTTGCACAATTATTGCATAAGATATAGTATTTGGGTTAGATATCTATATAATATTTCCTCTAACACCCACATCCTGATTTGTAATTTTGCTTTATGATTTTTCAGGTTATACTCAAATTCAAACAAAGCTGATTTCAATACCCATGCTTCATTTATTCACTCTCCATCCTTTCGAGAACTTGTATGCCAAGCACAATGATACAAAAATGGAAGACATACTTCCATTCTTCAAAGAGTTAATCGTTTTTATATTTTCATCTGTGAGAAAACAAAATATATGTAAATTACACTGACCACACATCTTTATTTTCCTGTTTTATTAAAGGCAAGACATGATGAAGACAAAATAATTGAAATCTTGCCTTTACAGACCAAGAGTTATATTAGCCTTTTGCTTTTTCACTTGATATAGGGAGGCATGTGTCATTCATGGTGTCTGTGACACTATAATACCAACCTGTTACCAAAAGCTGGGCTGTTAGCCTTTTATTTTGATCACAGCTTTTACTTAGTTGACTGAACTATTTAGTTTGAAATTCTCAGTTCCTAATTCATACTTCTTTCTGTCAAAGTAGTTCTGTCTCTCTTTGAAGGAAAAGTATTAACTGAAAATAACTCTGAATATATATTATAACATTCAAATTATTCAATTTTCCTAGAGCAGAAATTTATGTTAAAAATATAGAAAAATAGTCTTTTATTATCTGTATATCACAAAATATATAGCTACTTTACCAGATATTTTTTTCAAAAGCTAATGCACATGTAACTATCCAATTGAGCTGTATCTTTATGGTAATTATTTTTAATTCCTTTAATTCTACCTACATTTGATAATCCACAATTAGAACCAAAATACTGAAGAAAAATCATAAAGCAAATAAATAGAACTTGGCTTTTGCAGTCCCTTAGGTTTTTCTCTTCTCCAATCTTTGTAGCCATAACTAACATTTAGAATGTCCTATAGGTGTTCTGAGGGTAACAAGTCCTGATTGTAGCATGAATTGGTTTAGTTCCATCTGCACTGAGAACAGAACCCCAAGTACCTCAATAAACTACACCATTCTCTACTCATTTCTTTCTGTCTCATGGAGAACATCTACGTTATACAGAAGCCAAATATCCTCTCCATCCACCACCACCCCAGTTTCCTACTTTTGTCCTTCCCCACCCAGTCTATACTCCCTTCTATGGATCCCCTCTCCACACCTTTGCCAACAAGTCAGTGAAGCTAGAACACAGCCTGGCCCAGTCCCACCCCAGCCTGGCAGCTACACCCCTAAAGGTCACACCCACAGCCCCACCCCTCAGCTGCTGTTCTCCTGAGCTCCCCTCTGGCCCCTTCAAGTTGACTGTTAGCATTCCCCTTTCTCTCTGTGGACTTCTCCAACTAAATTCCTCTTTTAAATGTAGTTCTTTTCCCATTCTCAGTGTTCCAGTCTCATCCATTTCTATGGTTTCAACTACTAAGTTTTCCTTAGAAAATTTCTCAATCTGTTGCAAAAAGGGGAACCCCTTCCAGGGCCTGAGAGTGCACTTTTGTCTAACACTCTGAAATGAATTGTCTGCGGAGACACAAGTGCTGACAAAGCAAGAGACTTTATTGGGAAGGGGCACCTGGGTGGAGAGCAGCGAGGTATGAGAACCCAGGACAAGGTCTGCCACATGACTTGCAGTCTTGGGCTTATGATAATGGGGTTAGTTGCCGGCTTGTCTGTGGCCAGTCATCCTGTTTGGCCCATATTTGGTGACTCAGGGTCCTTGCTGGTGGCTTGCACATCGCTCAGCCAAGATGGCTTCCGGCGAGAAGGATTCTGGGAGGTGGTAGGACCTCGTAGGTCTGGCAAATGAACTGCTATCTCCTCTCTTCTTTTGACCTTTCCCAAATCCTTCCTGTCATTGGTAGCTTGTTAGTTGCACGTTCCTTACCAGAACTTCCTGTTGTAAGATAGCTAATGCAAGTGATTACTGTTGTGCCTGGCCAAGGCAGCTGGTTTTGGTCAGTGGCTCCCCTTACAAATTGACAGTCTGATCCTGACTTCTCTCTGGAGAGCCAGACCAGGGCTCCTGCTGTCCCCATTAACCCCCCCTCCACCACTGCCGTGTCTGTCCCAGGAGCCCTGTGAGAGCAGAGCCCCTGCACAGTGGTTGACAGCAGTTCTTGACACATGTGCCGCTTGTCCCCACCCTGAGCCTGGACTGGACTGTGACTGCCGTGACAAGGAGATAGGAAGGAGCAATGCCTCACCAGCCAACTCGAGACCTTTCCTGCAACAGGACAGGCAGCCTCTGCTGTGGCCTTAGAGCCAGCCACTGAGCACCAGCTGCAGCTGCCCTGGGTCATGGGGCTGCCTGAGAGCAGCCAGCCTTAGAATTGAGCCCCAGCTGACCATCCTCCAGACCTGTGAGACGTGACAATAAATTGTTGTCTTAAGGTGCTAAGCTTTAGGGTGGCTTGTTTCATGGCAATAAATATTTAGATTAGGTCCCTAAATATTCAAAAATTGAATTTATTATTTTAGCTTTCTCACACACAAAAAATTCTTCCTCTGGGTGTTCCCCAGTTCTCTTAATAACACCATCACAGGTAATGAGGAAATCTTGAATATGCTCATATCTCAATATGTGGAACACGTCACAACAGTACATAAGTATTAAACAATTATCATTTCCAAAGCACTATCACAGATTTTCAAGGTCTCATTTCCAGCTGTTTCTCCTGATTTCCTAACCCTCACACATAATCTTCTAAATTGCTCTTTCCTGAATGCTTTCAGATATTTCTTACCTCTATGACTTCGAAAATGATGTTTCCTTTCCCTCTTTTTGGACTTGTACTCAAATGCAGATTCTTTTATAAAACTTTCTCCTGTTGTCTTAGTCAGAATTGGCTGTTTCCTCATTCAGGTCTCCACAACAACTTGTTTACACTTATTTTGAAGTCCTCATTGTATCCTTTTCCCTGGGGCGTTCCTCCTTTCAGTGCTAGAAGTCCCATTTTCTGGGAAACCTGACACACAGACAAAATAGTAGTCACCCTAAAGATGACTTTTTGGCTACAGAGATCACCCCTTCTTTTGCCTTCCTGTAAGTGTGTGTCTAGGACAAGTGGACGTCTTGTTTGGGGATAAAAGGAAGAGAGAGAGGGCAGATATAATTTTGCTTTTGTCTTTTTTCATATATTTGCATAAATCAATTACATTGCCTCTGTTTCAAAAACGATCAAGACTCCTAAACAGTGTTTTTCAACGTGCAGATGTCCTGTGCCAGACTTGCAAGGAAGCTTATTAAAAAGTTCATATCCCAGAACAAATGTCTGAGTCTAGAAGCAGAAGTACCCATTTTTATGAGCAGTTAATTATGAGAATCATTCTCTCTAAAAAGTTCTTATGAGTGAGATAAAAAAAATTCATTATATACTATGAGATATGTGTGCATGTGTGTGATACTAAAAAATACACTTTTTGAAACTAGTTTTTTGTTATTGTTTTTTCCAGTATTGTTTTAGACTTTTGTGAAACTGTTCTCTTCAAGCTGGCACTCATAAGAAAACTGGCCATAGTTAAGGTGTAGTTATGTTTCCATGTGTGGTGGCTGAGCAGGAATACTGATTCTCTGAACTCAGAAATATGATTGTTGTGTTTTCAACATGATGTGAACCTGAGAATTGAGAGGCAGCTGCTGCTCCAGCTGCTAGAATCCAAGGGCTCTGGAAGCTCTTCTCTGGCTTACAAATGTAGCAGCTTTCCAAAAGTGGTCAAAGTTAGAGAAATGATCTTACAACAGATTTCAGAGCTGGTGAGGGGAGGTAGATGAGTGGCTCAGTATCTTGCTGGAGATTATTTTCCTGAGTTAAAATATGAGGAAATGGTGCACGACATTCAGGTAGAGAGCCACATGTATAATCCAGACCTCAATGTTGATTTTGGTATAAAGATCCAACTTGGCTGCTTACACAGGTTAAATTAATTTGATCATTGTAATTCTATCAGTTAAATGGCTGCTATGTAAATCAAGCAGCCATGAATAAGATGAAAAATAGATTTGAGGCAATGCTTTGGATAATACAGGTCAAAGAATCTGCTGGAGCTATGTTTAAGTTCGAATTATGCAGAGTAAGAGTCTGTACCGGCTAAATTCTCCTGTAAACTATATTTAACTTAACTGGTTGAAATTCAGTAACTAGCTGGGTCTGCAAAACCAAGTCTCCATTTTGTGCTGTAAGGCTTTTTTCAATGCATGGACACTTAAGTGTTCTGCCAGGTTCATTTGTGATTACTAGAACTCTGTGATTGAGGAGCCATGAAGCAGAATTTGCCAGTGTTTTAAGATCTTGTCACGAATGATTTCATTCTCCTTAAGGTTTCAGGAAGCTGCCAGAGGAGCTTTATCTGGATAGATGACCAAAGGGTTGAGAAGTTGCTGGAAAGACCTCACTCTGTTGGTCAAAATAGTGCAAATTCTCAAGAAAGGCAAGGGCTCCTTCTTCCAAGGAACACTGCTGCCACCTAGAGCCTGACAGGTGTATTCATTTCAGCTGCGTGTGCTCAGTTGCTCAGTTGTGTCTGACTCTGATCCCGTGGACTGTAGCCTGCCAGACTCCTCTGACCATGGGATTTTCCAGCAAAAATACTGGAGTAGGTTGTCATTTCCTATTCCATGGGATCTTCCCGACCCAGGGATTGAACCGGCGTTTCCTGCGTCTCCGGCATTGGCAGGCAGCCTCTTTACATCTGCGCCAAAGAGGCAGAAATCCAGGGGAGCGTGCTTCTTAGACCAACTGGTTCTCTCACCAGGGGAGTTGGTGGGCACAGTTATTAGACTGTTCTCATCTCATGTCCATCACTCACAGCTGCGTGTACCTCTGCTTCCTCAGTTATTAAATAGGAATGATCCTCATGGTTTTGAGAATTAAATGAAATTATATACATAGAGCCACTCCAGTGTTGTTGCCTGGAGAATCCCAGGGACAGCGGAGCCTGGTGGGCTGCCGTCTGTGGGGTCGCACAGAGTCGGACACGACTGAAGCGACTTAGCAGCAGCAGCAGCAGCATATACATAGAGAGTGTGTCACTGATCAACTCTTGATAAGTGAGTAGGTGTGTAAGGCTGTGTGTAGGTGAAGAGCTAAAGAAGCGAGAATGGGTCTTCATTCCTGACTACCTTTTATTGTTCATACTTTCAGAGCTTCCTTTTTTTCTTCTGTCACAGTGATGTTAATTAATGATAAATTGTCCCCTACATAACCATACCACCTTAGCCACCAACTGTCTTGACCAAGGTTATAACTAGATGGTTGACTTTATTGGTTACAAAATAATAAAATTCCAAAGGATTTTTAGGACTTTGAACTGTGACTTGAATAAGTAATGTGCTTATGGAAGCTGAAGTTATACACACTGTATGCTATTGTAATTAAATTCAAGCTTTCAGAAAAGACCCTCAAAAATTTTTTTAATCACAAAATAACTATGGAAAGTGAAAATGAAAGTCTTTCAGTCGTGTCCAACTCTTTGCGACCCCACAGGTGCATCTGAAAACATAAACAAGAATATTATTAAAAGCTTTAAAAAGAGAGAAAATCAAATTGGATTTAGAACCTTATAATATGAATGACATGGTAGTAGTAGATAACATTGTTTCCTAGATACCTTGTTTCTTGAGTGAGCTGCATACAAATCTCTCTGAACCTCAGAGTCTTTATCTATAAAATTGAGGTAGTGACACATGTGCCCCAAATAACATTTTAGCATTGTATCATGATATATTTTAAACATCTAGCAGAGTAAACCTGGCATGTGAGTGAGGTCGTACCTTTTTGCTTCTCTGAAATAACCATGCATAAAGAGGGCAATAAAGGAACATAGATATAAACAAAGAAGGCTCTAAAAGAGTAAAATACAATAATATCTGATGCATTAAAATATAATAACTAAAGCTGAATTTATTTAATAAATAACAAAAAGATTACAATTTAGGTTGTATATCCAAATGAACTAAGAATGAATCCAAATGAATTAAGAGCTAAATATCCAAATGAACTAAGAATTAATCCAAATGAATTAAGAATTCCAAATGAATTAAGAATGAAACCAAATGAATTAAGAGTTACATATCCAAATGAACTAAGAATGAATCCAAATGAATTAAGAGCTAAACAGAAAAGAGAAATTTGACACAGAAAGATTAGCATAAAATCAGAGCCCTGACGGTTTAGCGTTACTAAGGAAAGTTTACAGTTACAAAATATACAAATGAAAATATCATTGTACTATAAATAATTTAAAACATCTGTTTGATTAAATCAAGTGTAACTAATAAGTGGTGTAA
>SJYT01051075.1:21590-39031 GCA_006410635.1 Cephalophus harveyi | reverse complement strand
TCTTTGGCATTGCCTTTCTTTGGAATTGGAATGAAAACTGACCTTTTCCAGTCCTGTGGCCACTGCTGAGTTTTCCAAATTTGCTGGCATATTGAGTGCAGCACTTTAACAGCATCATCTTTCAGAATTCGAAACAGCTCACCTGGAATTCCATCACCTCCACTAGCTTTGTTCGTAGCGATGCTTTCCAAGGCCCACTTGACTTCACATTCCAGGATGTCTGGCTCTAGATTAGTGATCACACCATCAGGATTATCTGGGTCATGAAGATCTTTTTTGTACAGTTCTTCTGTATATTCTTGCCACCTCTTCTTAACATCTTCTGCTTCTGTTAGGTCCATACCATTTCTGTCCTTTATTGAGCCCATCTTTGCACGAAATGTTCCCTTGGTATCTCTAATTTTCTTGAAGGGATCCCTAGTCTTTCCCATTCTGTTGTTTTCCTCTATTTCTTTGCATTGATCACTGAAGAAGGCTTTCTTATCTCTTCTTGCTATTCTCTGGAACTCTGCATTCAGATGCTTATATCTTTCCTTTTCTCCTTTGCTTTTTGCTTCTCTTCTTTTCACAGCTATTTGTAAGCCCTCCTCAGACAGCCATTTTGCTTTTTTGCATTTCTTTTCCTTGGGGATGGTCTTGATCCCTGTTTCCTGTACAATGTCATGAACCTCATTCCATAGTTCATCAGATACTCTATCTATCAGATCTAGGCCCTTAAATCTATTTCTCACTTCCACTGTATAATCATAAGGGATTTGATTTAGGTCATACCTGAATGGTCTAGCAGTTTTCCCTACTTTCTTCAATTTGAGTCTCAATTTGGTAATAAAGAGTTCATAATCTGAGCCATAGTCAGCTCCTGGTCTTGTTTTTGTTGACTGTATAGAGCATCTCTATCTTTGGCTGCAGAGAATATAATCAATCTGATTTCAGTGTTGACCATCTGGCAATGTCCATGTATAGAGTCTTCTCTTGTGTTGTTGGAAGAGGGTGTTTGCTATGACCAGTGCATTTTCTTTGCAAACTCTATTAGCCTTTGCCCTGCTTCACTCCATATTCCAAGGCCAAATTTGCCTGTTACTCCAGGTGTTTCTTGACTTCCTGCTTTTGCATTCCAGTCCCCTATAATGAAAAGGACATCTTTTTTGGGTGTTAGTTCTAAAAGGTCTTGTAGGTCTTCATAGAACCATTCAACTTCAGCCTCTTCAGCGTTACTGGTTGGGGCATAGACTTGGATAACTGTGCTATTGAATGGTTTTCCTTGGAGACGAACAGAGATCATTCTGTCGTTTTTGAGATTGCATCCAAATAAATGAGAAAATAGGCTGTTTTTGGATGAGCAATTTCAGTACTGGAAATAAGTCAAATTTTTCAAAAGTATTTGTAGATTCATTGCATTCCCAGTCAAATCCTTAGTCAATTTTGAAAATTTGACACATGTAATTTGGCAAAGATGTGGCTCAGCTGGTAAAGAATCTGCCTGCAATGTGGGAGACCTGGGTTCGATCCCTCGGTTGGGAGGATCCCCTGGAGAAGGGAAAGGCTACCGACTCCAGTATTCTGGCCTGGAGAATTCCATGGACTGTATAGTCCATGGGGTTGTAAACAGTCGGACACGACAGCGATTTTCACTTTCACTTAATAATCAACACATGCCAGCAAGGTTACAGTGACTCAGGTATTCTGCTGTATCATTGCTTCCAGGGTGAATTGATACTTCCTTTCTGGAGGGAAATTGGCAAGAAAGATCAGTCTCAGGGCTTGAGGATGGTCCTGAGATGATGCTCTGGGGGGAAAATCCAAGGAGCTCAGGAGTGAGGCAGACCCAGACCTGTGAACAGGAATACATACCACAGAGTTCTGCCCACAATGGGAAATACTCACAGGACCAGTAGGAGGGAAGTGTCCCAGTGAGCATGGCAAAACCATACAATGGATAGTAAGCACCTTCTAAAATCATGTCTTCAAAGAAAGTTTAATGAAATTAGAAAAGAACCAATATGTAATATAATGTGAAAAAATATAGGACAAAGACCTTTAAAGTGAAAACATAAAGAATACTAAATTTTAAGTCAATCTGGGATATTCACATAGAAAATGACAAGAAATAATATGAAAATGCCCATCAAATTATTTGATTATTTTGTTTGTATTGATAACATTTGTACATTGATAATTTATTACTTTTGTCATAAGAAAAAGATATTCTAAATTGCCCAAATTTAAAAATAAGCCAGTATCAGACAGCTCTTGAGAGAAAAACAAAGAAAATACATTGAACAAATAAACAAAAGCAAAGTAAAAGTTTTGTGTAATTGTGAAGCTTATGACAAAAAAATTCGCATGCATGTACACATATGTTTGTGTGTATATTAAAAGCACTATGGTGAAAGTGGTGTCCCTAGAAATTGCTAGTAGCATTGAAATTAAGAGCATTATATCTTATTTCCTGGGAGCTGGTTGGAGAATCTGACCATCAAATTATTCTTATTTGTCTAAACATAATGGGTGTTATCTTGATAAATTTATAGTGATAAAATAAATCAAGCACATATAAAATCTTTAAATAAAATTTTATTCAATTACTTTTCCTCTCTATAATATGACTGACTGAGCCCCCAATTTGGAGGGAGATCAAAGTGATGAGCAGTGGTATGGTCACCAGTGGTGCCAAGGAAAGTCAATACTCTGGGAGATTTTATACATATTAACCATGTTTTATGTCATACGAGTGCTTCAAAAAAGTCTGAGAGAGCATTTCTGTATGAATTCAGAATCCTATCTGCATTAAAAGATCCAATATAGGTTAAACTCTCAGTGCTTGAAATAAAGCAAATTGCAAAAGCTTAGGACACTGTCCTTACAGTGATGTAAGTGTGATGGGATCAGAAATCTGGCCCACAGGCCCTCAGCAAAGTCATCCCACTTGGCACCAGTTGTCCTCATAGATTACTCTTGAGTTGAATGTGCTTCTTTAAGTGCTCAGACAAACCTTTGTTAAGATGCAAATCTGTTTCTAGCCTCAGACAGAACTCTTGAGTAGCAGTCCTTCACCTACTCTCTGAGCAAACAGTACTGTATAACCCCTCTCAGTTTCAGTTCCTTAATCAGCAGATGATTGTGGCAGCCTCCTGGGACCACAGTCAGAGGTAAAGAAATATTAGCTCTATTGTCCTAATCATCACCCTGTCTGCACCAGGATCAGCTCTTACTTGAATGAATCAATCACAGTGAAATTGTGCTGTTTTGAGATGCACTGTGGTCCTAGCAGGCGGAAGGCAGTTTCACTTTTATGTGCCCGTTCTTGAGTTGCTGTAGAAAGTAGGAACCCCCAAAGCCTGCTGTAAGCAAAAAAGTCTGGAACCTTCTGTGGTGAATGGGGTATCGCTCCTGCACCTTGTCACCTAGACCTTTGTGTACATGGGCAGCTGTGCTTGTCTCCCTCAGCTACAAGAGGCCTCATAACTAGAATAGAGGTGTAAATCTGCTGACTAAAGGAAAGCAGGAAAGGAAATTTAAACAGCTGCTGCCAACATGCCTGGGCAAAATAGGCATTTTATGTATTAGGTCAAAATGAAGCACATTTCTTTTAAAAAATGGATCTCTATAAGAAATTGGCACTAGTCCATAGGAATCTAATAAAAAGATATTCTTTTCAAAAAATTATAGGATAAAATTATCCTGTTATTTGACCCTTCCCCTTAAGTCGTGATTTAGTATGTGCAAACCTGAATAAAAATTGCATTAAAAGATAGCTCAAATTTTCTCACAGCCAATTTCATATCGTAAAGCTGACACCTATAATAAAAAAGAGGTTAGTTAAGGCCTGTCTGTCCCTAGAGCTGTAACCTAGGCCTCTTCACAGGCAAAACAGTTATTCCAGTGTTGCTTCTTTTATTATTGGAAAATTTCCATTTTAAGTTTGTTCATAGGATAAGCATCACTAATATTCACTTTGAGAAAATTAAGATTCTGGAGCTAGAACAGAGAGCCACAGCAGGACATAAATTGTGCCCTTTCTCTTCTCTTGCTCCTTTTAATCCCACTGGATACTCAAACAAGAAGAACCTATGAGGATTATACCTAAATCTGTAGATTGGTGCCCTGAATTGTGACTCTTCCCCATATCAAAACCAAGCTGTCCTCACGTAGGAAATTAATCCATCAAAACAATCTCAGCCCAGAGAAAGAGGATATTTAAAGAGCTGGCAAGATTTAGATGTGATAAATTATCTAGATAGTTGTCTCAGTGTTCTCCTTACTTCTTTGAATTAAATATCCATATCCCATATCTTTCCTGGTGGCCAGAAGCTTTGGTTGTCTTTCTCTTCCCACCACTAATGGCGGTACTTTGAACATCAACTTAACTTTTCCTGGTTCCAGCCTATCAAATTTAGATTAAAAGTATAGAGAAGAGTTCATAGAAAGAAGAGGACATGTAAGAATAAGGGTGGGATCACGTCTCATTCAAATATTTAAATGAATTTGGAGGAACCTGTAACATCTAAAAGACTATAATAGAAAATTTCAAGATGATATTATATCATCAGACATTTGGCATACTGTATGGCACAAAACAAACTTTATTAATGTTTAGGAAAACAAAGAAGCTGATGTTTTCATATCCAATACTTATCAGTTCAGTCTTGGGGAAAAAAGTTTATTTTTTTCCCCTATAGCCAGTTGTATTTTCCCTGAAAAGATTATTGTGCATTTAAATAATAGCTTCACATCTTAATCCAATATATGGAGGCAGTGAGGCAAGGTTGCAGTACCTGAGTGAGTTTCAGAAAAAAGCACATCCAGACCGTGAGTTGATCTGACTGCATTGCTGTGTCCTCATTTCTGTACCTTTGTTTAATTATCTATTAACTCTATTAACTGTGTAACCTAGATTGAGTTATTCCATGCCACTGAGTTTTCCTAATCTGTGTGTTCACTGTATGGGCCTAATGAGAGGATAAACTAAGACAATATTTGTATGTCACATGTATACGTATTCCATCAGGGATACATGGTAGGTGCTGAATCTTCCAGTTTGGCGCGAGGGAGAGGGTGCAGCTTTGTTCAATCTGCCCAGTGTCTTCCAGCCTCATGGCTGTAGATGCAGGGGTTAAAAAAAAAGGCAGTTCAGATGGAACCATCTAAAAAGGAAGGCGCAAAAAGGGTGTCAAGTCCTTCCATCTGGCAAACAGATGAGGGCCAGGAAGGCGCAAAAAGGGTGTCAAGTCCTTCCATCTGGCAAACAGATGAGGGCCAGGAAGGCTTTCCAGTTCGGACGCTGTGCTGAGTTAATCAAGGCAAGAGGAAGGCAGTGACTGAGAACGTGGGTAAATGGTTCCTCCTCCACCTGATCTCCAAGGACTCCAAGATCTCAACTCTTGTGTTGTTGTGATAGGTTCTTATTTTGTCTTGTTTCTTATAAAACAAGTAGATGGAATTTTCTGTTATTCTCTGAAATAATTATTATACACAGTGAAGATAAAATATTTGAAACTTTTTTCTTTCTTATTTCTCATTGGCCAAACTCATTTGTCACAGACACAGTCTTGGGCAGTGATCTTGTTTATCTGCATCGCATTGAGGGCAGTGTGATGCACTATCACCAGAAACAAAAAGGGCTGAAGAAGAAAGCTAAGTGCCTGTACTCATGAGACTTCTAAGAAGACTTCTTAGACATATCCATTTGCAAAATGGAGCAAATCCCTCTTCACCCTACCTTATAAAGGCATGAGAAATTGCACCTGAGAGAGCACTGAGGAATCTTTAAACATTAAAACAAATGAAAGGTGTCATTATTCCACTGAAGTCAAAGGATATCTTGAAATCACATTCTGAATCAGAGAAAAATCTTCAGATTCTGTTAGACTGCTCCTCATCGAAGCATGTTATCTGCACATATTCTAGCCATAATTTAGATAATAGCATCTCCCTTTCTTCTTCACAGGATATTTTGTGGTGGGGGCAAAAGTTTAAAAACTCAAGGCATTACTTTACACTTTGAGAATAATAAAAAAAAATCCTAAAATTTTATCCTTGCCTTTAATGAGTTTATAGTGTAATCAGTGGGATAAAATACAAATATAATGAGTTATAAGTCAATGTGAGCCCTGTTAAGGCCATAAGAGAGGCAGAATCAGAATCACCAGGAAGATTAGAGGAGAGAGAGCTTACAGCTACTCGACTGGAACAGACAGAGCAAAATACAGGTTATGTGAGGGGAAGAGTTGCTTAAATGAATGATCATTTTTAGGGAAAAACAGGTTATCTTAGCTTGGTTTGAGCACAGAGCAAAAGGAAACCAAGCAAAACAGGTGACCAAATATAATTTCTGGCCTCCTTATGAGAAAATATGTATAAAACAATAAAATGTAAACAATTGTTATGCTCATTTTAGGAAACATCAAACAAATAACTTTTTTGAGATTTCAGAAGTGAGTGGCTGCAGAGGAAATTAGAAGTCAGGGCTCCTGATTGCATTCCTGAATCTCATCATTCCAAAACAATAACAACAATAGAGCATGATGAGTAGCCAAAGTTTGCACTTTACAAAACAAAAAAAATATTTTTTTAAAAATTTTCTTTAGAATAAACCACAGCATGTTTGATAAAACAATAATGTTACATTCAGAATGTGTGCTTGTGTGTGATAAGTTGCTTTAGTCGTGGCTGACTCTTTGGAATCGTAGCTTTCCAGGCTCCTCTGTCCATAGGATTCTCCAGGCATTGGAGTGTGTTGCCATGCCCTCTTCCAGGGGATCATCCCCACCTAAGGATTGAACCCAGATCTCTTACATCTCCTGCATTGGCTTTACCACTAGCGCCACTTAGGAAGCCCTATATATTCAGAATAGTGTGCATCTAAATGAAATTGACTATGATGACTATTTGTTAAAATTACATAGGACACAGTATAGCATTTTAGAGTCTCAGATTTCACTGTTGAAGTCTTTGGGGTTACCAAGATGAAGAAGCACATATCCCTTCTTTCCAGACATGAATAAAACCTTTAGAAAGAAGAGAGAAACAATCTATGATTTGATGACAAAACAGATTTGTTCTAGAATTTACTGTATAGGGGGAAAAAAAAACATAATTGGCTTGACAGAAATAAATTTCACTTAATGAACAATATGCTAGTAATGCAAGTGCCTAAAGTGGATGAATGATTACAATCTGAAAAAAATGTTATGTGTTGCAGTGGTTTATTGTATATCTGATGGCAATTCAAAATATTAATCTTAACATATTCTTTACAGTGTATAATTGGCTTTGTTTGCAGTTATACTGCCTATGTAAATTTTGTTTTAATTTGCACATACTGGACACAGTATAATAGAAAATGTTGTGTCAGGATGGTAGCTGTTCCCTTCGAATCTCATCATTCTCAGGAATGATGGACATCTCCTGTGAAAGGTTGATTAGTTGAGAAAAGAGGCACATAATTAACAGTTTCAGCAAGATTGAGCCAATCTGCAATGCTTATACGGAAAAGGAAACATTATTTCACAAAGTATCATTTTTGAAGAATGAATCATTTTCCTTGGTTTTATTGTTTTTAGCATTTTTTAAACCTTTATTCGCTATCATACATACTTTGTGTCAAGTACTACTGGCAATTTAAGAGTCATGTAATCATTTTGTTTCTTTCTTTCTTTTAATTACATGAATTTCTTTCTTATAATCAAATGAATTCCTGTCAGAGTCTCCCTTCAAAGATAACGAGGGCACATATTTAATTTTGGCCCTGATGCAAGTGGTTCTACATGGATTGTATATATTTTCCTTGCATAATCTTTATATTTAGAGCCACACGTGGGCTGTACCTTTACTTTTGCATTTTTGAAATTTGTCCTCCAGCTTGAGTGAAGCAACACGCTCCAGAGACCCACCACTGACCTTGGGTTTTGAGTCATCAGGTTTCTGTGTTAAGTACATGACTCACCGCCTAAACAAAGGCAAATCAATGGCGACACTTAAGTAACCTAAATAGAAACATTAATGTGAGTCTGCTAAACCACCCCTTTAGAACCCTAAATATTTACTCTACAGACTTTTTGAAAGTGTGTGCTTTCACCTTAATTTCTATTACTACCAATGCAGGCTTGAACATGATTTAGCTGAAATATTCAAAAGATTGAATTTGCCTACCTTCACTCCCTTCAAACCCTTTTAACTTTTCTTGAATTAAAATAAAGGAAGAAAGAAAAGAAATGCTCTAAGGTCCATCACATTTTTGTTTTCTTATCAATAATGATTATTACTAGTAAAGGTATATCATTTACATTCATGGATAAAATATGTGAAGAAAAATGCAAAAGGACAATTTCATTCCCTCTCTTATGTAGTCTCAGAGAGCTGTCAAATGTGTCCAGTTCTTGATAATGCTAAATTTTCTTCAGATTTTAAGGATAAAAAGTTGAGAAAGCTCTTCCTCTAAAAGCAGATGCCCAAATGCACATGCTCCAGAACCTGTTCTCCTTGCCCTTGAGAAGCCTGCTGCCCTTGGTTTGGTTTTCACCTCCTGTGGTTTTATGCTTGCAGTGGTAAAACAGGGGATGTGTTTTTAGACACCCATTTAGGAACAACCAAATGACTATAGGGAATAATCCTCACAAAATTGCTTGAGGAAAAAGTATCTGCATTTGTTCCTCTCAGTATTCCCAACCGTCAAATGGCATGGTTTGAAAACAAACAAAGCAAACAAGACCACTTCCTGGGACTGAAATACTTTGTATGTGTTGTTATTTGCAGTGCATGCCAAGACATTCATGGGCACCAGAGCCAAGCTGGCGAGCTAATTAAATATATATATGTATGTGTTTAAAACAGCCTAATAAGGAGCATTGGAAATCTTCGAGATGAGCGAATATCTTATAACTTCTTCCGCAGGTGCGAGGATAGCTACAAGCCATGGACTTTCTGTCCTGCTTCTTGTCTGTGGCTTTGTGAAGGGTGCTTTGCTTTAGTCTAAAGTGCTGACTTTTTTCCAATATCACTTTCTCTTCTTAAAGCAAAGAGCAAATCGCCTGTAAAATCTACGGAGCGGACAGCAAAGTTGACCCTAAACTCCAAGCACCACTCTGCACCCACTGTACTCTAATTACCTACACAAGGAGCGCCTGCTTTCCGAAGCATAAACGAAGAGGCTATCTCACGCTTTGTTCATAACATTTTCTTGGGCAAATCACTGATCTTTTATTTCAAGAGAAATAGTGTGAAGTGATAGAACATTTTCTAATAGCAAGATCTATATTTTTCCTTTTCTTTCGGCTACTCAAAGCATCATCTCACTGACTGCTCAGGGGTTGGCCTGACCGTCCTCGGTATAGTGAATATTTACCACAGACACCACTGATTTCCTACTAAAGATCCATTATCTGCAGAAAGTAAGCAGAGATCAAAAGGCTACAGAAAATAAACTATCATCAAACAAAACCCCTGGCTTGGGGCAAGAACAAAATTTTCAACACTGCAAGTCTACAACATTATTTTAAATAAGAAATAATAATTTAAATAAGGAATAATTTTAAATAAGAAATAATAAAAGAGAATTTTTTTTTTAATTTCCCTCCTTTTCTTGGGTTTGTCTCCTTTTTCTTGATTGTAGTTCTTATTCCATGCTGGCAAATGGTGATTATGGCCAATCCCTGTAAATCCTGGGAGGTTTATATGAAGACATTTTAAGCATTCTATTTCAGTGCATTTTAAGTTATTTTGCAATTCTTGTATATGCAAATGACAAATTCTGTAAATTGCTTATAGTATGTGTGATACAACTTCAAAGTAGATAGACTCTGAGCCTCATGCAAGCTGATTTTTATCATTCTCTATATAAATATATACAAATAAATATCTATATGTTGGACCATCAACCAACTTTCTTTTTGGATAAAACATTTGTTTTTCACTTAGAATTCCTGTATAGTGGGTATTTTGTAAAGCATTGTTTCACTTCCACAGGGTTGACAGTTGCAGGTGGCTTCTGTTGTCCCCTGCTTCCTTCTGGAAAATGCATATTCAAAATTGTATTGGTCTCTGAAAAACGAATTAATTTTGTTGTGTGTATGCTGTGTTGGAATTTGCTATGTTCCTTTATATAAGGTGTTTATTGGGGTTTGAGGATCTTTTGACTGAGAATGTACATGCTCTCGTTTTGACAACCATTCCTGTATCACCATCATTTTTGTCAAAAAGCAATGTTGTTTCTATAAAATTTGCCTGGGAAGGGGATATAGGATGGTGAAGTGGTCATCATGAGTTCCTAAATTCATGAAAGAACACTTTTTGCTATGGCTAAAAAAATGTTGCTTCCTTTGGTCTGTATGAATTTTTCTAGCTTTGTTATTCTCTTACTTGCTAATTATATTTTAATGTCTGCTAATTAAAATTAAAATTTGGTTGTTGGCTAAATATAGTATGCAAAAGATGACTACAAATTCCCAACTAAAGAAGATAATATGTTCAGTTTTCACTAGTTAAGTGAATTATAATTTTAAATATTTTATTCTTATTTTTGGCTTTATGACTATTTTATTTGGAACCTGTTTTCTACTCTGGCAAAGAATGATAGGCAGAACTAGCATTGCGTTCCATATACACTATGGAATAGATATGGTTGAGATAGAAATTACCTGAGTTTTCCTTCCAGAGAGTCTCTTCCATTTTCATTCATAACAAACCAGAAGATCATCTCTATAGGACCAGCAGCACCAAGTCTAAGGTCCTAGACTGGAGCCTGAAGCAATGAATACCTCTGCTTTTCAAAGGTAAATGCATTGATTTTCTGCAATTCAGTTATAAGCAATGTGATATTTTCATAATATCCTTAACATTATCATCTGAGAAATTATGTTTCATGCTAAATCTTTTATTGACATTTTTTGTTCATTTGGCTTATTATTTCAGTCTAATTAGAAAAAATAAATAAAAGATTTGGTTGCACTATTTTATTAACTTAGAAATTTATTTTCTTTCAAGGTTAATGGTTAAAATGCATAATATAACAAGATAAATATTATTTATTAAGTCTATCTGGACTCTAAAATTTGTATACATTCAAGCATTAATAAGTATACATTTTCAAATTCAGTCAGACTGGGAAAATCCACAATGTAATTTACTTTTACACAAAGTTCAGGTCATGAGATTGATCAGTTCTAAAGCAAGACGGACATGTATCTATATCAGTGATGTTCACCATTCTCACTTGTAATAAAGAACATTATGCTGGTTGGAAAGAACTCTCATTACACTCATTGCATCAGGGTACAAAATAACAGTTCTTTGTCAGTGTGCTACCAAGAGTCTGACTTACTGACTTCTCTGGGCAAGACATGGAATACAATCTATTTCTCCAAGCTAGAAAATTTAATGTGAATCTTAAATATTGGAACAAACACTATAACAAGGAGATGTCTAGTTTTACCATATACTGTGTCCCTCTGGGACTAATTACTTGGTATGTAACTATGAGTATAGAAGCAAATAAAGATTGAAAAATAAGTTATTTAACTTTCTTGACCGTGACATCCAAGGTTATATGATACAAGTCACAAAAACTCAAACTGCTTACATGAATTTAAGTCAAATTCTTGAGTTCTTTCTTAAAGATTTACAAACTGCTTACAAAAGAGGCAATGCAAATGAAAACACTGGAACATAAACAAAAATCATCTAAGGCAGGAGCTCTTAATCTGAGTTAGTAAATGAAATTAGCAGAGTCCATGAAGCCACTGAACTTATGCACATATTTTTGCACATGTGTATTTGTTTAATGGAGATTGTCCTTCACATTCATTGATTCTGAAATTTGATTAGATTATGATTTGCTGACCTATAAGTAAGGTTAGATACTTTTGAGCACCTTAAAGGACCGGCATGCATGTGTGCTAAGTCGCTTCAGTGCTATCTGACTCTTTGTAATACAATGGACTGTAGTCTGCCAGGCTCCTTTGTCCATAGGATTCTCCAGGTAAGAATACTGGAGTGGGGTGCCATGCTCTCCTCCAAGGGATCTTCCCAACCCAAGGATCAAACCCATGTCTCCTCTGATTCCTTCATTGCAGGCAGACTCTTTACTTGCATGGACGAATAGATATGGCATGATATCTGTTGAATTTTTAGGGTCAATGTTAAAATCTTAAAATATAACTTTACAAAAATATACACAGAAGATACTATTCAAATAAGTGGTTCTGGTATTGATCTTTTATTAAATTAATGGTAATTTCTATGAAAAAAAATAATTGGAAAGGGCAAATGCAATCTGTCTCAGATAACAAACTCTGATGACTGCATCTTGGAATTAAGTCTGTGAAGCTACAAAATATGTAGGTACATAATTTCAAATATTAAACCCAAATAACTTTAATTTTAGAACTGCTTATTAATGAGGGAAGCAGTCTATTAATCAGAAAGTGTTGAAGACCTCAGAATTTCAGGGATGAAATAGATAAGATCCTTTCCTGTTTCTAGAGAGAGACAATAAACTTTCATAAACAAGAAAATATAAGACATTGGTAAATTCTAAGAAGAAAAACTCACTATGTTTTTCTTAAGGAGTTTGACTAGGTGTGGTCATGGGAGATTGCTCTGTGAAGGTGACATTTGTGCAAAAGTTGAATGATGAGAGGCCAGTCAAGAGAGGATCTGAAAGAAGAGGCTTCAGAGAGAGGGAACTACTTGTGCAAAACTCCTGCTGTGAGTGAATCCAAGCTTGCGGGCTAGAGGGAGGGCTGAAGTGTGGGAAGTCAGGGGAATTCCCTGACAGGAAGTCAGAAAATCCCAGTGTGAGGTTTATTCTGCACTCTGGAGCCCACTTCTTTTGGTGTTGATTTTAGCCTGGAGAAGGAGATGGCAGCCCACTCCAGTATCCTTGCCTGGAGAATCCCATGGATGGAGGAGCCTAGTGGGCTACAGTCCACGGGGTCGCAAAGAATTTGACATGACTGAGTGACTTCATTTTCACTTTCACTTTCACTTTAGCTTGTAAACAAGACTTCCTTGTGAACAAAACAGTCCTTCAAGTAGTCACTCAAGTTGTACGTTTGTATAGAAGCTGCAGGGTTATATTAAGCATGACAAAATTGAACTCAACAGTTTGATGCTAATTTAAAATTGATGATTTTGAGGAGGAAACGGAAAGAATGAAAAATGATCAGGACTGCTTTTTGTGTAGCACTGATAATAACAATAATTACAAATGTTATTTGAATTAAAAGCATGAGTATATAATTTGAAAGTGCAGACAGATTGAAAGAAACGAGACTCACTCCTAGGCACTTGTTGGTAAAATATTGTAATTTAAAACAGTAGAGGGAGGTGGAAAATCTACATGTGCACCAAAAATAAAAAAAACAAAAAATTAGAAAATAGGAGTTTAGAATTCTCTATAATACAAATCTCAGAAGACAATGAATTAAAGAGTAAAATGATGAAAATATTCGAACAAAATAACTTTATATGTAGTTAAATTGTATTGTCATTGTTAAAGGAATAAAATTATTCTGAAATAGTCAAGGATCAAAGAAAAATAGCATATATGTACTCTTGAATTCTCTAACCAAGATAGCAATCAAATATGATGTTAAAAATAAGTAGGCAAAAATATATATAAAATTTTTTAAATAAATAAATATAAGCTGTCTACCATATAAGTGTCTACCATATGAAAGTGTTAAATCCAAAGAATCATTGAATATTTTATTGCATTTCACTGTATGTTCATGAAACTAAAGTTTCACAAAACGATATTTATCCTTATTTTGTGCATGCAGTGAAATGCACTCTAGTATTTTCTGTGTTGTTCTGTTTCTGTTTTGTTAACACATGCCATAAAATATTAAATTGATTTTACAAAACGAAGTTTGAAGTAAACAGTATCACAGGTGTACTTTATTACAAAATATGATACAAACGATGAGCTAATTAAATGACAGTGAATACTATGAAACAACAAATTGAGTTTCTGAACTCTTATTATGCTTTAAAAAAAATAAGAGGTGATCCAAGGAAAAAAAAATGACATGAATCACCTTGGGGACAGGAGAGTGATTAGGCTGTCGTGTCTGTGGTCTTCCTGTTCTGTTTTAGGTTCCTGTCTTTTTCTTTTTTGGTTTATCATCGTCTTTCCTATATTTGAGATATCCCCCACTCCTAGTTACAACTGATGTGGTCCTCCAGGAGACATTTCCTTCTTCAAAGCTGAGAAGTACCTTGGAAAGTGGCATGCTAGCACATGGAAATCCACTCCGAGTCATCTGCAGAGATCAAGGGAATGACGGAGGACATGTCAGCAGTGGTATTTAACCACTAGAGGAAAGGCATATGCAGTGACCAAAATAAGGAGTGACTCCAGGAAGATAATGAGAACCATCTGATGCAATTTTGAATAGTTGGTTGATTGTGAGATCTCCGGGAAGGAACCAGATGGACAGAGAACTTGAGAACTTAAGTAAGTGAACTCACTCAGTCATGTCTGACTCTTTGTGACCCCATGGACTGTAGCCTACCAGGCTCCTCTGTCCATGGGATTTTCCAGGCAATAGTACTAGAGTGGATTGCCATTTCCTTCTCCAGAGGATCTTCCTGATCCAGGGATCAAACCTGGGTCTCCCGCATTGTAGACAGATGCTTTACCGTCTGAGCCACCAGGGAAGTTGAGGACTTACTGGAAAACAAATTGGCAGAGCTCCAGTTAAAAATGTAGCAATTTTCTACTTTACTGAAATTAGAATAAAGGGATTTTTTTTTTTTAACATGGAAGGGATGAAAATACTCCTTTACTGTCTTGCCTCAAATTTACATTGATTCTCCAGGTCTGGGCCTCAATTAGCCCCCTCATCAGCCCCTCAGATATCCTGCTGGCTCTGCTCCTGTGATGGCGGCATGTTGATGAGATCTGGAGCTCAGGAAGAAGTAGCACCCTGGAGGCCTTAATAAAATACCCTATAGGATGAAAGATAAGCTCTATTTTAAAAATGTAGGGCAATGATGGCTTCAAGTGTACTTTTAAACATGCAAGGAAGTAATAATCTCAATCTTCCACAAAGTATTTCAGTAAAATGGAAAAATATGGCTTGCTCTCAACTCATTTTATAAGACAAGCATTACCTTGCTAGAAAACCCAACAGTGTCAATGAGAGAAAGGGCCATTACAGGCTCTAATGAATGTGGATCCAAAGGTCATCCATAGAATAAAAACAAATTCATCAATATAAAATACATCATACGGAATGAATATAGCTTATATCAGGAATGCAAAGTTGGAAAAGCCAACAATGGTCTTGGATTGCTGTCCCCAGAAACATAACTAAGACCAGGATTCAGGTCTAATTGATTTGTCTGAGGGACTCTTGAATAATGATTAGAAGAGGAGGAGGTAAGACAAAGAAGGAAAGGCAGGCTGTATCATCAAGTCAGCTACCACTGTGGGAACCAGAGGTCAGTCCGATGGGGAAATGAAGCAAGTGATATAAGACACACCTCAGAGTTACCCTCATGCAAAGGAGAAGCTGGAATAAATATCAGACCTGCCAGCAATCAGTTGAGTGTGGCTGTCCCTAGTGGAGAAAGAAGGTAATGGGGTTCATTTCCAGGCCCTTGAAGCCTGCTTTGTGCACAAGCATAACAGCCTCTGCACCTTTCATCACAATCTTCAGGAAAAGGACTGCAAGTACTGACAATGAGAAGTGTGCTTGAATACACTGAAGTGCTGAGGTTCATCTGATGTGGACCACAGCAGCTCCTGCTGCAGCAGTAACAGAACAAAAGAGAAAAGATGCATTTATTTCAGTAGATGAAAGAAAGGCATTTGATGAAATTCAATATCTGTTCATGATTTAAAACTCTCAAAACACTAGGAATAAAAAAGCCCTTCCTTACCCTAGGAATCAGTATTTTCAAAGCCTTTGTAGCAAACATCATACTCAATTGTGACCCTGAATATTTTCCCTTTATAGTCGGAAATGGGAAGCTGATATGTATCTACCAGACAAGACTGTTCTTAGAAGCAGTTTAATGATCCACAATCGGAAAGAACACAGAAGACCACTAATAACAGAATATATAAATAAATGGTATATTCATGAAAGGATATAGTGGGTATCTGTTCAGTTGAGTCCAACCCTTTGTGACCCCATGGACTGACTGTAAACTGCCAGGTTCCTCTGACTATGGAATTTCACAGGCAAGAATACTGGAGTGCTTTGCCATTTCCTACTCCAGGGAATCTCCCTGACCCAGGGATCAAACCCGCCTCTCTTGTGTCTCCTGCACTGACAAATGGATTCTTTACCACTGCACCACCTGGGAAGCCCCATAAAAGGATATACTGGACAACAAATAAATCAGCCAGGGCTATTTACAGCATTATGGGTGAATCTTAAAGCTGTAATTGATACTTGATTGATTGAAGACATAAGGGGATACATACAGCAGGTAGTTCATAGAAAACTCAAGAATAAGTAAAGCTGAATCACTGTTTGATTTATGCTAGAACACTCCCTCCAGAATGGAGAGATTTGTCATACTTTGTCCCTCTCAACACTAAGAAAGAGCTCATGTTTCATGGGCCTATTTGGATTTTGAAAACAACAGACTACAGTCTGGTGTGCTCTAATTAACCTATTCAGTAGCCTGAAAGTTTGCCAGGTTTGAGTGTAAGCCAGAGGAAGAGTGTACCATTTACCTGGTCCAGGCCATGATAGAAATAGCTCTGCCCATTGCCCCTTATAGCCCTGTAGGGCCCACAGTGTTTAAAGCGTCTCATTAGTTTCAGGACTCTATTTGGGGCCTGCTGAAAATCTTTTTAGGAGAATTGTTATTAATGTCATCAGAATTCTGTAAGAAAGCCATCCTTTCTGCAGCAAGTCACTACTTTTAAGAAACCATTTACCACTGTTCCCTAGTAGAGATTAAATAAATTTGGAACAACAAACAAACAGTCTATCAGGACTTAGTGGTTTCTATAAAGTCCAGGATACCACAATAACTCCAACATGCAGAAGTAAGACAATATCTAAGAAGGTCTGAAAGGTACAAATAATTGCATAAAAATGTCACACCCTTAGTTTCCCTATTTCTGACATGCCATCAATACTCTATCAACCCATGTTATAGTGTCCTGAAGAATTAGTTCCCCATAAACAAAAAAGTTTAAATTTGACTTTGAATAATTTTTCCAGAAAATTCTCTTCTTTTAAGATATTTAGAGAACATACAAAATTTGACTTGAAATATCCAACAGCAGATCCCTGACAATAAAATATATGTATAAAATACATGTATATATTCTGTTTTACGTATATTATTAATACAGCATATGATAACAACAACCTTCCTAATCAACCGGGGAAAGTTCTATAAACAATTTTGGAATAACTGATCAACTCTTTGGACAAAATTTCAAGCAAATTAAAATGAGGAAATAATAAATTAAG
>SJYT01051075.1:0-21291 GCA_006410635.1 Cephalophus harveyi | reverse complement strand
TTGTATCCTCAACCCAAGAAGGTAAAAATTACTATTTGAATAAATCACAAAATATTAGAATAAATAAAAAAAGATAGACACAAAAATAATTAACAATATAGTAAAAATAACTTAAAGAACAGAAAGAAAGTTTGATAGATTCAAAAAACCTTGAAGAAAATAAAATGTTAAGACTTATAACAAAAGGTAACCCAAGACTATAACATATATGTCTATGATAATCCATAATAGGTTCAGAGACATAAAAAGCTCCAACTGGTGACTGGCAACCTCAACCTCCAATTCAAGGAAAGCACTGTCTGTCAACTGATGGAGGCATACTTCCCTGAAGAACCAAAATTGCCAAATGCCCAGATGTGGAAAAGGACAGAAAGCAAAATTTCTGTCAGTGGGTAATTATGTATAACAGGATGAAGAGCCACTCTCACTTTCAGCTTTGGCTCCTGAACCCACATAATCTGGCTTTAGAAAATTATCACCATGTATCAGATGTTCCAGGAAATGTTCCCTTGGTATCTCTAATTTTCTTGAAGAGATCTCTAGTCTTTCCCATTCTGTTGTTTTCCTCTATTTCTGTCTCCACCATGACCCGCCCATCTTGGGTGGCCCCACAGGGCATGGCTTAGTTTCATTGAGTTAGACAAGGCTGTGGTCCTAGTGTGATTAGATTGACTAGTTTTTTGTGAGTATGGTTTCAGTGTGTCTGCCCTCTGATGCCTTCTTGCAAAAGGGAAAAGAGGAGGGAAAAAAAGTGAAAAAATTAAAAGAAGAGTGAAAGAGGAGAGTGAAAATGTTGGCTTAAAGCTCAACATTCAGAAAATGAAGATCATGGCATCTGGTCCCATCACTTCATGGGAAATAGATGGGAAAACAAACAGTGTCAGACTTTATCTTTTGGGGCTCCAAAATCACTGAAGATGGTGACTGCAGCCATGAAATTAAAAGACAATTACTCCTTGGAAGAAAAGCTATGACCAACCTAGATAGCATATTGAAAAGCAGAGACAGTACTTTGCCAAGAAAGGTCCGTCTAGTCAAGGCTATGGTTTTTCCAGTGGTCATGTATGGATGCGAGAGTTAGACTGTGAAGAAAGCTGAATGCTGAAAAATTGATACTTTTGAACTGTGGTGTTGGAGAACACTCTTTAGAGTCCCTTGGACTGCTAGGAGATCCAACCAGTCCATTCTAAAGGAGATCAGCCCTGGGTGTTCTTTGGAAGGACTGATGCTAAAGCTGCAACTCCAGTACTTTGGCCACCTCATGCGAAGAGTTGACTCATTCGAAAAGACTCTGATACTGGGAGGGATTGTGGGATAGGAGGAAAAGGGGATGGCAGAGGATGAGATGGCTGGATGGCATCACTGACTTGATGGACGTGAGTTTGAGTGAACTCCGGCAGATGGTAATGGACAGGGAGGCCTAGTATGCTGCTATTCATGGGGTCACAAATAGTCGGACACAACTGAGTGACTGAACTGAACTGATCAGATGTTCATTCAAACCATACATTATTTTCCTGGGTATTGATACCTACTGGGTTTCCCAGGTGGCTCAGTGGTAAACACTCCACCTGCCAGTTCAGGAGATACAAGAGACATGGGTTCGGTACCTAGGTCAGGAAGATCCCCTGGAGAAGGAAATGGCAACCCACTCCAGTGTTCTTGCCTGGATAATTCCATGGACAGAGGAGCCTTGTGCACTACAGTCCATGGGATAAACAAAGAGTCCAACATGACTGAGCTACTGAGCACGCACCCATTGACACCAATTAAGGTATAACTGAGTCTTCAGTAGACCCTGTCTTTGTCTAATTATGTTGTTTCTTGGTGATGATGTATGTAGTAACAACAGTGAATTCTATGGGTGTATATCCTTTGGGACACTTCTGCTGTGGAATGATTCCTTAATCAAAGTCAGTGTTGGGATGATAGTGCCAAAGGAAGAAAACTCATGCTTGTTTATTCTACACAAAATAAAAGTATCCTTTCTTTATTGGAAATAATCCAGTGTAGTCAGCCTACTACTGTTTAGGTTTTCCCGGGAATGGTGCCATATCAGGGGTTCAACACTGGTTTCTACTATAGGCAAGTTGGGCCCTTGACAGAGTGGCAGCCAGAACCGTCTTTGTGTGTGGAAGCCCCTTCCACTGAACCCAAGAGTATGTGTTAATATAAGATGAAATAAGGCAATATAATATAAGAGTATAGTATATATAATAAAATAATGATCACCTCTACAGATGATAAATATTTGATAAGGTTCAAAATTGTTAAAAAATTTTGTGAACTTGAATAGCTAATTTTGTATAATTTTTGATGATACAAAAATAAGAAACAAAAAATGGAAATAATACTGTATATAATTTGCTGGTAAATAGTTATCTGCTGAAAAAGCTTAAGAGGGTATACTGATATATTTTAGGGCTAGTGCATGACTAGCTGCTCAGTCATGTCTGACTCTTTGTGACCCCATAAACTGTCATCTGCTAGGGTCCTTCAGGCTAGAATACTGGAGTGGGTTGCCCTTTCCCTTCTCCAGTGGATCTTCCTGACCCAGGGATTGAACCTGGGTCTCTTGCATTGCAGGCAGATTCTTTACCATCCGAGCCACTAGAGAAGCCCCAAAACCAGAGCACCCAAACAGACATGAACTCTGGACCCTCAGATTAAACATGTGATACCCTACCAACTGAACTTTCTGAGCTTAAGGCTAGTGGTTAACCATACTAGATACATGTTAATATACTTAGACAGCATGTACTTTGCTCTATGCCAGATAGGAAAACATAGTGGAAAATTATTTTAAGCTTAATCTTGGAGAAGGAATGAGGAAAAGTAGCCAAAGAAAATATTTAAAGAGTAATGAATGGAGAATTAACCTCCCAGATAATGAAAGCATGATAATTAAAATAATGTGATTTGGGTCCAAATATTGACAGGAAGATAAGTGGAACATAATGAATGTTCCAGAAAGTACTCAAGTGTGTATAAAAAATAATACATGATAAAGGCAATATGAGCAAGCAACTGGGAAAGTGAAATTATTTAATCAGTAATCACAATTTTATTGAAAGGTGGTTGCATATTGACTGTTCACCATGAATTAGTGAATATTAGACAATTAAATTGTGGATTAGACAATCATATGGGAAAAAAACTGGTGAAAAAGTTAAGTATAAACGAACAAAAATAAGCAATTATACAGAAAAGTAATCAATAGATAAAATACATAGAAATATAAAATTTCTGTAATATAACTTTTGAAAAGTAACAATTTGGAAAGAAAAACAGGCAAAAAAGAAACAGGATGATTATATCCTTAATATGTATGCAGATCATATATATGGAAGAAAGGCAGGAATACCCAGTTAGAAAATTGGCTAATGACATGAATAACTATTGGACAAAGAAAAAATATTTTTAAATTAATTTTATTGGAGTTTAGTTGATTTACAATGTTGTGTTAGTTTCTGCTGTGCAGCAAAGTGAGTTAGTTATGCACATACATGTGTTCACTCTTTTTTAGATTATTTTCCCATATAGCCTATTAAAGAATATTGAGTAGAGTTCCCTGAACTATAACAGTAGATTTTTATTAGTTTTCTATTTTGCATATGATAGTGTGTATGTGTCAATCCCAATTCCCAGTTTATCCCCCACTGTTTCCCCTTTGGTAACCATAAGTTTGTTTTATATGTCTGTGACTCTATTTCTGTTTTGTAAATATGTTTATTTTTACCATTTTTTTTAGATTCCACAGATAAGCAATGTCATACAATATTTATCTTTCTCTAAAGAATAAAACAAGTGATGTAGAGGAAATTGAAGTTATAAGAGAAGACTTTTTATGAAGCTATGCAAACATGGGAGAAATATAAACATTACATACTCTTTCTATTGACTCGGTACTTTGTAGACATATTTCCCAAATGATTGTTGGCATATAGTATTGTGGAGAAAATGTTCAAAGCCAGAACAAATCTTACCTCTGGGTTGGTCAGCTGCTTTTTCCCCAGAAGCTTTTAGGACTTAAAAACATCTTTAAATGTTAAATTTGTTGTGGAAATATTTCTTTCTTACCTAAATTAGCTCATCATCATTAGTTTTAATATAGACATTTTTGTTGCTGGAAGATATAGGCTTTGAAAACTTTTGGTCAGAAAAGCTGCTTTTACCTTAAAGTCTGAGCTTGTGACAGATCTCAAAGTGTGCATATAACCCTACTTGCCCAACTACTAGGCAGTTGTCTGACAGTGAACAGTTTGTAGATAGTCCTCTTTAGCCTGTTTTTACACAAGTTTCCAACAGTGATTTGCTCAGGTCCTGGCACATAGTAGATAAAAAAGAAATACATCTTTCTATTGTTATTTTTTATGACAAAGTCATATCATGAGATGGTTCGGATTTTCATTTCTGTTGTGTCAACGTCAGGTTTATTTCTGATAAGTAGGTAAACCTACATCTAGGGAAGTGCAATAAAAATGACAAAAAGGGTGACTCAAGTCAACATCTACTTAAGAAGAGCAAGTTAGCAGGACCGACACTGCCTGGCTTCAGGACTTACTATAGAGCTGCCGTCACCCAGGCAGGGTGGTGTTGGTGAAAGAATGGACAAGTAAACCAATGGAGCAGAACAGCGGGCTAAAGATAGATGCACACAAATACAGTCAATGATCTTTGACAAAAAAAGCAGTGACAGTCCAATGGAGAAAGGATAGTCTTTTCAATAAGTGAAACTGGACAGCATCTGAAGAACAATAAATACTGGCACTGGTTTTAACACCTTTCACAAAAATTAACTCAAGGTGCATCTAAATGAAAGAGCTTACTGTGAAACATAAAACTATAAAACTCATAGAAAAATAGAAAATCTAGATGATTTAGTGGAGAATTTTTAGGTATAATACAAAACATACTGTATGAGAGAAGAATTGATGTCATATTTTACTAAAATTAAAAACGTCTGTGAAAGATATTTTTTAAAATAATATAAAGATAAACCATAGGCTATGAAAAAATACTTATAAAACACATTTCTGATAAAGGACTTGTATCCAAAATATACATTAAATGCTTAAGACAATAATAAGAAAACAGGTAACCCATTTTAAAAATATACAAAAGATCTGAGTAGACACCTTACTGAAGAAAAATATACTGATAGAAACTAAGCATATGAAAATGTGCTCAATATTATAAGTCATTAAAGAATTCAAAATTAAATGAGATACCATTATACACCTATTGAACAGTTAAAATTCAAAATTTTAATTATATATTCAAAATTTTGATTAAAACTATACCAAATGCTAGTGAGGATGTGGAACAACAGAAACTCATTCATTGCTTGTGGAAATGGTTTCAGCCACTTTGGAAGACAGTGTGACAGTTTCTTGCAGAGTTAAATATAGTCTTACCATGTAATTCGGCAATTACACTCCTAAGTATTTACCCAGATGAATTGAAACCTTATGTCTCCATGAAAACCTACACATAAAAGTTTACAGCAGCTTTATTTATAATTGTCAAAAACTGGCAGTGACCAAGATGTCCTTTGAAAAGTGAATGGCTAAAGAACTGTGACAATATTCAGGGAATGAATGAGCTGTAATTCAGTGATAAAAATAAATTTGTAATCAAGCCATGAAAAGATGCAGAGAAACCTTAAATGCATATTTCTAAGTGAAAGAAAAGACTGTGGCATACTGTGTGATTCCAACTACATGACATCCAGAAAGGCAAAACTATGAAGACCGTAAACAATCAGTGATTTCCAGGAACTTATTGGGAAGAAGGAAAGAAGATGGATGAAAGTACAGGGGTGGAAGTGCAGTGAAGCTATTCTGTATTATATCCTACTGCTGATTAAGTGAAATAGTGCATTTTTTAAAGTCTATGAAACTAATTGTCCAATACAAAAGTGATCTCTACTATTAAACTTTCAACTTCAGTTAATACTAAAATATCAGTTAATACTAATGTAAGTAATATTAGTCTGCCAATTGTTACAAATATACCATGCTAATGGGAGATGTTAATAATAGGAGAAACAGTGGGAGTGAAAGAAAGTGTGTCTTATCTCTCTGTACCATCTGCTGAATTTTCTATATGCCTAATTTTTTTTTTCTAAAAACTGCAGTGTATTAATTTAAAAGAAAAGTTTGACCCAGATGCTTCAAAATATGACTTAACACTTTACTGTGTTTCAAAAAAAAATCAAGATACTCTGACTACAGACTGGCTCAACTGGATTGACGTCAAAGATTGTGATAGGATTGTAACAATGATTTCACAACTATTTGTCTTTAAAATCACATGCCAATGTTACTAAATCATGAGATTAGTATCAACAAAAAAATCAAGCCAAACAATTAAAGCTTCACACAGCAAGATGCAAAGTATACATTAAAACCTTGCACTACCAAAAAATTTTTTAGTGATGATAATTAAGCAAAGAAAACTATAATGCAGGCAATGAGCCCTTAAAGCACAGCACTGTATGTATTTCCACATCATACAGTTAGGAATTCCTTTGCTATTAGAATTTAAATGCTATTAGAATTTAAATGTTATTAGAATTTAAATGCTATTAGAATTTAAATGCTATTAGAATTTAATCCTTCAAATGCAAAGGTTTGAAATGTGACTCTTAGATCTTCAGGGAGAAACTAGTAACACATTGCATAAAGTCCCATGAGGTGTATTCTGTATCCTTAATATCTGTATCTTCTCTTCTCGCCTGGAGTAAAAATGCAATGTTTGCATGTAAATAAAGAGAAAAGAAAGGCAGGAAAAGTAAACAATGAAGATGCGTTGATGAGGTCGTTAATGCAAATGCCTGAATTTATTCTCTAAACTCTGAGTATTTTAACACCAGCCTTTGACAGCCCAGAAACTTCAAGCATCATTCAGTTCAGTTCAGTTCAGTCGCTCAGTCGTGTCCGACTCTTTGAGACCCCATGAATTGCAGCACGCCAGGCCTCCCTGTCCATCACCATCTCCCAGAGTTCACTCAAACTCACGTCCATCGAGTCGGTGATACCGTCCAGCCATCTCATCCTCTGTAGTCCCCTTCTCCTCCCACACTCAATCTTTCCCAGCATCAGGGTCTTTTCCAATGAGTCAGCTCTTCACATGAGGTGGCCAAAGTAGTGGAGTTTCAGCTTCAACATCAGTCCTTCCAATGAACACCCAGGACTGATCTCCTTTATGATGGACTGGTTGGATCTCCTTGCAGTCCAAGGGACTCTCAAGAGTCTTCTCCAACACCACAGTTCAAAAGCATCAATTCTTCAGCACTCAGCCTTCTTCACAGTCCAACTCTCACATCCATACATGACCACAGGAAAAACCATAGCCTTGACTAGATGGACCTTAGTCGGCAAAGTAATGTCTCTGCTTTTTGTCTTTTCCAATGAGTCAGCTCTTCACATGAGGTGGCCAAAGTAGTGGAGTTTCAGCTTCAACATCAGTCCTTCCAATGAACACCCAGGACTGATCTCCTTTATGATGGACTGGTTGGATCTCCTTGCAGTCCAAGGGACTCTCAAGAGTCTTCTCCAACACCACAGTTCAAAAGCATCAATTCTTCAGCACTCAGCCTTCTTCACAGTCCAACTCTCACATCCATACATGACCACAGGAAAAACCATAGCCTTGACTAGATGGACCTTAGTCGGCAAAGTAATGTCTCTGCTTTTTAATATGCTGTCTAGGTTGGTTATAACTTTCCTTCCAAGGAGTAAGCGTCTTTTAATTTCATGGCTGCAATCACCATCTGCAGTGATTTTGGAGCTCCCAAAAATAAAGTCTGACACTGTTTCTACTGTTTCCCCATCTATCTGCCATGAAGTGATGGGACCAGATGCCATGATCTTTTTCTGAATATTGAGCTTTAAGCCAACTTTTTCACTCTCTTCTTTCACTTTCATCAAGAGGCTCTTTAGTTCTTCTTCACTTTCTGCTATAAGGGTTGTGTCATCTGCATATCTGAGGTGATTGATATTTCTCCCGGCAATCCTGATTCCAGCTTGTGCTTCATCCAGCCCAGTGTTTCTCCCACGTCCAAGGGCAGGGGCGGCAGCTGAGATGAGCTGTCCCATGTCCAAGTTTACGGGTGGTGGCTGAGAGGAGCTACCTCACATCCAATGTCAGTAGCAGCAGCCATGAGGAGATGCCCCACATCCAAGGTAAGGAACAGCCGTGAAGAGACACCCCAAGTCCAAGGTAAGAGAAACCCAACTAAGATGGTAGGCATTGAGAGAGGACATCAGAGGGCAGACAGACTGAAACCACAATCACAGACATCTAGCCAATCTGATCACATGGACCACAACTTGTAGAATCAATGAAACTAAGCCATATCATGTGGGTCACCCAACACGGACGGGTAATGGTGGAGAGGTCTGACAGAATGTCATCCGCTGGAAAAGGGAATGGCAAACCACTTCAGTATTCTTTCCTTGAGAACCCTATGAACAGTATGAAAAAGCAAAAAGATAGGACACTGAAAGATGAACTCCCCAGGTCTGTAGGTGCCCAATATGCTACTGGAGATGAGTGGAGAAATGACTCCAGAAAGAATAAAGGGATGCAACCAAAACAAAAACAACACCCAGTTGTGGATGTGACTGGTGATAGAAACAAGGTCCAATGCTATAAAGAGCAATGTTGTATAGGAACCTAGAATGTTAGGTCCATGAATCAAGGCAAGTTGGAAGTGGTCAAAGAGGAGATGGCAAGAGTGAATGTTGACATTCTAGGAATCAGCGAACTAAGATGGATTGGAATATGTGAATTTAACTCAGATGACCATTATATCTACTACTGTGGGGAGGAATCCCTTAGAAGAAATGGAGTAGCCATCATGGTTAACAAAGCAATCTGAAATGCAGTACCTGGATTCAATCTCAAAAACAATATACAGAAGAGAACATAAAATTTGAATAGTTTCATGAACTATTGCTATATGGCATTAGCCTGTATGTTTTTATAATTCCTACATACTTATTATAAACATCTAATAAATGAAGGAATATGCAATCATAATTATATGCAAATAATGTACATAATTTTTAATGTTATTTATTTTTAATTTAGTTTATTTGGCTGCACCGGGTCTTAGTTGCAGCAGGCAATCTCTACTTCTTGGACAAGGGATCCAACCTGGGGCCCCTCCACTGGGTGCATGGAGTCTTAACCACTGGAGAACCAGTGAAGTTTTTATGATTTTAAAATATCAGTTTGTTAAATCCAGTTGGAAACCAGTGACTGCATCCAATGAATGCAAATGAATTTCTTCAAAACTTTTCACTATCTTTTGTTTGCTAGTGGAGCATAAATTATGTAAACAAGCAGTTGGAAGTCTCTAAGACCTGGATTCAGTCTACCATATCAGTCCCACCCCACAGTGATTTTTCCCAGATAGCCTCTGGTCCAGCCAAAATTGTACTCACCACACCCCCAATACACTGCAATACACAAACATATCACTCAAGTCTCAGGTGTTAGGTAGTTAGAATAGGGAAAAGTAGTTCAAAATGGCAGTGGATCACAATAAACTGGAAAATTCTAAAAGAGATGGGAATACCAGACCACCTGACCTGCCTCTTGAGAAACCTATATTGGGCAGGAGCAGAAGGGGACAATAGAGGATGAGATGGCTGGATGGCAGCACTGACTCAATGGACATGAGTTTGGGTGGACTGCAGGAGTCGGTGATGGACAGAGAGGCCTGGCATGCTGCAATTCATGGGGTCGCAGAGTCGGACACAACTGAGCAACTGAACTGAACTGAACTGAAAAGACAAGGAAGGGGAAAGCTTGTGAACATAGAACAAAGGAAGGTCAAAGAAGGGTCCTGAGGACTTCAGGTAGAACAGCACTGCTGCCTGAGCCCAATTTGCATAGGGCAGGGCCAGGGGGAAGAAAACATATGAAAGAAGGAGCCAAGAACTCTCTGTCTCTCTCTCTCTCCCGTTTGTGGACATGCACTGGAGGCCTCCTCCACTCTCTTCTCTTCTTTGAGTATGGACCCCCTGCAATCTTCTAAATAAAATAGAGCTGTAACACTGAGCTGTAACACTGATTTGCCTAAGAGCTATAACATGGTCCATTCGAGACCTGAGAGCTATAACACTGTCTGTCCAAGACCCAAGAGCTGTGACACGCCAAGCGGGATTTAATGTCCATCACTCCAAATCTTTGTTGTGACAAGACAAAGCACCGAGGAGCATGCACTCACTTGACACAGGGGTACAGATCTCACCCTATTTCTGAAATGTTGTTGCTGAACAAAACGATGCCGGGATTCTTGGCCTCCGGAGGAGAAGAATTCAATCCGGGCCAGAGACGAGGCTTGATTGCTCAGAGCTTTTGTGTAAAAAAGTTTTATTAAAGTATAAAGGATATAGAGAAAGATTCTGACATAGGCATCAGAAGGGGGTCGAAAGAGTACCCCCTTGCTAGTCTTCAGCTGAATGTTATGTAGTCACTAGCAGTCTGTTAATGAAAGAAAGGAATGTCTTAAAACTCAGAATGGAACCAGGCCCCTCATCTATAAGATGTATTTTGGGATAATCTTGGCACCAGATGATTCATCCCTGGTGAATGGGATGAATCATAACGTCAGCCATAAAACGATTGACTTGAATCTTGTAGAAGGGCAGATTACCATACAAATAGTTTCATTTTCGTAGATTATGGGAAAACTATCTGAAACACACACTGGTTTGTCAAGTAGGTTCTGAGCCATAAAGCGGAACCGACTTGAAGACAGAGTTTGAGGTAAATGCATAGTACATTAACATAGCTTAAGACAAACACTTCTGTAAGAAAAATGCATTGGTTAACTCAAGGTTTGAGAATAGTTAACTTCAGGTGAAACTAGGTGTCATTATGGCAATACAGTATTTTCATAGAAACCTCCTTTTAAATTTGAATAGAGAAGGAAAAACTATAGTTAGTTTGTTTCCTCCTGTCACTTAAGAGAGATAAAAATGTATCACATTTGCAGGCTATTTTCTCCATTTGGAGACCCCTGGCCTTCCTGCCTGTTACCCTCTCATTTCTAAAGTATCTTTCTCCAAATGACACCTACCCATCCTGTTCTTTTCTAGAAGTGGTAGGTGCTATGGGAACATTTTATACATCCATGATTATAGTGTGCATGTTCTTCACAACTAAAAATGTTGTAGGTCTGTGATGAATTACATGCCCAGAGAAGTGTTCCAACAAAGTAAATGTAAATATAAAAATAATGATAATAAAATAAATTTTCATTCTGTTTTCAGCAATTTTATCCCACATCTTGTCACTGTTCCCTATTTGTTGGCTTGCCTTCTCCATTTTCTGCTTATCACATTCATTATCTTAAGCTTGTTAGTATGTAAGGTGTTATTGTTACTTAATGTGTTTCATTTCATTAATAGGTATCTCTGTGAAAGACACAGACTTCACATAATTTAAATAATGAGGGCAAGATTGTGAAGATGGGAAAAGACAGGACTCTAAGACACTTAGCTTCCTAAACTGGTGTCGTTTCTCTTATACATGTTCCTTTCAACAAAAATGATGCCTTCTACCAGAGAAGTAGCATGCCCATGATGAGCCACTTAACCTCCCTGGTCCCCAATTTTCTCATCTGTCAGTGAGAATTATGAGTCCTGTGCTGACTATCTCATGTGGTGCCTGAAAGAAGAAAGTAAGATAATCTATGTGAAGAAATTTCTGAAGTGCTAATAAAAAATTAAAAGTGTCATTTTATTATCTCCATGTAGAAGACAGCTGAAGAACACTGGGATTTAAAATACCAGATTTGATCTCTTACTACTTGTGTTACCCATGACAAATAGTGAAAGTTGTTTGAACCTAATCCTTTTTCCAACTATGACTCAAAAATATGAGCTAAATGATCACACAGATTCCTACTATTCACTGAATCAAGGTTTGGTTTAAACTGATGTCTGATTCATGTTTTCCCAATTTCCAGTACCCTTTAAGATTTTGAAAGAAGTATCAGATTTGCAAGAAAAAAAAAAAAAGAGCGATTAAGAATTCTTAGAAACAATTTTCTAAGGGCACAATGCCTTAGGATTTTGAGTAAGAAAACCAGCTGTGCCTACATTATACTGCAGTCACCATGTTTGTGTGTTTTTCACTCAGTTGTGTCTGACTCTGCGACCCCATGGACCAGGCATGGACTGGGTAGCCAGTCCCTTCTCAGGGGGATCTTTCAGATCCAGGGATCAAACCCAGGTCTCCTGCACTGCAGGCAGATTCTTTACAGCCTAAGCCACTAGGGAAGCATACAGAAAGTTCCCAAATAGTGCCAGTGAAGAGTGATGGAAACAAATTCCATTTTTAAAGACTGAGGTTGGCCGTTAGTGTAGTGCCAGAATTGTGAGGATTTCACATTAACCAAAACATCAACAGAGCTGGATTTACAAGTGCCCTCAAAGGTCCGCCACACTCATAGAGCAAGCCCCAATGTTCCATGCTCCCTTGTAGATGTGACAGCTGAGCCATGAGCAGAAGTGGTAGGTAGGTCCTCCGCTGAGTGGTGGCTGCTGTGAGGTGATTAGAGAATCTGCTCCCTGAGCGAAAGGACTCTGTCAGGACAAGGTGGAGAGAGTTCAGAAGTCCTAGTGAAAACAATCAGAGAAAACTTCATTTAAAATGGAGTCAGGAGGCCAAAGAGTCAGACACGACTGAGCAGGCCCCAAAGAGGACTCTCATGCAGGTACAACCATGCAGCCTGCATAACCAAGCAGAAAGGACAAAAGTAAGAAAATCTGTTTGTGTAGAATTCTCTTCTCAAGTTCTTGTCCCTGTTGGTAAGAATTTACTTTTTGATCTGCTACAAGGAGGACATTTTTCACATGGGAATTTCATCTCCTATTTTTAAGAAAAGGAAGGAAGAGCCCTCCCTGCCCCAACAATAGTGCACTAGCCACCCTTGCAGACAAGGAGAACCTGCCCCAACCTTGAACTCATTCTCCTCCAGTGAACTTCTATCGAAAGCAACTCTCCCCAGGTTCTTCCTAAAACCTAATAAGCATTGACCTTTCTTTTGTCTCCTTGTGAGATAGGAGATAGATGGGCCCCTGGGCTGATCAGCTGGAATTTGTCAGGCTGAGCAAATTGGAGCTTGTCTCTCTCTCATATTTCAAGGAAAAATAGCAGGAGCAGAGAGGATCTGAGTCCTGCTGGAGTAAAAGACAAGATGACCATATCTATAATTCTTGAGGTCAAGGAGACCTCCTTGAATAAACACTTGCAGAAAGGTTTCCCAGGGGTGCTTGTCTCTCTCTCATATTTCAAGGAAAAATAGCAGGAGCAGAGAGGATCTGAGTCCTGCTGGAGTAAAAGACAAGATGACCATATCTATAATTCTTGAGGTCAAGGAGACCTCCTTGAATAAACACTTGCAGAAAGGTTTCCCAGGGGTGAGAAAGGGAGAGAGTACTACCCCACACTATGTGCTGTTAATCTCCTAGAGACCTTCCCACTGGAATCCATCTTAGCTAAAAGATATGCATGCATATAAGAAGGGCCTTGGGTCAGATAAGATATGGGAAATGAAGCAGGATGATTGGCCAAAGGAAAAAAAGACATAGAAGATGCTCCCATATAAGCAAGTTAAACCACCCTTTTAGGGCTCCTCATTAGAGGATGTACACTCTTGTCTGGATGGGTAGTTCTGCTTGTCTTCTGTCTTAAATAAACTGTTTCTCTGTGTGTTCTCTCATATGTGCTGGCTTCTCATAAATTCTGTACCTATTTTACTATTTCAGTCTTCCTGTAAAACTCTTGTTTTCAGAGAAGCCTAGAGCAAGGGATCTGCTTCTAGACACCAGCCCCTGGTGGTCTTATGGTTAGGATTCCTGGTTTTTACCCAGACGGCCGAGGTTCAATTCCCAGGCAGGAAATTAAGATGTGCCTTCAAGCTGCCACATGCTGCTGTCACCCTGAGCTCATTTGGACTTGCCTTTGGTTCATTAAAGTTTGCTTGTCCTGATTCCCAGGTGAACACATTTTGCTCTTTCTACTGGTTGTTTTATCCTTAATGTCAACAGTTACAGTCTGGGAACTGTGGTTTTCATGTCTGCCACCATCTCTTCTGTGTCAATAAATAAGCCAAGTGGCAGGGAAAGATGACCCCATTTCAATCCAGCAGAATCACACTAGATCAATCCCTGGACATCAATGCAAAGTCGTTTCCTTTCCAGGAACTGAGATGGGAAGGACCAAGGTGGATTTCTTAAGGGCTAAGATCAATCTCAGTAAAAGCGAAGTCACTGAGTAGTGTCCAACTCTTTGCATATGGACTGTAGATTACCATGCCCCCTGCCCGTGGGATTTTCCAGGCAAGAGTACTGGAGTGGGTTGCCATTTCCTTCTCCAGAAGATATTCCCAACCCAGGGATCGAACCTCGGTCACCCGCATTATAGGCAGACACTTTACCGTCTGAGCCACTGGGGAAGTAAGTACCCAGGAACAAACCCTAGGCTTTGACAGAGCTCAGTTCACATTTTTCAAAAGGTGAAAACCTCGTGTGTACAAAGGTTAAAATACAAATGAACTGAAAACAGCGGACTTTATTAGAGACAGTTCATATTGATCACAAAAATCAATCAGATACATGTCACAGATATTTTAAAAATAAATGTTATAAAGTCTCAGATTGTTTGTAACCATTGCTAACAGTCTACTCTAAAACAAATGAACCCAAATATGGGAAAAATAATCTTTATATTTGTTGAATTGAAATATAATCAAAATAATATTTAGATATATAAAAGGACATTTAAGGATTTGTGGAGAAGCAAATGGCAACCCACTCCAGTGTTCTTGCCTGCAGAACCTCAGGGATGGAGGAGCCTGGTAGGCTGCTGTCTATGGGGTCACACAGAGTCAGACATGACTGAAGTGACTTAGCAGTAGTATCATGGAAAAGTTATTGAAAAAATATCAAGACATGAAATTTTATGAAAAATGCAATGATGATAACTAACAACATCAGTATCCACAATGTGCCAAACACATTTCTAAGATCTTTACATATGTTAACTTCATTCTCATAAACATATAAAGAAGACAATTTTTCCCAGTTTCTGGATAAAGAATCCTAGGATCAAAGAGTTTAAGTAACATGTAAGTTACTCGGTGTCCCAGAGAGAGTACACCACACAGTCAAGATCTAAAACAAAGTGCTCAGTTTCAGGTTTTTTACTTATAATGACTATGCTACATTAACAACAACATACACAAATACACACAATTAATACTGGAATCATATAAACCAAAATATGATCAGTCATTGCACTGAACTATGAGATTTAAGGTCATTTATAGATCATCTTTTCAATTTAATAGCTTTTTTCTTTTTCAGCTTACATGTCCAGTTGCTCCATTTCATCCCAAAGAAAAAGAAAAGTAAGAAGGCAAAGTGGGTATATGAAGAGGCCTTACAAATAGCTAAAAGAAGAAGAGAAGTGAAAAACAAGGGAGAGAGGGAAAAGTATATCCAACTAAACACAGATTTTCAAAAAACAGCACAGACAGACAAAAAGGCCTTCTTCAATGAACAGTGTATAAAACTAGAAGAAAACAACAGAAAGGGAAAGACTGGAGATCTCTTCAGGAGAATTGGAGATATCAAGGGAACATTTTGCACAAGTGCCAAGTTGCTCAGTCGTGTACGACTCTTTGTGACCCTATGGATGGTAGCCCACCAGGCTCCTCTCTCCAGGGGGATTCTCCAGGCAAGAACACTGGAGTGGGTTCCCATGCACTTCTCAAGGAGATCTTCCCAACCCAGGGATCCAACCTGCATCCCTTATGTCTCCTTCATTGGCGGGTTCTTCACCACCAGCTCCACCTGGTAAGCCCATGCATAGGGAAATGGTAAAAATAAGGTCTTCCAAGGGAAGAAGCTGGAGCAACGAGAGGTGCCCACTCACTGAGGAAAGTCACAGTAAGGAACCTGAACTCCTTTCCTATTTGAAAAGAAGAGCCAGTAGAGATAAATCAGAGAATGAAGACATCGGATTCCTATCACTATGACTGCAGTGTGGAGGGAGGCAAGTCAGGGGGCTGCTGGAGTAATCCAGGACATAGAGATCTTGGATTTCAGATGAGGGAGACATGTTTACAGATTTGAGAAGCACTATGGAAATAAATTTCACATGGCATGCTAATTTTACTGTAGAAAATGAGTGTAATGTAACAGTCTCTGTCTTTTGTAGTAGTCTCATTTGGATATTGGGCTTGCACTGTCATTGATCTATTGAGACTAAAGTTGTCTTTTGAGGAGAATGGGCATAACTTGTGAATTTGGAGCCTGAGCAGAGAACATTTGCAAGTAAGAGGGAATTTTTAGTGTATCTGAACCTCTCATGGGAGTTTTGAATTTAAAATAGGTGCCAGCATGGATTTGGGGGCATATCCCACCTATTCAGGTGAAGACTTGCCATTTATAGGCCTGAATAATAAAACTCCTACATTCTTATTTCCCTAATGCTATTCCAGTGTTTATGTTTAATAGAGTCCAACTCTGCAACTCCATGGCCTATAGCCCATGAGCCTCTGTCCATGGGATTTTTCAGGCAAGAGTACTGGAGTGGGTTGCCATTTCCAAAGATAGGCACAATAAAGGACATAAATGGTAGAGACCTACCTAACAGACACTGAGGAGATCAAGAAGAGACGGAAAGGATACACGGAAGAATTACATAAAAAAAAAGATCCAGGTGAACCAAATGACTATGATGGTGTGTTCAGCCACCCAGAGCCAGATATTCTGGAGAGTGAAGTCAAGTGGGCCTTAAGAAGCACTGCTATTAATAAAGCTAGGGGATTTGACAAATTCCAGAACTATTCAAAACCCTAAAGAATGATGTTGCATTCAATATATCAGCAAATCTGGAAGACCCAGCAGTGGCCACAGGACTGGAAAGTGTCAATCTTCATCCCAGTTCCCAAGAAGCATAGTACAAAAGAATGTGCTAACCATCAGACAGTTTCACTCATCTCCCATGCTAGTAATGTCATGCTTAAAATCTTACATGCTAGGCTTCAGCATTATGCAAACCAAGAACTTCCAGATGTCCAAAATGGATTTAGAAAAGGAAGAGGAATCAGAGATCAAATTGCCAACATTCACTGGACTGTAGAAAAAGCTAAGGATTTCCAAAAAAAACACATGTATCTCTGTTTCATTGACTACCCCAAAGTCTTTGACTGTGTGGATCATAATAAACTATGGAAAGCTCTTAAAGTGATGGGAATATCAGACCATCTTACCTGACTTCTGAGAAACCTTTATAAGGGTCAAGAAGCAACAGTTAGAACCCTATATGGAACAACTGATTGTTTCAAGATTGAGAAAGGAGTATGACAGGGATGTCTACTGTCACCCTCTTTGTTTAATCTCTATGATGAGCACATCATGAGAAACACCAGGATGAATGAGTCACAAGCTGGAATCAAGATAGACAGGAAAAATACATCAGCAACCTCAGATATGCTAATGATACCACTCTAATCACAGAAAGTGAAAAGGAACTAAAAAGCACCTTCAGGAGATGGTGACGGACAGGGAGGTCGGGTGTGCTGCAGTCATGAGGTCGCAAAGAGTCAGACAAGACTGGGCAACTGAATAACAATAGCCAGTTGCTCCAGCACTATGTATTTTTAAAATTATTTTATTTATTTTAATTGGAGGTTAGTTACTTTACAATATTGTAGTGGGTTTTGTCATACATTGACATGAATCAGCCATAAGCATACATCTGTTCCCCATCCTGAAACCCCCTCCCAGCTCCCTCCCCATACCATCCCTCAGGATCATCCCACTGCACTGGCCCTGAGCACCCTGTCTCATGCATTGAACCTGGACTGGCAATCTATTTCACATATGATAATATACAAGTTTCAATGCTACTCTCTCAAATCATCCCACCCTTACCCTCTCTCACAGAGTCCAAAAGACCGTTCTATACATCTGTGTCTCTTCCCCCTTCTCTTCTCTTTTGCTGTCTCACATATAGGGTCATTGTTACCATCTTTCTAAATTCCATATATATGTGTTAGTATACTGTATTGCTATTTTTCTTTCTGGCTTACTTCACTCTGTATAATAGGCTCCAATTTCATCCACCTCATTAGAACTGATTCAAATGTATTCTTTTTAATGACTGAGTAGTAATCCATTGTGTATATGTACCACAGCTTTCTTATTCATTCATCTGCCAGTGGACATCTAGGTTGCTTCCATGTCCTGGCTATTGTAAACAGTGTTGTAATGAACATTGGGGTACAGGTGTCTCTTTCAATTCAGTTTCCTCAGTGTGTATGCCCAGCAGTGGGATTGCTGGGTCATATAGCAGTTCTATTTCCAGTTTTTTAAGGAATCTCCACACTGTTCTCTAGAGTGGATGTACTGGTTTGCATTCCCATCAACAGTGTAAGAGGGTTCCCTTTACTCCATACCGTTTCCAGCATTTATTGTTTGTGGGCTTTTGGATAGCAGCCATTGTGACTGGTGTGAGATGGTGTCTCACTGTGGTTTTGATTTGCATTTCTCTGATAATAAGTGATGCTGAGCATCTTTTCATGTTTTTGTTAGCCATCTGTATGTCTTCTTTGAGAAATATCAGTTTAGTTCTTTGGCCCATGTTTTAGAATGGGTTGTTTATTTTTCTGGCATTGAGCTGCAGGAGCTGCTTATATATTTTTGAGATTAATTCTTTGTTAGTTGCTTCATTTGCTATTATTTTCTCCCATTATGAAAGCTGTCTTTTCACCTTGCTTGTAGTTTCCTCCATTGTGCAAAAGTTTTCAGTTTAATTAGGTCCCAATTGTTTATTTTTGCTTTTATTTCCATTCCTCTACGAGGTGGGTCATAGAAGATCTTGCCGTAATTTATGTCAGAGAGTGTTTTGCCTATGATTTCCTCTAGGAATTTTATAGTTTTTGGTCTTATGTTTAGATCTTTAATCCATTTTGAGTTTATTTTTGTGTATGGTGTTAGAAAGTGTTTTAGTTTTGTTCTTTTACAAGTGGTTGACCAGTTTTCCCAGCACCACTTGTTAAAGAGATTGTCTTTTCACCTCTAACTACCCCCTCCCTCTTCTTTTCTCCATGTAACTCAGTGAACCTCTCTGGGTGTCCCTCAATGTGGAGAAATTTTCATCTTTAACCTAGATGTTTTATCATCAGTGCTGTATAGAAAAGTCTTGAGGCTACTGTAAAAATAAAACTGAAAATCAGAAGCAGGAGGCTTAAGTCCAAATCCTGAGAACATCAGAGAACTCCTCAATCCAGGGAACATTAATATGGAGAAATTTTCATCTTTAACCTAGATGTTTTATCATCAGTGCTGTATAGAAAAGTCTTGAGGCTACTGTAAAAATAAAACTGAAAATCAGAAGCAGGAGGCTTAAGTCCAAATCCTGAGAACATCAGAGAACTCCTCAATCCAGGGAACATTAATAGATAGGAGCTCATCAAATGCCTCCATACCTACACTGAAATCAAGCACCACCCAAGGGCCAACAAGTTCCAGAGCAAGACATACCATGCAAATTCTCCAGCAACACAGGAACACACCCCTGAGCTTCAATATACAGGCAGCTCAAAGTTACCCAAACCATAGACATCTCAACTCATTACTGGACACTTCATTGCACTCCAGAGAGAAGAAATCCAGCTCCACCCACCAAAACTCCGATACAAGCTTTCCTAACCAAGAAACCTTGTCAAGCCACTGATATAACCCCAACCACAGTGAGGAAACTCCATAATAAAGAGAACTCCACAAATTCCCAGAATATAGAAAGGCCACCCCAAACACAACAATATAGCCAAGATGAAGAGACATAGGAATACCCAGCAGGTAAAGGAACAGGAGAAACACCCACCAAACCAAACAAAAGAGGAAGAGATAGGGAATCAACCTGAGAAAGAATTCCAAATAATGATAGTGAAAGTGATCCAAAATATTGAAATCAAACTGGAATCACAGATAAATAACCTGGAGAAGATGCAAGAAAGGTTTAACAAGGACCTAGAAGAAATAAAAGAGTCAATATATAATGAATAATGCAATAAATGAGATCAGAAACACTCTGGAGGCAACAAACAGTAGAATAATGGAGGCAGAAGATAGGATTAGTGAAATAGAAGATAGAATGGTAGAAATAAATGAATCAGAGAGGAAAAAAGAAAAACGAATTAAAAGAAATGAGGACAATCTCAGAGACCTCCAGGACAATATGAAATGCTCCAACATTCGAATTATAGGAGTCCCAGAAGAAGAAGACAAAAAGAAAGACATGAGAAAATACTTGAGGAGATAATAGTTGAAAACTTCCCTAAAATGGGGAAGGAAATAATCACCCAAGTCCAAGAAACCCAGAGAGTTCCAAACAGGATAAACCCAAGGTGAAACACCTCAAGACACATATTAATTAAATTAACAAAGATTAAACACAAAGAACAAATATTAAAAGCAGCAAGGGAAAAAGAACAAATAATACACAAGGGGATTCCCATAAGGATAACTGCAGATCTTTCAATAGAAATTCTTCAGACCAGGAGGGAATGGCAAGACATACTTAAAGTGATGAAAGAAAATAACCTACAGCCCAGATTTCTGTACCCAGCAAGGATCTCATTCAAATATGAAGGAGAAATCAAAAGCTTTACAGAGAAGCAAAAGTTGACAGAATTCAGCACCACCAAACCAGCTCTCCAACAAATCCTAAAGGATATTCTCTAGACAGGAAACACAAAAAAAGCATATAAACCCGAACCCAAAACAATAAAGTAAATGGCAACGGGATCATACTTATCAATAATTACCTTAAATGTAAATGGGGTGAATGCCCCAACAAAAAGGCAAAAACAGGCTGAATGGATACAAAAACAAGACCCCTATATATGCTGCCTACAAGAGACCCACCTCAAAACAAGGGACATATACAGACTGAAAGTGAAGGGCTAGAAAAAGATGTTCCACACAAATAGAGCCCAAAGAAAGCAGGAGTAGCAATACTCATATCTGATAAAATAGACTTTAAAACAAAGGCTGTGAAAAGAGAAAAAGAAGGCCACTACATAATGATTAAAGGATCAATCCAAGAAGAAGATATAACAATTATAAATATATATGCACCCAACATAGGAGCACCGCAATATGTAAGACAAATGCTAACAAGTATGAAAGGGGAAATTAACAATAACACAATAATAGTGGGAGACTTTAATACCCCACTAACATCTATGGA
>SJYT01051074.1:650634-675562 GCA_006410635.1 Cephalophus harveyi | reverse complement strand
AAGAAAAGTTATGTCCAACCTAGATAGCATTTTCAAAAGCAGAGACATTACTTTGCCGACTAAGGCCCGTCTAGTCAAGGCTATGGTTTTTCCTGTGGTCATGTATGGATGTGAGAGTTGGACTGTGAAGAAGGCTGATCGCCGAAGAATTGATGCTTTTGAACTGTGGTGTTGGAGAAGACTCTTGAGAGTCCCTTGGACTGCAAGGAGATCCAACCAGTCCATTCTGAAGGAGATCGGCCCTGGGATTTCTTTGGAAGGAATGATGCTAAAGCTGAAACTCCAATACTCTGGCCACCTCATGCGAAGAGTTGACTCATTGGAAAAGATTCTGATGCTGGGAGGGATTGGGGGCAGGAGGAGAAGGGGACGACCGAGGATGAGATGGCTGGATGGCATCACGGCCTCAATGGACGTGAGTCTGAGTGAACTCCGGGAGATGGTGATGAACAGGGAGGCCTGGCGTGCTGCAATTCATGGGGTCGCAAAGAGTCGGACACGACTGAGCGACTGAACTGAACTGACCTGGGTGATAGATGTACATCTTATTTTTCACTGCTTAAAATAATCCTGAAACTCCACTTAGGATTATTTTAGAAACTATATAAGAAACCCTCTTCCTTTAGCCTTATAAAATTTTGGACCCCTCCAAATATCAGTCAGCTCAAACTATTTCCTCATTCACTAGAAAAGAAACTGAGGCACAGAGATGAGCCACCATTGAAGGTCTGCAAAAACAGGAACTTTGCTTAAGAGCAAGTATAAGAAAGCATAACTTATCTCAAGCCAATGGTCTGCTGAACTCCCCTGAGTATACTACAGCAAAGTTTAAGATAGGTCTGTTGGAGAATTAATCTTTAAAATCTAGGTAACAGATAATCAATAAGGACCTCTGTATAACACAAAGAAATCTACTTAATATTTTGTAACCACCTATATGGGAAAAGCATCTGATAAAAGAATGGATATATTATAACTGAATCATTTAGCTGTACACCCAAAACTAACAATGCTAGAAATCAACTATGCTCCAATAAAAGATAAAAATTCAATTAAAAGAATTTAAAACATCATCTTGAGGCCTTCTCAAAGACTCCTTTAAATATGACACCAATTATCTGTCACTGTGTATGAATGGATTAAACACCATGATTACATTTAATGATTTAAATTTATAAATGAACTTGATGTCCATAAACCATACTTGCAATACCAAATATATGGATCTATTTTAAAAGGGTCTTTGAATATTCTTCCCAGTCATTGTTTAGTTTTACAGGAGTTTTATATTCTGATGAGTACTAATTTTTATCATAAAAATGTTTTGGCTTCATATATTCTATTAATAACATCAGTTTTCCTGCTGGATATTTCAATACTTTTTCCTCCGAAATCAAGATTCTTTTTCATTAAAAGTAGTGAGAAGAAAAAGACACAACAAACTATTTATTTGTTGGTTATCAACACTGATTTACTGTTTTCTGATGGTTTAGAAATGACTAATTATTTTCTAGCTACTTCCTTCATAGCAATGTCTAGCACAGTGCCCCATGTATAACAGCAATCTAATAATTAATGAATAATAACTTTAATAAAAGGAAAATCTGATACTCTTTAAAAATAAGATACTATAATTACCTGTTTTACAGTTTAATGCCAATAATTCCATGTTTAAATGTCATTTAATTTTCAACAAAATACCTGTTTTCTATAGTTCCTCTCTTACTCACCAAATCATGCATCTTTTCCAGTATTCATCTCTTTGCTGTTTATAAAAATGGGTCTGACCTTTCAGAAAAAAATCAATAAATTCTTTTGAACATTTGATGAAATCTATGGATCCTTTCCCCCTAAAACACACACAATCATGAAAGTTTACACATCGATTGTAGGCGTCTTTAGATCTCTTGAAGCATATCCATTGTCTCTTGGGGGTATGGACCCCAAATTAGGTTATATTTTATAATATATCTCTGCATATAAGTATATCCATTATGTATGACTGTATCTGAGACAAGCTCTATGCACAGAGTATTGTTCAGTTAAATTATATTACTGCAGAATCTTTACTGGAGAGTCAACTTTCATGAACACATATGTTGCTTTAGACTACTGGGATCTCATTTGGCCTCCTGTGCTATTAATTTACTTTATAATAAATTACTCATACACTGGGGAATTAAATCAGATTATAACAAACTCCCTTAAGTGGCAGAGGTAAGAAGGAAGAGAAATGTAAAGAAAAAAGAAAAGGTAGCTAATGAAAAAACAGATTCTCAAGAGGGGTGCCTGTCTGTCAAAGGAAAGGAAAGAAGTTGAAGACGTAATCTACCTTATAATTTTGTAAGACCCCAATAACCCTAAAAGTTTAAATAAACTAACTGAGGCAAGGGAAAATAAATGTGAAATCGGTGGGGAAAAAATAAAAACCCATAAAAATAGGAACAATGCATCTCTCTGACGTGTACTAGGTTCATCCTTGAGTTACAGATGGAAGAGAGTTGTAGGTAAGCAACTGAAAAAATATATAAGAGATAGGGAAAAGTATCTCCAATAGAATTGAAAATACTTTCAAAGCATCTGACAATCCATCCTAGATGGATCTTTTATTTCCCAAGACAAACCACTCAAGTTGCAACTTGTAGACAAAACTTTTGTGAAGAATTTCAAAGTACACTTCACATTAAGGAATGTAGGCATCCCTCTTTCATCTCACAGAAATAAATCTTGAAAATATTCATCAAATTCTTCTTCCCTATTTAAAAGAAAAAGTATACATATTGATTAAAATCAACAGAGAAAAAAATTACTAGGTGACACGTTATATGAAATTAAGGTAATTCAAACCAACATACTTGCTGGTTCTTTTATATATATATATAATTTCATGATTCAGCTATCAAGTAATTCTTGGCTTCTAAAATAATCATAACTATGCCCAAACTGATTAAAGTGTTGTATATGGTGGCATGTATCCCTAAACATATTTATACCTAAGATTTTACTCTGAAGTACTTTGTGTTATATCATTGCTTCTCTTTACTTTCTTGGTTGACTTTGTTACTTACTCTGTTCATTCTCATTTCAAATGAATGAAAAAACTATTTTAAGGAAAAATACAAGTCTTACTTCTAAGAATAGGGACGATCTGCTTAGGTTGCAGGTTTTATTACTCTGAGAAGAGTAAATATGTATTTGTAGCAGTGGAGATTATATCTGAAAGAACAGAACTCTGAAAGGAGATACTAAATTATAATATATTAAAATATGAAAATTAAAGTACTAAATAAATATTAGTGCTAGGAGCCCAGAGCAGTACAATGAAAATAGCACAGGTTTTCAAGTCAGACAGTATTTAAGTCCTAGCTCTGTCAGTTACTAGCTAGGTAAGCAAATTATTTAACTTCTCTGGGCTCAGTTTCTTTATCTATATAATAAAGAACATCACATTTCCTTAAAGAGCTGTTGTGAAGATTAAGTGTATGTACAGTTGCTTTTCTTCCTTCTGGGAACAGACAATCAAGCTACACAAATTCTGCCTACCAATCTCTTTAGAAAATGTTCTTTTTGATTAGAAATTCACAATGAGACTCCATCATTTTGTTTTAAGTGACTGTGATGGATAAAACCCCCACAATCATGTTCAAATTAAAAAAAAAAATTACAGAATCAGTACAGTTGATTTAAGAATTACCTACAATTTGGTATTCTACATGCTACTGTCCCTTTCCCAAAGCATGACAGCAAAATGCAGCTGAATTTTTAAAACTGTAGTAAGAACTTAGACGTATGAAATTAGCTGAACCTCTGTGTGTACTCAGATGTACTGTGTACTCTCATGTACTTAGCACATGATGTCAAGTTTTTATAAGGTCCCAAAGAGCTCTGGATTATAGAACCCCTCTTAGGCTTTACTTATGGATCTTTACTGCCATAAAGGTGAGTGGACTCTGAGACCTATTCTTTCATTTTCAGCTCTTCAAGGGTAAATTTTAGGGTCAAAAGTTCAGTTGATAGTTTGACTAGGATAGCAATACCTTTTTAGAAATCTGTTCTATAATGACCACTCATTTTGGAATTCTTTATTTGGCAAGAAAAAAAAAGATCATAGAAAACAATCTTTTTTTTTTTAAGGCCTCTTTTCAACACACTTGAATTCTATTACACTGAGAACATATTATACAATTAGCAAGATGTTTTATCATCAACTTAAGTTAGTGAATTATGATTGATTCAATAAATCTCTTATTATGAACTATGAAGACTGCATTAACAAAATGGGACTAAAATTTATTGAGCACCTACTATATTGGTAGGTATTGTACCTGGTGCTTTATATTCTTAATTATATTAAATTTTCACAATACACTATGTAGTCAGTATTATTTTATCCTCTTTCAACAGATAAAGCTCAAGTGGTGAATATCCCAGTTTATCAGAGCTGATAATATTCCAGCCTATATCCCAACAGCTCTCCCAAGCAGTAACAGAGAACAATGCATGTGTCAAGCTGTCTTTGGGGGCAAGAAAACTTTGACACCTGTATATATCTTTGAGGAATTCTTCCGTTCAAGTTTATGATAATCAGAACATCATGGGTAGACTCTAGAAGCTAGTAAACAGGACCTCTCTGAAAGAACCTAAGCGAAGTCTAGGGGGTCATCTGTTACGGGGAGATGAGGAAAGAATTACTCACCAAGAGGGAGCTGGGTAAGTTGGCTGTTTGTGGCCATAAAACAATGGCTGGGAATAAACTCTGATCTCATGGTCCTTGGTTTAAATCAACATTCATGATGCTAAAGTTTTCATTAAGTTATCAAAAATGGCTGTGGTCATAGCTTTCTAGACTGATTGTAGAAGGTATGCAATATCATTTTCTATTAACATCAGGACTTACTGTGATTTTTCATCTGTCTCTGGTAGTGGGCCCTTCCAAAGTTCAGACTCTGAAGCACTTTCTTCCTCATCAGAGTTTCCTGTTTATTTAAAAGAGATTTTTTAAAAATGTGCATATTAAATTAAAAACATATTTTGATCTATCCACCAATAATACAATTAACTTTGGATTTAACTGGTTTAGCTTCAATTTTTATGGCTCTCTGAAAATTTAATTCACTTTTCCAGACTAATAAATTATTGTGAAAAATAATAAGCTGAGATATACCAAAGAGCCTCAGCAAATAGACCATGGATTTAAAGTCTCATGGGAAACTTCTCTAAGTTATAGTGAGTTAAAGTAACAATTCCAATAATAACTCTATATTATAAAGGGAAATAAGAGCTATATTACCTCTTGCAATATAGTTGTCTTTAACTTAGTTTCTTCTTTTTATTGATCATACAAAAGACATGCAGGTTAAGATTTTTGTAGAGACTATATTTACATTAGGATCAAGACCTCAAGAACTGAACTGGTATACAGGACTAGCTAGTAAAATTTGACTCAGATTTTAAAAAAATTAACGCTGATTATATTAACTGGAAGTCCAATTCAATGAAGAAATAGTTCTCATACACTGTTAGGAGTAAATATCCTTTCCTTGAGGAAAATCTGGAAATATAGATCACTTTAGACCCTTGACTGGCAATGATGCTTTAAGAAATTTATTAGAATAAACAAGCTCCTCAAATATATATACATATATATATGAAGATGTTCATTGTATAACAGCAACAACAACTATTGTTGTTGGGGATTAAGAAAACAACTTAAATCCCCACCAATTAGGGATTATGGATTTGGTTAAATAAATACTATATGGCTGTTTAAAAAAAAAAACCAACCATCCATTAGCATATCTGCGATAGAACAATATGCATGCTATATTAAAATTTATAAAAGTTACAGAAAACATGCATAGTATAATACAATATGTATTAAAACATTATATCTACTTACATACATATATATTAAATATATATATATAAATGATAAATTTGTAAGGAATAACCAAACTTAACAGTGATTATATTACATGTAGGCCTGGGATATTTTTATTCTCAGTTCAGTTCAGTCGCTCAGTTGTGTCCGACTCTTTGCGACCCCATGAATCACAGCTCGCCAGGCCTCCCTGTCCATCAACAACTCCCGGAGTTCACTCAAACTCATGTCCATTGAGTTGGTGATGTCATCCAGCCATCTTATCTTTTGACGTTCCCTTCTCCTCCTGCCCCCAATCCCTCCCAGCATCAGAGTCTTTTCCAATGAGTCAACTCTTCATCAGGTGGCCAAAGTATGGGAGTTTCAGCTGCAGCATCAGGCCTTCCAATGAACACCCAGGAATGATCTCCTTAGGATGGGCTAGTTGGATCTCCTTGCAGTCCAAGGGACTCTCAAGAGTCTTCTCCAACACCACAGTTCAAAAGCATCAATTCTTCGGCACTCAGCTTTCTTCACAGTCCAACTCTCACATCCATACATGACCACTGAAAAACCATAGCCTTGACTAGACAGACCTTTGTTGGCAAAGTAATGTCTCTGCCTTTCAATATGCTATCTAGGTTGGTCATAACTTTCCTTCCAAGGAGTAAGCATCTTTTAATTTCATGGCTGCAATCACCATCTGCAGTGATTTGGGAGCCCATAAAAATAAAATCTGACACTGTTTCCACTGTTTCCCCATCTATTTGCCATGAAGTGATGGGACCGGATGCCATGATCTTCGTTTTCTGAATGTTGAGCTTTAAACCAACTTTTTCACTCTCCTCTTTCACTTTCATCAAGAGGCTTTTTAGTTCCTCTTCACTTTCTGCCACAAGGGTGGTGTCATCTGCATACCTGAGGTTACTGATATTTCTCCCAACAATCTTGATTCCAGTTTGTGCTTCTTCCAGTCCAGCATTTCTCATGATGTACTCTGCATATAAGTTAAATAAGCAGGGTGACAATATACAGCCTTGACGTACTCCTTTTCCTATTTGGAACCAGTCTGTTGTTCCATGTCTAGTTCTAACTGTTGCTTCCTGACCTGCATATAGATTTCTCAAGAGGCACTTCCAAAATTTTTTATTATTATTTTAAACAATAATCATGTATTACCTTTAAAGACCAGTAAAAACAATAAAGATACTTGTATTTTTTAAATACAACAGATGTTTCAAATGAATCACCGTATATTAATCAACTAAAAATTATCAAATACTGCAACACATATCATGAGACAATAAAATTATATGCCACAAAGTAATTATGCTAGTAAATAATTCCTCTCCAATAATGACCATTAGTCTGGAAAAGAACTGACACCAATTTGTCTTGTTGACATAGAATGTCCCTTAGTTAAACTCAACACAAAAATAAAGCAGCATTGATTTGCCATGGTGATTCTAGCCTTTTATCTGTTGGACTTTGATCCTTGAATCAACATGTGTATCTGAACTTTGGTCCTAACTGATTCTAGCACAAATTCTAACAAAAAAAGAAAAAAAAAGAAAAAAAGGTAGGGGGAGGGGTTGTACTTCTAATGATCTACACACAAAGATGATAAAATTATAAAGCTTTGGGAGTAAGCTTTGTCATTTCCTACTCCAGGGGATCTTCCTGGCCCAGGGATCGAACCCTAGTCTCTTGCTTCTCCTGCACTGGCAGGAGGATTCTTTACCACTGGTGCAAGCTACTAATTAGATATTATTGATTCATATGTCTCCTGCATTGGCAGGCAGGTTCTTTAACACTAGCACCACCAACTCAATGACAGCCAGCACTGAAACTGCCAATGTCCCAAAACTATATTCGAAAACGACAAAAGTCTCCTGCTCTTTATTTTTATGAAAATTCACTAACTGAGCTAACAAAAAAGATCTTCACAACGCAGATAATCACGATGGTGTGATCACTCACCTAGAGCCAGACAGCCTGGAATGTGAAGTCAAGTGGACCTTAGAAAGCATCACTATGAACAAAGCTAGTGGAGGTTATGGAACTTCAGTTGAGCTATTTCAAATACTGAAAGATGATGCTGTCAAAGTGCTGAACTCAATATGGGAGCAAATTTGGAAAACTCAGCAGTGGCCACAGAACTGGAAAAGGTCAGTTTTCATTCCAATCCCAAAGGCAGGCAATCCCAAAGAATGCTCCAACTACCGCACAATTGCACTCATCTCACACGCTAGTAAAGTGATACTTAAAATTCTCCAAGCCAGGCTTTAGCAATACATGAACTGTGAACTTTCAGATGTTCAAGTTGGTCTTAGAAAAGGCAGAGGAACCAGAGATCAAATTGCCAACATTCGCTGGATCATTGAAAAAGCAAGAGTTCCAGAAAAACATCTATTTCTGCTTTATTGACTATGCCAAAGCCTTTGACTGTGTGGATCACAATCAACTGTGGAAAATTCTGAGAGAGATGGGAATACCAGACCACCTGACCTGCCTCTTTAGAAACCTGTATGCAGCCAAGAAGCACCAGTTAGAACTGGACATGGAACAACAGACTGGTTCCACATAGGAAAAGGAGTACATCAAGGCTGTATATTGTCACCCTGCTTATTTAACTTCTATGCAGAGTACATCATGAGAAATGCTGGGCTGGAAGAAGCACAAGCTGGAATCAAGATTTGTATGCAGCCAAGAAGCACCAGTTAGAACTGGACATGGAACAACAGACTGGTTCCACATAGGAAAAGGAGTACATCAAGGCTGTATATTGTCACCCTGCTTATTTAACTTCTATGCAGAGTACATCATGAGAAATGCTGGGCTGGAAGAAGCACAAGCTGGAATCAAGATTGCCAGAAGAAATATCCAGAACCTCAGATATGCATATGATACCACCCTTATGGCAGAAAGTAAAGAGGAACTAAAAAGCCTCTTGATGAAAGTGAAAGAGGAGAGTGAAAAAGTTGGCTTAAAGTTCAACACTCAGAAAACGAAGATCATGGCATCTGGTCCCATCACTTCATGGGAAATAGATGGGGAAACAGTAGAAACAGTGACTAACTTTATTTTTGGGTTTCCAAAATCACTGCAGATGGTGATTGCAGCCATGAAATTAAAAGACACTTACTCCTTGGAAGGAAAGTTATGACCAACCTAGACAGCATATTAAAAAGCAGAGACATTACTTTGCCAACAAAGGTCTGTCTAGTCAAGGCTATGGTTTTTCCAGTGGTCATGTATGGATGTGAGAGTTGGACTGTGAAGAAAGCTGAGTGCCGAAGAATTGATGCTTTTGAACTGTGGTGTTGGAGAAGACTCTTGAGAGTCCCTTGGACTGCAAGGAGATCCAACCAGTCCATCCTAAGGAGATCATTCCTGGGTGTTCATTGGAAGGCCTGATGCTGCAGCTGAAACTCCAATACTTTGGCTCTTTCAGCAAAGAGCTGACTCATTTGAAAAGACCCCGATGCTGGGAAAGATTGAGGGCAGCAGGAGAAGGAGAGGACAGAGAATAAGATGGTTGGATGGTATCACCGACTCAATGGACATGGGTTTGGGTGGACTCTAGGAGTTGGTGATGGATGGCGAGGCCTGGCATGCAGCGGCTCATGGGGTCACAGACAGCTGTACAAGACTGAGCAACTGAACTGAAACTGAGCTAACAAAAGCACAGAAAAACTAATTAGGCCTAATAAAGTTATCTTCATGGTGTTATCCTATTAACGATGTCAGAGAACAAACCTACCAGGCTTTTGAAAGTGGACAGCTAATTTCAAAAGGCCTTACCACCACCTGTTCTCTTGTTCCCGCTCAAGAGTACTTATCACATGCAAGCTTTCCTACACCAGCTTTCTGCTATCAGACAATCCAGTTTTACTAAAAAAATACAATCGGTTTAGAATAACATTATAAAATAACTCTCTTTGATAGAGGACATGCTGAAAAGTGACCAAATATCCTTAGAGAATCAAATTTTACAAGACTGAAGGTCCCTTTTAGCCCTATGAGGGCTTCCCAGGTGGTGCTAGTGGTAAAGAAACTGCCTGCCAACACAGAAGCAAGAGACTCGGGTTCGATCCCTGGGTCGGGAAGATACCCTGGAGTAGGAAATGGCAACCCCCTCCAGTATTTCTGCCTGGAAAATTCCATGGACAGAGGAACCTTGAGGGCTACAGCCCATGGGGCTGCAAAGAGTTGGACACGATTGAGCACATGTGCATGTACACACACATACACACACATGAATCTAAAATACCTAGTTCCCTGAGGGTGACAGAAACTACAAATCACTTCTTTGATAACTGCTACATACTGCCAGAGGTGGGAAAGGTGTTGATAAGGAAATAACAGTTAGAAGACTGGGCAACATAAAATAGATGCTTGCATTTGTGTCAGCATCAAATCTACACAGCAATTATTGGCAAGTGGCGATCACAATTTAAGTCACCAATTCTGTGTTGGAAGGGGAGCTTGGAGGTCCACCTCTTTACCAATGAATGAACATCTTAGTGTAATAACTTCAGTAACAAGTGGCTGTTTAATCTACACTTAAACACCGCACTGCTTCCTGAAGCAGCCCATCCCTCCATTCCATTCTTCAGATAGTTCTAATTGACAAGTTTTGCCTTAAATTAAGGCAAAAATCTGTCCATGGGCTATTTTTATCCATAGACTCTAGTTCTGCCAAGCAGCCACCAAAAATAAGTCTCCTACATAGTAGCAGTCTTGCAAATATCTACAGTTTCTATGTCTACCTCCTTACCCCTTCCTCTTCACTTTTTTCTAAGCTAAACATCTAAGGCTCCTTCAGCCTTCTTCTATAAAAACATTTCAAGTTCTGGCAATGCTGGCTGTTCTATTCTTGACCTGCTTTAAGTTTTCAATGTTCCCTTTAGAATGTAATGCAAACTGCATATAATTTTCCCCTACATGCTTTGAATAATAAAAGCAGGACTATCATCTTGGTTTTTCTGAACATTATATACCTAAATAACAGCTTACTGAAGAAGCGGCAAGTCTCTAAATATGAAAACAATGGACAGGTCAGACTTTTCACAGACTTTTGATCTGACCTACAGCAGAAAACAAACACAAAATCTAATGTCCAGTATTTTCTTTTTCTCTGATATAACAATAATAGCTACAAGTTATCAAAGACTTACTTTATAATAGAACATGCTTTACATGTCTATTATTTCACTTGACTCTGATAATAATCCAGTGACGTCAAGCCTCTTTATGCCCATTTTACAGATAGAACTGAGACACAGATCAAATCATTTAATGTGAATTTGTATATGTGTCAAAACTGGGGTATAAAGAGTGGACTTACTTCACTGATGAAAGTTACTGATGATATAGGTAAAAGGACATACACTCTGGTGTTATAAATCTGTGTTTAATCATAGCTCTGCCATTAACCAGCTATCTGACCTCAGGCAATTTATGTAAATTCTCTGGGTCTTGCTTTTATCTACAAAATGGGATATTATGTGTCCACTACTAAAATTAAATGTGGTACACAACTAAACTACCTGCGATTAAGATAATTAACAAAAGCAAGTTAAAAACTTTTTCCCCATAGAAACTGGGCTTTTCTTTTTAGACTTGGTTTTAACAATCAGTATGTTACATGGGGGTAAAAGGGTAACTGAATATTTCCCAAATGGAAAAGAAATATAGAAGCAGCAAAATTTGAGTTCTAAAATTGCCAAGACCACCTAAGACAGGTCACTGATGACCTGAGAAGATATCTGGGTTTGACAAACCCTAACAAGGTACCTGTCTCCTACTTGACATGGTACTACTTCAGGAACCAAGATAAGGCAGATATTGTTCAGACTGACCACAGTATTCTCCCCTCCCTACCACTAGAAGTCTGACCTAGCTGAGGAGAGTTGACAGACTTAAGGCTCTTTCTGGGAAATGGGGGAGGATTCAGAGAGCTGGGGGAGGTGGGGGGAGGACAGTGGGAGGGAGAAGGAATGAAGACAAAACGAAAGAATGAATATAAATGGCAAGTAAAGACCTTTCCCCCAAAGATTAAAAATAAAAAACTGGAATTGAAAAAGGACAATCTTTTTTTCTACATTAAATTGGACTTCACACCTCTAACTGCAATGTATAGTTGGAAACAGGCAAAAACTATAAATTTTCCCATTTTAACTTGTTATGCTTTCTAAAAATATATATACTTACTACCCCATCCTCAGATAGCTTAACATGCCTGGCTATGTTCTATACATTGTCAGGAAACTTAACCTAATTTAGAAGAAGCTACGTATAGATTAGGACTGACATGAGAAGAAAGGAAGTATCATTGCTTTTGACACTTCAAAAACAGAACTAAACAGACATTTCTCCAAAGACGACATACGGATGGCTAACAAACACATGAAAAGATGCTCAACATCACTCATTATCAGGGAAATGCAAATCAAGACCACAATGAGGTACCATTTCACACCAGTCAGAATGGCTGCGATCCAAAAGTCTACAAGCAATAAATGCTGGAGAGGGTGTGGAGAAAAGGGAACCCTCTTACACTGCTGGTGGGAATGCAAACTAGTACAGCCACTATGGAGAACAGTGTGGAGATTCCTTAAAAAACTGTAAATAGAACTGCCTTATGACCCAGCAATCCCACTGCTGGGCATACACACCGAGGAAACCAGAATCGAAAGAGACACATGTACCCCAATGTTCATTGCAGCACTGTTTATAATAGCCAGAACATGGAAACAACCTAGATGTCCATCAGCCGATGAATGGATAAGAAAGCTGTGGTACATATACACAATGGAGTATTACTGAGCCATTAAAAAGAATTCATTTGAATCAGTTCTAATGAGATGGATGAAACTGGAACCTATTATACAGAGTGAAGTAAGCCAGAAAGAAAAACACCAATACAGTATACTGACACATATATATGGACTTTAGAAAGATGGCAGTGATGACCCTGTATGTGAGACAGCAAAAGAGACACAAATGTATAGAAAGGACTTTTGGACTCTGTGGGAGAGGGAGAGGGTGGGATGATTTGGGAGAATGGTATTGAAACGTGTATACTATCATGTAAGAACGAAGCACATGCCTATGTTTGATAAGGGATACAGGATGCTTAGGGCTGGTGCACAGGGATGATCCAGAGAGATGATGTGGGGTGGGAGGTGGGAGGGGGATTCGGGATTGGGAGCTAATATACACCCATGGTGGATTCATGTCAATGTATGGCAAAACCAATACGGTATTGTAAAGTAAAATAAAGGAAAAAAAAAAAATGTTGAAAACAAAATGGTGTGAGTAGAATAATTTATAAAGAATATGCTGTATTCCTAAACTAGAGCAATGCCTCCACTGATATCTCCCTCTTCGGTAAACTTTTAAACAATGAGTATCTTAAAAATTTTATTAAAAAAAATTTCTGATTACTGAACACTTAAAAATTCCCCTTAAGAATTATATACTAAAATGCTAATACTGAATTTGAGAGGTGGGATTTACAGTAGTTACTTCCTGAGTTTGCCACATAGACATATTCCTTGAAATCAGAAAAAAAAAAAAAAACACTTAATTTTAAAAATTTACTAGTAAGCCAAGAAGTCTCAAATCTCTGAATTTCTATACATCTGCTGCTGCTAAGCTGCTTCAGTCGTGTCTGACTCTGTGCGACCCCATAGACAGGAGCCCACAGGCTCCCCCGTCTCTATACGTCTAGATACTATCAAATAAATTAGATATTCTATTGAAGTACATTTTACTTTTAGACCCTAAGCCTATTTACTGTAAGGTCTTAAAGAAAAATTCGAGATTGTATTACTGTTGAGAAGCGAGATTATTGTTTGTTATATACAAATGGATGCCCCCTTTTATGAACCCACAGGAGATTCTGCTCTCAAAACTGCCTGGAAAAAGCTGAACGCCCTGTGAGTTCTCTTTAATATTGTATGGGTACAATTAATCATTCTACTATCCTTTCTTTGGTTTGGTTGTTAGGAAGAACAGTGACAAATTTGTGATCTACCTTTGCAATTATGCAAGACTTTTTGGTAAACATTTCTCTGTATTAAATTTACCTCTAGATTTACTTTCCTATGCTCCCTTATTTTTCCATTACTTTGATTTCACCTTTAAAAAAAATCTTATTTTATTGTAAACCATTGTGAATACTTTTTGGAATGCTGCAGGGAAAAAAACAATAATGAGATTTGTAGCAAATATTCAATGAAATCCAATCTGGTGAAAACTGTAGGATTTATTAAAAAATTGACCAGTAACAACCAGTTGCTAACATTTTGCTTTCTATGCACAAAACAGAGATATTTAACTTGATTAATCAAAATCACCAAATGAGAGAATACTCATTCTTGTGCAATATAAGCAACATTTCTTAAATGTGAATCCATCTCCCCAAATTCTTTTTCTGTCCCAATCTTAACCCTTTGGTTCTCTTCCTTCACACTCTATAATGTGAAATCAAAACGTGTATCCACTTTACTTAGTGAAAAAAAAATTGTGCTCTTCTATACCTGAAATCAGAAACTTTTAAATGATTTAATTTGGGGAAGAAATACACTTTTGGTTTTTTTCCTATGATTTTTCTCACACAGTAGGAAAAAAATTACAGGACAAGTCACAGTTTGTGGGAAACAAAAACTGCAAATAACTTGAATATTTTTATTAAATAAAAACTTGATACTTACTGTTGACAGAACTTTCTGATTTCACTGAGGATGAATGCGCTGGGAAAAACAAAAAATGAATGTGATTAAAACAAACCAGTACTGTTTTGTCAAGAATCACTGTGCAGTGGTGTAACAGCCATAGCTATACCAGAATTCTCCCAAGTAGTCTAGTTTACTTTCTAGTCAACTTTATAGTCTAGTAAACTTTATAGTCTTGCAGGAAAGCACTTCACTGTCTTCTGATCTTCCCTGTTCCTTTGACTTATCTCCCTAATTAAAATGTTAGGTCCTTTTAGGCATGGGTATTTTAAGCTCTTGTACAGGCTGGAATACCTAGCATAAAACTTAAAAAATAATAAACACCTATAAAAAATATCTCATGTTGCTAGGGCGGGGGGAAAGCTCATAGATTACCTACAGTACAACAAATATTTTATCTACAGATTTGCAACATTCAAGAGCAGTTTACAAATAAATAGTTTTTCTTAATACTTTTTTGAAGATCATATGCAGTAAGAATTCACAGTAATTGAAAATCACACAAAAAATTATGTCATAAAACAACATTTGAGTTCCACAATGGTTACCCAGTGAGAGAACAGAAAAGTGCTAAAGATGTATTAATTAAAAAAAAAAAACAAATCATCATATATACAGTGTCATGCTGGAAGACCTCAGGGGAAATATTTCTGAAGGCTGCTAAGTCAAAAAAGAACACAACAGATGGAGAGTAACAATTCCTCCAACCTCTCTGGATGAAAGTCAAAGTCGTTCAGTTTTGATTCTTTGCAACCCCATAGCCTATACCGTCCATGGAATTCTCCAGGCCAGAATATTGGAGGGGGTAGTCTTTCCCTTTTCCAGGGGATCTTCCCATCCCAGGGATCGAACCCAGGTCTCCCGCATTGAGGGCAGATTATTTACCAGCTGAGCCACAAGAGAAGCCCAAGAATACTGGGGTGGGTAGCCTATCCCTTCTCCAGCAGATCTTCCTGACCGAGGAATTGAACTGGGGTCTCCTGTATTGCAGGCGGATTCTTTCTCAACTAAGCTTTCAGGGAAGCCCACCTCTCTGGGTAGATCTCATAATTAGTCCAAACTGTCACACAAATGATCCCTTAAGGCCAGACAAGAGGGTGTGAGAGACACAGGATAAAGATTCCAAAGTAAGTCAAGGCCTGGACTGCCACAAGTGCTTTATGTTATTGTGTCTTTACTCCTACTCATTTCCCAGTCATCAAAAAACAAATAAAAACATGGTTAGCCTTCCTGTAGCAAAAGAAACATCCTCTTCTCTGTCATTTTCTCTGTCATGTAAGGAACATGATACCTGCTTCCAAGTGTCTATTATCTTAAAAATGGCACACAGTTGGAACTAAAAAGGAAGAAGTTGTAGGTTTGGACTAAATGTTAAGAAAAATCTGCTAGCAATTACAACTATCTGAAATGTAAAGGAATATTTTGGATAATGGATTCTTTTTCCCTGGAGGTGTTGAAGCTAAAGCAGAACAGTACATGATAAAGAGCAGAGCATGTCAGACTTTATTGTGCATATGAGTCATCCTGGGAACTTGAAGTCAACTGTAATTCAGGAGATCTGCGAGGGTCTGAGGTTATGCATTTCTAACAAGCTCCCAAGTGATGACAATGCAGAGGACCATATTTTGAAAGGCAAAACCATAGAATATCTTTTCAATCATGATTTCCAGGGCTGATTTCTGATGTTCCCTGCGACACAGAAATTGGCTGACTTCACTGACTCACTTAAGCACTGTGCTTAGGAACTGGGGATAAAGAATTAAATAAGTCACATAGTCCTTTCCTTAACAGAAAATAAATTATTCCAAGAGTGGTACGTATTTCTAAAGGAGAGTGCAAGGTGCTATCAGAATGTGCTAACAGGGAACTAGCCTTGCCTGGAAAAGTAGAGTGAAGGGAATCAGACAAGGCCTACTTAAGGAACTGATCTTGGGGGCAGGGTGGAGGTGGAGGATTAAGATCTTGAACTTTCTGCCAAGACAGTTTACCTAAATATCCCTTTGTGTTCATACCTGCCAATGGAGACTGGTCCTCAAAGTCCAGTTATTGATCTTTCTTACATTTTCTCTGTTGGTTCAGCTATCTAGCCATCCAATTATCTACCCATTTACCTATTTAACATTCTGTATGATAGTAACCCGAGTTATGGGAGTTGACAGGATCACACAGGGAGAACAGAGAGAAAAAAGGTCTGTAAGAGCCCTGAGTAATTCCAACACCTAAGGGTAAGATTGAGGAGAAACTATAGTCTAAAACGTCTGGGGAGAGACCAAAAAGACAGGAAGAAAACTCAAGAAAGTAGGTTGTTTTGAGGAATGTTAGCAGTCCAAAGGCAGCTGAGATTAAGCATTTATTAATTAATTCAAGTTTGGGACAAATTAAGGTGGCCTGGCAAGAAAGTATCACACCAAGATTGACCTAGTTACAGACAATCACTCACAAATATCAAAAAATTAAAGAGGTTTTATATGGTCCTCCTAAAGTTTGATAAAATGTTGTCATTTTCTGCTTTATACCAAAGCTGAAAAAGAAAGAACTATATCCTATACTCTCTATCAAAGATGCTCCAAATAAAGAGTAAATAAGAAAGATGTCTCAATTCTACTTTGCTTGGGTTTTCTGTCTTCAAAATATTTCATTTTCTTATTCTTTATTATACCTAACATGTGCTAGTGGGGTGCTGGGGACAGAGCAATGAACACAGCAGACAGAATTCCTGCTCTCTTGTGCTTTTATGTAATTGTCATATGTATAATGAGGGAAAAGTTCTAGGGTTGTGACAGCATTATAAATGGGAGTCCTAATTTAGATTCGTGGTTAGAGAAGGATCCCTGAAGAAGTGACATTTAAGCTTAGAACTGAAGGATGAGTTAGGATGGGCCTGGAGGTTTTAGAGAGAGAGGAAGCAGCCACTATGCAGTCCTTAAATGTAAAGAAGTTTGGCATTTTCTAGAAATTGAAAGGCTATGTGGGTGGAGTGTGAAAGTAACATGAAGAGTAGTGAGAAACAAGCCTTGTATGCTAGATCATTTAGACTCTTTGAGCTTTGTCCAGATGTTGGTTATATCTTAAGAACAACAGGAAATCACTGCTAGATGGAGAATGGATTAAGGAAAGGGAGGTGGGATGACAAGACAGTGGTGGAAACAGTAAGGATAATATAGTAGTAGCCTAGATGAGAAAACATGGTTAGTTTGAATGAGAGTAGAGAACACTTGAGAAATATATAACCTGGGGTAAAAACTGATGAGATTTACATAAACATGGAAAGAGGAGTCTGGCAGGCTAGAGCCCGTGGGGTTGCAAACAGTGGGACACAACTGAGCAACTGACACACACAAGGATGATTTCCAGACTTCTGATCTTGAAGGTTGACAGACGTATCAGCTACTGAAATAGAGAACACTAAAGGAAAAACATCTTCTAAGGAGTATCACATGAATATATAACTTGAGGGATGCAACCTCATCCTTAGTCACAAGTATCCAGCTAAGTAATTACCTGTTTTGGAGGTACTGAATAAACTTTACATTGTAGGAATTAATTCTTTAATTTGGATTATTCAATGACTAACACGATGTCGTATTATGACATAAACACATTCTGTAACAGTCAACGTTACAAAATCCTCAAGTAGAATACATTAAATATTTTACTGGCACATGAGGATAAATAAAAAACTTTTAAATCTCAAATGAGATTCTCACATTTATTAATTAAAATTTATTTTGAAGTTTAGAACATGATTTATAGACAAAAAAGACATTCTGTTTCAATACCATTTCTCAATAAACAGTAGAATACCAGTATTTTTCTTCTCATCATCTATCAATTTCACCAAGTCTAAAACTTGGCAATACTGTATGTTTGAATGTATCATGACATGTTGGAAGGAAAAGATGTACATAAGAATATAACATGTCTAATGATCTTCATAGCTGGAGCAAGGGAGCCCTCTCCTGTTCAAGTATTATGTTAAAATTGGCTGGAATTTAATTCAATCTATCATTACCTACCTAATTTAATCTAATTCACTCTAAGTTACAGTTAATTTGACTCTATTATGGGCTGAAAAAAACAACCCACAGCAACCTTCATAATAACTATGTACCAAGTACTATGCAAACAGCTTACATACATTATCTGAACTAAGGTACAATTATCATGACCACTGTCAAAACTAAGGCACAGCTTAAGGACTGCTGAGGAACAAGTAAGCAGTTGACTTGGATTTGAATTTAACAATTACTTACTAACTCTATGTGCACAATACCATGTTAGGCTGAGGACACATACATATCAATCTCTATCATTTCAAGAAGCCCATTAGCTAGGGAGAAAAATCAAACAGACCATGATAATTGAAATCACAATGCTATAATTTTATACTGACTTATAGATTATGTACTGATTTACAGTGTTCAAAATGCCTTTCACGTTCTTATTTGATTCTTCACCATAAGCACCAGCAGTACAGAAACCAGGTAGTCACATCATCACTATGCAGGTATATGGGGAAAGTAAAACTTAAGAAATTCAGTAACTTGCTTAATGTAACATGTCTATAGCCAGAGTGCTGTTACAATATTATACCATTTGCAAAAATGAATCAAAACCGATCTTGATCTTGAAACTTCTGTAAGTTACTATAAATTTGTCTCTAAATTCTCCAACCAGTTTCCTTTCAAATACTATAAAACAGAACTGTAAATGCATTCACTAATTAAATTCTTAATTACAGACATATAGCAAATTATCCTTTATGTTCAGAAATATGAGCAAATATTATATTTTAATTCCCATTTACCTTTATCCTTTGTCTTAGAGGTCTCTTTTACAGAAGATAATCTGGATTTTTTGTGTGTTGACTCTTCGGAATCTTTTTTGGCTTTATCTTTTCTTTTTTTTGACTTGACTTCTTTTCTCCTTTATGTTGAACAATATAAAATTAAAAACAACTTTTTCAACTGAGCTTTACAAAAAATAAAAATCAATGGGCAAAAAAGTTAAATTAGTTGAAGTATTCATTTAAAATGTAATTTACATAATAAGGAATGCTTAAATGAGTCTGTAAATATTGTAGGTTAGTATATTACTTTAGACACTTCTATAAGATTACAAAGTCTGAGACAAAAGTAAGGTAATGAGCACTCGGAGACAAAATTATTTTTTATAAGTTCTATATAAAATCTTAGTAAACGTAATCATAGTTTTACTCATTTCCTTTTTAGATTCTATCATTTTGTTGTTGTTCAGTCACCCAGTTGTGTCTGACTCTGTGACCCTATCATTTAGCCATTCTAAAAAATTACAAAAACACATCTCATTTCCCTCCACATAATTCATTATCTGTCTATACTTTGAAAAACACATAGAACAAAAGAAGCCACTGTACAGTTCTAAACCAGTAAATAGAAAATTATTCTCTTAATAATAAAGGAGAATAAAATAGAGGTATAATGGAAAGAGAATGGAAGGGCTTATTGTTAACTCACACGTCTACTTTAGACCACTTATCTTTTCACTGCTACAGGTTTACCTTTTTTGTTGTTCACTAAGTCGTGTCGCATTCTTTTGTGACTCCATGGGCTGTAGTCTGCCAGGCTCCTTGGTCCATGAGATTTCCCAGGCAAGAATACTGGAGTGGGTTGCCACTTCCCTCTCCAGAGGATCTTCCAGACCCAGGGATCAACCCCGTGTCTCCTGCACTGGCAGGTGGGTTCTTTACGGAACCACCTTGGAAATCCCTTATTTTTTTAGGCCAGGTTTATAAGGCTGTCAGTACCGTAACTGGCAAGTGATTGATGTTAATTGCAGAGGATAAGGCAGTTGGATAGCAGCACCAACTCAATGGATTTGAGTCTGAGCAAACACTGGGAGATGGTGAATGACAGGGAAGCCTGGTGTGCTGCAGTCCATGGGGTCACAAAGAATCGGACATGACTGAGCGACTGAATGACGAAGAAAGGAAACATGAAAGAGGAAAAGGTGATAATGCTGAAATTGAGACTGGGAAAGAGGATGAAGAGACAACAGAGAGGATTACTTTCAAGAAACTTGTTAATCAAAACTTTCAAATTACGATACTTATACCAAATACTACAATACTGTTTAAGATAGTAATAACTTTTTGTCTCTTATAAGAATAATTCAATTTTGAAATGAAGTTTGAAACTCAAGGTCAAAAGAACATATTTGGTATCTTTCAGAATCATTGATGGAGAAGAGAAATCTGAAAAACATTGCTAATTTTAAGAATTTAAAAAATTTTACTTATTTTTAATAGCTAAATACTAGATAAGGGTCCTTCACAACACAGCTGATTATAAATATATATACATTTTATAAAGTTGCAGAATTTTATGTTAAGACTTTCAAGCATTATTCAGAACATGAAACCCAACTGCCACAATCATGCCAGGTCATACAGATTTTGCTTGAGCATCTTCAATGCCTGGGATTTCATTAGGCTCTGTTTACCATATGCCAGAGACACTGTGTCAAGCATTTTACATGCATTTTCATTTAATCCCCACAATAAGCTTAGTATCCTCATTTTTAGAGATAATAAAATTCAGTCTTATAAAGGTTAAGCAGTTTTCCCAAGGATATGACTAGTAAGTGGAGCAGCTGAGAGGAATATACAGGAGTCTGATTTCCAAGCCCATGATCTATATATGCTGCATGTTGCAGAGCACTGATCCTCCTCCCCTACTCAATATGGCAGACAGTCTAGCTCCTTCAGTAGGAGCCTGACTTTAAACACTGAAATGAATACAGAGGTATAATCCTTTGTAAGAATGATAAACTCTGTTTAAATGAGATGTAGGAATCACATTATGAAGACCTGATTTACAATACAGTTTCTAAGAATATTTCAGTATCTGAACACTGATTTCAAAACAAAAGTTCTAGCATCTGCCTGCTACTCTGCATAGGCCTTCACATTTAACACTGCTTGGCTAGAGTTAGGCATGATGAACATTCAGTTCCCTGGTTTATGTGGTCATATGGCAATGTTGGATTGTGTATACACTCAACTAATGAAACCATCAACCACTCAAGTTTACTTTAGACAGCTAGTGCAGGTAATGACTACATCCAAGACTACTAAAATTAACAACCACATTTTTAAAAGATCATATTACCTGTGATGAAAATTTAATTTAAAGGAACATTCTTGGCATAATCCTAAAAAAAAGGAAAAAAAAGTAACACCACTGAACTGCCAAATTTTTTATCACTGCACTGCTACTTTACTTTTAATATCATAAACTGTCATGTTTCTTAACATTCTTTCATTGTAACAGGTGAAAAAAATAATCTGAAGAAAACAATCTGATTCTCTTCCACCTCAAAAAAAATATATATATATAATAAAAACTGTATTAGAATGCTTGAGAAATTGAAAATATTCTGCCACTGCTTTAGTAAACTATGCTGTCAATTTATTCTAAAAGCCAACTGTTTCATTCATAGGCAGCATTAATGTGTATCTCAAATCAAAGACATCCAGTAACAGTAGTGTGGGTATAGTCACCTCCTCTGAAGTACTCTAAGAGTTTTCCAAATGGAAAAGAGCTTTTGAAAAAGTTCCACAATTGTTGTTTCTTTTTTACTTTAATCTCAGTTCACACTAGGTGACTCTTCCTCATAAACACTTAAAGGAGGAACTCGGAAACCAGTCTTCATTGGAGGGCACTAAGTAGCATATGAAATTAAAAGACGCTTACTCCTTGGAAGGAGAGTTATGACCAACCTAGACAGCATATATAAAAAGCACAGACATTACTTTGCCAACAAAGGTCCATCTAGTCAAGGCTATGGTTTTTCCAGTGGTCATGTATGGATGTAAGAGTTGGACTATAAAGAAAGCTGAGCGCCAAAGAATTGATGTTTTTGAACTGCAGTGCTGGAGAAGACTCTTGAGAGTCCCTTGGACTGCAAGAAGATCCAACCAGTCCATCCTAAAGGAAATCAGTCCTGAACATTCACTGGAAGGACTGATGCTGAAGCTGAAACTTCAATACTTTGGCCACCTCATGCGAAGAGCTGACTCGTTTGAAAAGACCCTGACGCTGGGAAAGATCGAAGGCAGGAGAAGGGAATGACAGAGGATGAGATGGTTGGATGGCACCACCGCCTCAATGGGCATGACTCTGAGTAAACTCCGGGAGTTGATGATGGACAAGGAGGCCTGGCGTGCTGCAGTCCATGGGGTCACAAAGAGTCGGACACGACTGAGCGACTGAACTGAACTGAAGTAGCATATGGGGAAATCCTTGACCTCTACCCGGAGGGGGCAGAACACTCTCATAACACACTTATTTAGGAACCAGAGAAAGTTGTTAACATGATGCAGAGAAGACACTGACACACACAAGAATAGCTCAGGAAAAAAAAAAGGATGAGCAACAGATTCTAAAATATGCATATTAAGAGAAAATGCTATATTCTGGGTTATAATCCTAAACTTTTAAGACAGATATCGCAAACACTTTGCCCTCCTAAATTTTTTTTCTTTTTTGACACAAAGAGAGCAGATTTATTATCAATACCATAACAATATGGCTATTAACTAAGGTGAGATTTTACAGTGCCTTTTCTGATATCACTCTGACTCCCACTTGGCATCTCAATCTACACTGACATCCTCAAATTAACAGACAGAGGTCTTCACTTTACAATTTACTGGTTTACATTTGGCATTAGAACTATTTCATCTAAATGTCATGGAAATGCTGAGAAAAAAGTTTCAGGCTCAAAAGTTCTTTCCAACTTTAGCAAGCTCTGAGAAAAAGAGAGTTTCCAAGATACCTTAAGCATTTTGAATTGAATCTTAAATTGCCTATATATTTTCAATCTAAATTACTAAACTTTGAAGGAATCAATCACAACCCATCTAAAGTCAACTTACTTAATTTAACAAGTGCATTTCTTTTTTCACCATGCTCAGTATAACCAAAATTAACTTCCCAACTCTTTAAGCCTTCTTTTTCATCACAACATTTATTTCCACAGCAAAACTGGCCTGCAAATAAAGGAAGGAATATTAGCTATGGTGGTTGATGACAATATTTATCTACAGTCAGGTATTATCTCTGAAATTTATTCAAAATACATTACATACATGACATAAATTCCTAGTTTATGAAGTCAGCATCAAAAAACTGACCACAATAATTATGGTATGTTCAACAGTCAAATCAAGTTGCTGAATGCACTGTTTAAAAAAAAAAAAAATCAGTTCTGGAATTCTTACTTGATAAATGGTTGACTATCAAGTTGACTGTTTATATTTAAAAACAGATTTTTAGTGACTCCGAGTGAAGGAATCTTACACTTTGGAAAACGGAAGCACTAAAAAAGTGCACTCACTAATACCTTAAAAGAAAAAATGTACTTTCCAAAGTACATGCACTGTACCTGGGTCAACCTTTTTCAATATTATTAACATTGATACTTAAGGTATTAACATATGGTATTTATTTTAAGCACCAGCATAAAACAACATTTATAGCACATTTTAAAGTGTTATAGCATTTTAAGTAGAATAAGTTACCACACTCAATGTTCTAAATTTTAGAATCACCTGACACTAAAATCAACATTACATCCTCACTGTATATTAAAAGCTCTGTAAAAAAGGACTAATATTGATTATCCAAAAGGGGAAAAAAAAACTACTCAATAATTAATTATTGACTTCAACAGAAAAAGACAAGATCAAACTTATTTGTAAAATCTGAAAAAAAAGCACTTATATCTAAATTAATTGTACCAATAGGAACAAATCTGAACTTTTCAGAAAAAAGAGAATAACAAAATGAATTTTGCAAATGATCAGTCCAAAGGCTGATAACTTTTCTAAACTGGCATTGTTTTACTCATTCCAAATGAATAGTTCATTAAATCTATACACGTTGAGCAATTTGTCTATCGTTAAAGCACAAGATTATAACTTCATGAATCACAGCAAATGGCTTTCTTTCCCCTTCTCAATTAAAACTTTTTTCAATTATATGAATTTAGAGAATGTCCATCAATTTTTTTTAAAGGCAGCATTACTTATCGTCACTTAAAAATTCCACTCAATAAAACTACAAAATTTTAAAATTGTGACAGACATTTCAATTAGGTAAAAGCACAAACTAAAATGTAATGTTAAGAAAGTTAAAAAATAGCTTTAAAATTATTCTTTTTCCTTCTCCTCTAGAGTACCTTTCAGGCTGATTATAATTTATGGAAAATGTATATAAACCACACTGATGGCATAAATGTTTATCATTTAAAAATGAAACCTTTATTTTCAGTTTAAGAGATT